>JAPXFQ010002381.1:600000-1185000 GCA_028564705.1 Apricaphanius iberus | reverse complement strand
AAAGCATGATTCACATAAGGTTGTGCATCATGCTTTAGTGATACATTTCCTAAGGAGGGACACTGAAGCTGGCCAGGGTTGAAAATACCGAAAAAAATCAGTTAAAGACTCTTCACCTTCTAGCAGAATAACAATCCAACCCACAATGGCAAAAAATACAATGTGTTGGTTTAGATCAAACCATAGTCATGTGTTAGAATGGCCTAGTCAAAGTCCAGGCCTACATCTAATTCAGAATGTGTAGTAAAGACTTCAATCACAAATGTGCAGTGCTTTTTGGTTGTTCATCACACAAAATCCCAATGAAGTACTATAATGGTTGGGAACATTTGCCCACATAAATTCATTTGCTTTAGAATTCATGACATACATAATAGTCATGATATTTTAATTTAAAATCGTATTTCCTATGTGGATAGGGGTGACCAAGCTTTTAAATGTAAATATATATTGTTATTGAAATTCATAATCCATATAGATTTATGCCATTATCAACTAAACCTCCCGTCAGTATTTTAATTTAGGTGATTGAGATGAATCTTGTTCTTTTAATCTGGCAAGAAGTGAAGCTCAGAAGTATTTTCTGTATTGTCTTTCGCAGCATTTTCACATCGAGACTAGTCTAATGTTGGATTTATCTCTTGGAAAGCTCTGTTATCTGGGATTTATAAGGACAGAAACAATATGTAAAGCAATATGATTCAGCACCACAATGGTTTTCCACCACATTATTGTCACTTCATGGGATTGTGGAAGAAAAAAGATTATTAAAGCAAGCATTCAGTTGCAAATAAGCACCATTTATTTCTATTTAACCTGTTCTCTTTTTTTAACATAAATTTATTATACAATGATGTACAAGTTTTTTAGAACTTTCACTTAAAACACACACATACAGACACACACACATACACACGCACCCCCCCCCACACACATATATATATATATATATATATATATATATATATAATGTGTATAATGTGCTAGTAAATGTTTAAATAAATAAAAAATACTTATCATTGTTTTGAGTTAGAGAATAATAACTATAAACACTCTATTAACCTTATTTTGTTTAAAGCAACAATTTTAGTCATTGAATTAAGGTGTTCCTTTTTTAATTGCAGCACACATCAGTTATTCTGTATTGTAAAGCTTTACTACTATATTTATCAATTTGTGTGTATACATTTAATTATTTGACAAAACACAGAAAATTTTGTTCATTTTGTCTAAATTCTTGCGATTTGTATATTTTGATCTGATCATCTTGGTTTTCTGGTACATTTTTAATGTTCTTTGTCACTATTTTTTCAGTGGCTTTGTGTCCTGTTCTCCCTTCATACCTGATCTACATTTGAAGTCCTCCCCCCTTCCTCATATTGTGAGTAGAGTGCCAGGCTTTTTTACTGATTTTGTTCCTTATCTTGTTATCTGTTCTGATTCTTCGCACTAGTTTGATTTCTAAGGATTGGTTCATTCTGTGCGGCTTGTTATCAAAGTTAATTAGGTTTATTTTTTGATTGCCTTTTTCTTTAAAAGGCTGAAATTCGACCCTCATCATCCGAAACTATCTACAACTACAAAACAACCCCCCAAACTATAAACTATTCAAACTATTGGAGAATATCTGGGGTCAGTGTGACAATAAGAAAAAAATATGAAATACATCACTAGCAATAGAAGATGAACACCATTTTGCCGTTTTGTCCTTGAGCAAGACACTTCACCTGCCTTGCCTGCTGGTGGTGGTCCAAGGGTCGTGTGGCACCTGGTTACGGCAGCTCCACTTTTCTCATTGTGCCCCAGGGGAACTGTGGCTACAATGTAGCTTACTTCCATCAGCATGTGAATATGTGTGTGATTAGGTGAATGACTAAATGCAGAGTAAAGTTGTTTGTGGTCCTCACAATGCAAAAGCGCAATATAAATGCAGTCAATTTACCATTGGCCTACTTTTAATCTCACCGCAGTGGAAAGTTATATGGAGGTGTAGTTTATGCCCAAAATATTTTAACATTTCATGTTTCTTAAGTTAACCAGCCTGTTTACAGTATGCTCTGCAATCTTGGGGTCTTTGCTCATCCATCCATTAATCTGTTTATTATGTATCCATCTGCCCATCATTCCATCCATCTAAATCCCACATACATACAGTTTTTTTCATTATGGAGAAGCAATAAGTCCAGACTAATATTTGCCTGAAATCTCTGCAGCTGCTTTCAATGAAGCCTGTTTTGGAACACTTATGAAAAACTCCCGACAGTTACATGCTGCATCTGAACGACACCATGAAAAGCTAACAACTACCACAACTTCTTCCAGCAACCAGCACCACTAAGCTTTGGCACAATTAGAAGCTGTGTAAACTCTTCCAAACTGGGTACGTCATTCAGTGTGTAGCTAAGTGCATATGATCAATATTCGGACCAGGCTGGTAAATTAAAAAAATTGCCTTATTTTCAAGTTTTTCTTCACCATGATATACTAGCATCCCGGTCACTGCAGATATTACCTCAAACTGCCCATTGGTTTTTCCACTACCTTATATCATTCATCATGAAGAAGAAGTCAAGATAGTTCTCCTTTATTTTGGACTGTTAGTTGATTCCCAATGGGGAGTCTAAGTCATGCCCTTCTACTTCCAGTCCATGGGTCCTCTACTGCCAAAACAATGAATGAGAGTCAATGGAGCGATAAAAGTTCTTTCTGATCCCATTTGAAATGTGCCATAGATTTAACATATGAACCCGTGCAGGGTTCGAATTACGGGGGTGCTAAGGGGAGCTCAGCTTCCCTGAAGTCCCACAACTGACAGACAAAGGGGGAGCTCTAAAAAGTTTTTTTTTTACCCTACAAAAATCCTAATATGTTTCAGATTAAAATGAAATCATAATTTGTCCATCTTGTGTGTTAGATTTTTCACATTACATTTTCCGAACACTGACTTCTTAAAATAACTTTCACGTATTTCCTTCTGTGACCATGACTGTGTCGGCACTGTTTTGCTGCTGATTTGTGTTGTTTTCTGCTAATCAAGCACATTTGAAACATCACTGCCTGGGATTAGATTGGACAAAGTCTTACTAAGGTTTTGGACATGATCTTTAAAAGTATACTAGATAATGAGCAGTGAAGAGGACAATAGCAAGTTAATCGGTATTGCTGAATCATGTCATGCAGCCTTTCCTTTTAACTGGACGCAAAAGCAGTGGAACCAGTGGAAAGGTAGGAATACCTGGCTCTTAGTGGAAAGTAGGGAGGCACAGTGTGTGAGGATTAATGAAAACTCACATGCACCCTTATCTGAGCTACCTATGTAGCCTGGCAGTGTCCATGCACATGTGTTGCATTGCTTAAAAACGGCCTAGAAATGGGCCATAAATCTAAAGTGTATGCCGCGCCTTGCCCACTGGAATACAGGCACAGTCCTGTGCTATTTGCATAGATACATGGAGCAGGTGGTGCAGCATAAACACTTTGCATTAAAGAGATATGAGTTGGTTAACCCAACTCAATACGGTTACTTGTTGATACAGTGCCCACTTTGAATGCAAGTCTTTATTGGACGTAACATGAATCTATGCTAAGAATGCTAGAAAATAAAAAAAACTGTTTAAAATAGTGGAATATCAGTTTGTATACTGATTATATGAAAAATAGCAATTGGAGCATAAGTGGATGTTAGACCTGCACTGTTAAAAAGTTCCACACCTGTTTTTTATGTGGTGGGGGCAAAACTATAAGTCACAGATACTGCCGGGGGAATGTCCCCGGTTTTAACAATGGTTATGTTAATAGCCTACTTTCCTGCAGGTAACCCAGAAAATAATTGTGTGATAAAACCCAAATTGGTGACTTAACCATGATTCGAACAACAACATACCAGGTGCTTGTCCTATTTGTTAACCACTCTGCCAAGGTAGCACTTTACTTTCTAACAGCAACCAGGGTTTTTTATCAAGCAGACAGGACCCCCCCAGACGGTCACAGTTTGATAAATCAAGGGTATAGATTCGTAATCCGTTCGCTGAGTTTAGTAAACCGAGGGAACAGATTGTTGCTTCGCAAAAATTATTTCTGCACCTAAGCCCTGCCGGGCTCCGTCGACTATCTCTGACCTCCACACAATGTTACATATAGATCGCACACATGTTTTTCATTTAAGATTTTCACAGATTTTTTTTAAAATACATTACAAGGCCACCTCATCTTTGATTTTCTGTGGTATACTGTGATGACTGGAACAGCATAACCCCCATAAAGAAAGAGGATTCTTGTCATGCTTTTTTCCCATATCCTGTTTTTTTTCACAGAGAATTTGTCAGAAAAAAAATATACAGTCATAAAAAGTGAAGAACAGGGTTTTCCTTCCTGGTGACTTTTTAGGGCTGAAAGTTTTGTGAAAATAGTGACTCTCAGGTCTTCAGCTGAATGATAACTGCTCAGTGGTTACTTAAATTATGTCATCATAAAGAACACATTCCATCCTTTGATTTTGATTATTTCTAAGATCAGGTTCTTTTAATTACAGTGTTTATTAAACATTTGTAATGCATGGGAAAATGAAATCTGAGCTGGTATCTTCTGGTTTCAAAGAGTCAGACTGTGGTGAGGGCAAGCTGCTTGTTATTTTAAGGATTTGACAATTAGTTCAGTTAATTCCTAAGTCAACATTTCAAATGGAATAAAACAGACATATCCTCTATCCTCGATCTCTTAATGAGGTACTAATACTATGAGATTATATCTCCCTTTTTTCTGTGTCTCTACTTCAGGGCTTTTACAAGTTGCTTGTTGAGACATATACATTCTACCTTTCCAAATAGTGCCTTCCTAAAATTTTAAAACTTTTAGTTTGCTATGTTGCTATTGCTATATATTTAAATATTAAGGTTATATGGTTAAGTTTTGGCATGAGAAACTCTATATATTGGATTACATAAATCAAATATGTGTTGTGTTACAAAAGTGGGTTGTGTATGCTGGAACAGAAAACGTCATGTTCATAAATATTGTGGACTTGTCCTTTATGTATCTCATGAGCAATTTTTTCAATGATCTTGTTTTAATTTGGGGGAAAAAAGTAGCTGAAGATACTTAGGTGTATTTTTTGTTTAACTACTTGTTTTGACCTTCCTTTCACCCGATGTGTGAATGAAAGTGTGAGTTTTCATGTTGTTGTTAATTTTTTTGCTTTGCGGTCAGACTTTGATGTATTTGTGGAAGTGGGTACATGTTAATGTGCTTCTGGACTCTGACGTGTCAGAAGGCAATGTGTGTTTTTTATAACATAAAATTACTATTGTCTGTGTGTTAGTATTTGTCTTTAGATTATTTTCTGCTCTATGTATGAATGGAATAAAATAACAAGCTACATTTTACAGTTCATCCATTCTAAGTTAATCAGAGTAACGATCCCAGTTTGAATGTGAGAAAATATAATAAGTAAGCATAGGTGAAATACGAGCCCAGAAGTTGTCTGTTGTGGGACTTATTTGGGTTTGGGCTGCCAACATGCTTAAATTTAATCTGGATATTAATCTATAACAAACGTGGATCTCAGTCTTAAACACCTTTAAAAGCAGCAGGAAATGAAAATGTATTCTTAATGAAACACTTTCCAGTCAGTATTTCAGACTCATTTTGCAGTCTTAGAACCAGAAAAAGAAAATATGCTGTGGCAGCATCTTTATTGAAAATATTTCATTATAAATGACCAAATGTGAGAGGAGAACAGGAGAAAAATAAACATGCAGACACCATTATACACATTTTACTGGGTGACATAATCAATATACTTATACTGAATTAACCTGAACCAGTGCATGCTTGAAGTACATTTTATTGGATAGAAATGTATGAAATATGAACAAGAATTTAATTCGTTTTGGTCTTTGAAATCCTAGAGTTAGTTTTTGTTGAGGGTGAACTTGCTCTGCTGTCATTAGTTTGGGTTACAGCTGTGCCTTCTCCTACCAGGGTTTATTCTAACTCATTAAACCTCATCATAATTATATTGAAATCATTTTATGCTGATTGTGCAAAATACATTATCATTGTTACTATTACAATATCTAGTCAAGTTATGACTGTACCAGTTTTTGGTTAATATCGTCTTTTATTTGTTTTTTGCTGAAGCCACAGCACAACTGAAATATACATGAGTTAATTTCAATGTGTTGTCATTTAAACCATTCCTGCAAAGAGTTGGAGCAGTGCAATCAACGGATGAATGGTTGATTACACATCCATCATGATTTAATTTGGTTATGAGCTATCTAATTGTAATATTTTGAATCACGTTTAAGTGCCAAATTTGAATTGTGCAAACATTTTAAATCAGATGATGGCAAACAGCAATAAGCTGTTAAGAGGCTTTTCTCAACATTAAATAGAGATTTTTATATCTGAGGCTATCTTTGGATCTTGATGTGTTCCCATGGAAATATTAAAAGTCAAAGAAAAACATTAATGCTATCTAATCAGAGTACGCTGCCATTTGTACAAATACAGCCATGTAGAAGAAAATTAGAAGGGCATTTAGGCACTCTTTTTTTCTATTTAGCCTTCAAATAGAAATAAATCATTTATTTAGAATTAGTCTAATGATGAATTATTAGTTTGTGTTCATTGTAGCTCTTTGCAATGTTTTAACTCAGAAAAATTCTGAAAAGTGGTCTCAGATGTGTTCAGTGTGCCGATTCTTTTAGTGTTTGTAAGCTTGCCTCATTATATTCCTCAACACTTTGAAAACTAATGGCTTTCTAGAGCCGGTTTTCCACAATCATAAAACCAAACTTCATGTGATAAAAATCTTCAGTTTTATTTGTAATAGTTTATGTTCTCACTGTAGTCCCAAGAGAAGAATATTGCAGGTAGCTGCCTTTGTCGGTGAGGTAAAGAAAACACACAAAAGAATGTTTCAGGCCTTGAATGATTGTCAGTTCTTACAGCAAAGGGAAGACAAAACAGGAAGGCCCCTGATGGTCTTTTATTAGCTGGAATCACTAACAGCACCGCAAACTCTGTCTTATAAAATGTGCTATACATAGTTGTTCTCTGATTGGTTGGCTAGTTGTCAGTGTAAATCTAATGTTCTGTGGTTTAAATCCTCATGTGGCTAAATATCACACGGCAGCAAAAAAAAATTAGGGAAAGTTTGAAGTGATACAAGCTGTGGTCTTCGATTGTGGTCGGGTTTTTGCTTCTTCGAATCAATCACTTCATGGTGTCTTGTGCTGTTGCTGAAATGAAAGGCTGATTCTTTTGCACAGCATGCCTTTTGTTTTTCATTGTCTTGCAATTGATCTTATAGTTTAAAGAACACAAAAATCACTTACTACCCAGAATGCATCATAATACTTTCTGCCATATTTGCAGAGGTGTAAACAGCTAGAAGTATAATGCAGTTTTGGAATAGATTATGGTGAATTATGGTGGTGATGTTCTTGTGCATAATAAACCATCATTTAGAAAGAGGGAAACAAGGAAGATGACAATTTTGATCTGTAGGTAAGACCAATTGCAGAACTACATGGACTTGGAATTATTAAATATTTACTATAATTTAAACATAATTCAGCTATAAACAAGATACCCAAATAATACTATTTCAAGGGTAGTGTATTGAAAGAGGAATGGATTAGGAACACTTTTTAATTCGATGAAAACATGATTCTGGACCATGGACTATGTGATTTATATGTTTTATTTATACAATCTATGTGTCCAGTTTATGTTGGGAATTAGTGTCACTTGCCTTCCACAGTTAGCAGAGTTTAAATTACAAATTAAAGATATACTTTATTAATACCAAAGGAAAATTCAAGCATTGCATGGCTCTTTATAAAAATTACATATAGTGTGAGCAGGAAACAAAGTGAGACAGTGATCAAGTGAAATATCAAAATTAGGAGAGAAATTTAGAATAGTATAAGTAAAATAAAATATAATATGATATAATATAAATCTAACAATATAAATATAATATTAAATAGTATCAATATAAATATCAATATCACAAAAAACAAGACATCACCAGAGGTACAGAGTTATGTCTTGTGCCCCATTTCCACTAGCGCCAGTACGGTACGGAACGGGACGCTTTGGCGTGTTTCCATTACCTGCCGACCCCAGCTGACCCCTTTTATCGGACTACCTCTGGCTTGGTTCTAACCTTGCTGAAGCAACCCGAAACTCCCACCTATGGACTGATTGTTTCGGTAATATGATATCCCTCTCACTCCAATCAGCGGCTGCATGATTGGTGTGGAGTTGTTTGTTTGTCTCAGAGTAAACTATAGTTTAAAGTTTCAAACAAGCAGCACACTGCAGTTAACTGCAAGCAGCCTAAAATTAAAAAGAAATCAGTGTGAGTCGCAAATTATCTACGTTTTAAACAACGTGAGGATCTTATTAGTATACATACTATTGAATCCGTGAATTTCATTATGTTGGCTGAAAGGTTGGTGTTGGTGGCTCCTGTTCAGTATATCCAGGTTCATGTCCTGCTACTGCAGTGCTTAAAATCTTTTGCACAGTAGGCTCAGGTTCACATACATTCTTCCTGGTTTCAGAAAAAATACTTTTTCTAAAAAAAGATTAAAACTTATTATTTATATTTTATTTTCAAACTGTTTTAGGTTTTGTATTTCAATAAATAAAACCAAAAACACACTATTAATGGCAGAGCAGTACTTTTAATTTGAGATTTTTCAATGCAGTATTTCCTCAATTTATTTTTGTGTCATACCTGATTTTTTTTCGTTAGAAGAAATTGCAAGTGATAAAAAATATTTTCAAAAAACTGCTTTTATTGCTATCACCCTGTCCTGGAGCTTACTTGAATTTAATGCCCAGCTAAAAATAAGCTGTTTTGCAAGTATCATTATAAAACAAGATGGCTAGATTCACATCTCTCTGAGCTATGGAAGTCTAAGTAATAGACTGGTTAAAAAAAATCTCAGTTTTCCAATAATTTAAATTGAACAACAGAGGAGAGATGCTTTTTGCTGGAGCTTTTGTTGTGACTGCATTTTGCTGGAGCTTCTTTTAAGCTAAACCCGCTCACGTCCTCGCCCACTACTCTTCTTTTGAGATGGTAATGGTAACACAACCTACCCGTTCCAGGCCGTACTGACCCGTACCATTGTGTACCGTACTGGCCCTAGTGGAAATGGGGCATTAGACATTCCGATAAATGTGGAGTTGTAAAAACTGGTAGCTACAAGAAGGAAGGATTTTCTATGTCGTTCTGTGTGAAAAACAGGTGGAATGAGAGGAACGTGCTTCGCTGGTTATCCAGCATATTGAGGAGACGGTGGGAAGAACAGTTCAATCGGGTTTTTAGCTTGGACAGCATCCTCCTCTCAGACACCACCTTCAGAGAGTTTATCTCTTGTCCAATGACATGACTGGCCTTAAAGAAAATTGTATTGAGTCTGTTGGTGTCAACCACCTTCGGTCTGCTGCCCCAGCACACTATAGCATAAAAAGGGGACAGTTGAAAGACCTCAGCCACCACAGAAGATAGAGACAGTGCTGTCTCTTCCTGTAGATGGCATCAGTGTTTTTGGTGAAGTCTACTTTATTATCAATAACAAGACCAAGATATTTATAGTCCTCATCTTCTGTAAGTCCACATTTATCCCAGTGTTTTTGGCCTTCTCATGTCAACATCCAGTTCTTTGTTTTTTGCCACATTGAGGTGAAGAGGGTTCGTCTTGCACCACGTGACACTGTTGCACACCAAGTTATGTACTCTTGCTCATCATACCATACCATACCAATTTATTTATAAAGCAAATTTCTACAAAGCCGAGGCTGACCAAAGTGCTGTACAGTATTAAAAACATATACAACCAAACACTCAAAAGAAATATTAAAATAGCACAGTGAATACCATAAAATAACAAAATAAAATAAAACAGGGACATAGCAGACTAGGCCAATTTAAAAGCCAAAGAATAAAAATGAGCCTTCAGGCGTGATTTAAAAACAGAAAGAGAGGGGGCCATCCTCACTGCCAGAGGAAGCTGGTTCCAAAGATGAGGCGCACAGAGCGAGAATGCACACTCTCTGACCCGGTATGTAGGGCTTAACCATCTGAGAAGTACGTGGGCACATACAAGTAAAGTGATTTAAAAACAAAAAATAAAATCTTAAACTGTATGTGATAACGCACCGGGCGCCAGTACAGGCGGGCCAGGACGGAGTAATATGCTCCTTCCGTCTAGTGCTAGTTAAGAGGTGGGCGGCTGCATTCTGCACCAGCTGAAGGCGTGCCACTGCAGCAGAGATAGATTCATAAAAGAGGGAGTTTGCGTAGTCCAAACGCGAGATTACAAATGCGTGGATCACCGTATGCAATTTGCGCTTAGTCAGAATGGACTTCATGTTACACAGCCGGCGAAGCTGAAAAAAGCTGGAACGAACCACCTGACTGATGTGGGCATCCACCCGCAATTCAGGGTCCAAAATAACTCCAAGGTTTGTAATGGTCGGCTTCAATAAGTTAGAAAAACAGGGCGGCACAACAGGGCTAACTGCAGTGGAAGAGGGAGGAACAAATAAAATCGCCTCCAACTTGGATGAGTTGAGATGTAAAAAATTGATAGAAAGCCCTTCACGTCGTTTAGGCTATCCACAGCAGATTGCACTGACTCTTGTGGTTTAAAAGAAACATAAAATTGGCAGTCGTCAGCATACAAGTGATAAAACAGGCCTTATCGTCTAAAAATAGCTGCCAAAGGGAGAATATAACGGTTAAAAAGCAGAGGTCCTAAAATAGAGCCCTGGGGGACCCCGCAGGGGAGAGAGGAGGCACTCGATGAGTAATCCCCCAACCTCACAAAATAACCTCTTTCACTAAGGTAAGATCTGACCCAGTTGAGGGGCAGTTCCTTGAATGCCCACCACCTGGTTCATCCTCTGTGATATGTTCAACCAATAGAGTCATCAGAAAACTTTTGAAGATGGCACGTATCTCAGCAGTACCTGAATTCAGTGGTGTAGAGGGTGAAGAGGAAAGGAGAGAGGACTGTCCCATGTGGAGCTCCGGTGTTGCTGACCACTGTGACACACAGTTCTTCAGGTGCACATATTGTGGTCTGCCAGCCAGGAAGTGATATTGCAGAATTCCATAGAGATGTAGATAAGGATGATTCAGTCTCCGATGGAGTTTTAACGTATTTATTTCAACAGTACAGAGAAAACATCCCCCCAAACTAACATAGCGTCTCTCTGTCTCTCCTGTCTGCTGCCTCTGTGGCCCGTACGTTTGTGTGTTATAGAAGAGGTCTGCAGCCAAAGCAAGGTAAGGGAGTCCTCCAGCTACTAAAGGGGAGGTAAAAGGTCCATGACTCTCCAGCATTCTGCAATATTCCCTTACTGATTTTACAAATAATAACTAATTACTAAAAAAAACTAAGCTTGAAATAATTATTCCAGAACATTTCTCCCTTTTTTACATATATAAATAACAAATTATTTCAAGATGTTAATACATTTCCTAATGGCTGTGGGGGAGACCCAACAAATAACTATTAAAAAAGCAATTATCATAAAATGTATTCATAGTCAGATATTACTCATGCTGGTCATAGGAATTATCTAATAGTAATCAAGAAAAAGTATATTTAGATGAGTTTTTTTGACATAACTTGTTGTCAGAACTGAAACCAAAAACATCTGGGGTCTTTTGCTTAGTTTAAAACACTTGTTGTATTCCTTCTTTGTTCACCACACAGTTAATTTTGATGGGAAAAAGATATTCTGACAACCTCCCTGCCCCTGGGGAGAGCCACATTGATGTTTTGTCATCTGCCAGAACTCTAAAAGCAATCCAACAGAGAGTATGTTATGTAGGCTCTTTAGCACGTCTCGGTAAGATATTAAATGTTGACTGTGTATTGAAATCTGTTGGTTCTAGGCCTTCGTCATTAGCCCCAGGATCCACCTCTGGTCCTCCTCAGCCTCTGCACCCAGTGGCTACTGCCACTTCTGAGTTCCCCAAAAGGGGAAGGATGATCATCAGTCAGGAGACCTGCATTCCTGTAGGCCCCTGATGTGATCCTCAAGCGTTAGCATTAGTGTGAGTTACTAAGTGTTAGTTCTTTAAGCAAATTATAATATTAGAGATTACCAGACATGGGAGTCTGGTTTAGATTACCTTGATGTTGCTGCCACATCAAGCAATTGTAATCAAACTCCACCACTGAAGTTAATAAGCCAAACTTCATTAACTTGTCATGCAAGAGGAAATTAGTCAAGATTGTAGATTGTCAAGATGAACGAAAGTTCTTAGGTTTATGCCCAAAACCCCCAAAACTCCCCAGTCTAAAATCCTTGTATAGTATTCTATCCTTCTGTGTCTTCTATCCTTCAGCTGTGGAGAGAAAAGGTTAAACACAACAAACAAATGTCATTCATCTGCTCATCGTGTACCTGTGGAAAGAAATTGTTAAAACAAACATTTTACTCATACTATCACTACTACTAGTACTACTACTACTACTACTACTACTAATAATAATAATAATAATAATAATAATAATAATAAGAAGAAGAACAGGAAAAATACACTAAACATAAGAAATAATTAAAAAAATATAAAAAATTTAAGGGCCATGAATGTGACCGGAAATGTTCCCATTATTCATTGTGGTTCTTAGGTTCCAGACTTATTTTTAGTCTCTGCTTTTATGAGGTCTGTTCTTAGAACCACGGCCTGTTGCACTGGTTCCCATAACCTGCTTGAAGTTCATGAGACATTCCCAAAACCTCATCTTTGTTTACCCCAATCACCTCTGACTCAGTCCGGACTAAGAAACGGACGGTTCTTATCTGTGTAACGAAATGGAGGACACACAGTTCCCAAAAACTCTGATCCCAGTGACCAATTTTAAAAGTTTTTTTTTCCTTTAGATTTTCATTTGCTTTATGTCTACATGTCCTATCCACTTCAGGGTGATCAACAATTTTTTATTAAGATCTGCTTAGCAGGTGAAGTACAGTCGAAGTGTCAAAGCCAAAGCCTTTCAATTTGGTTCCCCTTATCTCATTCTCATTATTGATTTTTCATCTTTGTTATTAAGTCACCCTATTTAAATCTAAGTTCTGGTTGAGTTAAGTTAGATCCAAACTCTTCAGCATGGTTATCCTCGTATTCAGCTTTGGGCATTTTCGGGTAACTATTTTGTTTCCTAGTTCCTCCTAGTTTATTCCATCATATTCTTTAGCTATTTGCAACTAAATTTCTCTGTGTTCTAGTTTGGTGTGGTTTGTTTAGCCAGTATTTCAAGCCTATTTTATTATTACTACCCATTATTCTTACTGTGTGACAATCTTTTCCTGTGCAAATATGGCTATTAGGTGGAGACCTCCTACCTTGAGCATGTACCAGTGTCTGCAACACTACAACTCATCCCCCTCTCACCCACCATGGGCGGTTTTTTCCCATTCCAAGCTCAGGTCCTCTACCAGAGGCCTGGGAGCTTTCGGGTCCTGCACAGTATCTTTGCTGTTCCAAGTACTGCACTTTTCTGGACTGAGATGTCTGAGGTTCTTCCAGGGATCTGCTGGAGCCATTCCTTCAGTTTGGGGGTCACTGCCCCAAGTGCTCTGATTACCACGGATAATACTGTCACCTTCATCTTCCAAGCCATCTCTAGCTCCTGTCTTAGCTCTTGATATTTCTCAAGTTTCTCACGTTCCTTCTTCTTGATGTTACCATCACTTGGTATTGCCACATCCACCACAACGGCTTTCCTCTGCTCTTAATCAACCACCATAATGTCTGGTTGGTTTGCCACTACCATGGCAATATAATTTTGAAATAACCTGGCCTCCAAAGTCACCTGTCCTGAACCCAAACAAGATGATTTGGGGTGAGCTGATCCTCAGAGTGAAGGCAAAAGGGCCAACAAGTACTAAGCATCTCTGGGAACTCCTTCCAGACTGTTGGAAAACCATTTCGGGTGACCATCTCTTGAAGCTCAAGAGAATGCAAAGCAGTAATCAGAGCAAAGAGTGGCTACTTTGAGGAATCTAAAATATAACACATGTATTCTGTTATTTCATGTGTTCATTCATAGTTTTGATGCCCTTAATTGAGAGCGAGATAGCTTTCAACATTTTCCGCCTTTTTCTGTGCAGCCAGGAGAGAGGAGGATGTAGTGTAATATTTATCCCTATGTCCCTATATTTGATAAACAGGTTTTGAGAGCCTTATTGATAAGGTGAATGCAATGAAATTGTGAACGTTAGCTGTACAAATAATGTCAATTGTTCTTTTTCACAATGTTCAAAGCAAATGGCCTAGTTTATGAAGCAAGAAATGTCCAAAATCACAACATTATTTTACAATTGCAGACAATTTGATAATTTGAAGTGAAATATGTTATAAAAAAATCAAAAAGCACCTTTCAAAGTAGCTAAAAATAGATTGTGACTTATTGTCACAAAGTCTTCTGGGAGTTAGCCCTAGACAAACAAGTGCATATTTTGCATGGGTGCCTATGAGTCTGAGTCGCCCCATTAGTTTCAAAGTATTGTTTCATGTCATAAAGTTTTTGAACAACGACGAACTAAGCACTGCAGTTGGAGGTTGCGCAATTTGGACTCTACATAGCCTACCTACTCAAATCGGATGTTGGTGGAAGTTATCAAAAATTTTATAAATAACATCTTGAAAATTGAAGAAACCGTTTAGACTAAAACTGAAATAAAATAAGCCACATTTTAGGTGCATATTTAAGGAGAAGCAGTGCCCTTTTTCTACTTTAGGAGGCATTGTATGGGCACTTTAATCATTGACAGTATTATATATATACTGTATATATATATATATATATATATATATATATATATATATTTAGATGAAGTCTTGGTGCATTTTAGCTTCATTATAATGTTTACCACAATTTTAAAATATTTTTTTAAAATAAAGTGGAGCCACTTAAAGTTTTAATCATTCTTTCATTTTTATTTTTATTTTTTTTGCATGAAGTATTCTTTTAGTTGCAAGCTAGTTCGGCAAAAGGGATTTGTACTTCACTAGTTTTTGTGAATCCTTTCGTGAAATCAAACTTGAACGTTTGAACATGGATTTTGAGACTTCCTGCTATGTAAAGATAAGCTAAAAATTAAAGCCCACATATGCAAGGAAAGTCATACTTAAAGAAGATGTGCTCCAGCACAGCTTTGGACTAACAGCACAATAAGGAGGTATGGCACAGTATGATGTGATAAAGGTGCCTCTGTGTCTCTGCTATCCTTTCATTTACTGTTAAGGGTAATTTAGAGTTAATGAGGGGTATTGAAAAGATCCCCTGCATACTTAGAATAATTATTCACTGCTATTACAGGCAAAGGCATGCCGTTTAGTTAAATGATTAAAATGCTTCTGTATTCTAGCTTTTCACGAATTTTCACAGCTTGTGATATAGCTAAACAAATTTAATAAATGAATTATAGTCTATTTAAAATCTGCCAGTTTCAGCAGATTTCAAATAAAAATGCACAATTCTGTTTTTACTCCCAGAAATATGTTGACATAATTTATGAAACATTTACATGACATCAGTTTGTTTCTGTGATTTGTTGACCCTTGATTAGTGAACTTTAAACTTTTCACCCCTCAGCAACTGGTTAGACCGTCATCACTGAAAACGAGGAGATTTGAGGTCTTATGGTTAATTCAATCTGCAGTTATTTGTTGAAGTTAAATTCTGAGTATGTGGAAGAAAAATATTTGAATTGATAACAGGTAGCCGGCTGTCTCTGCTCATTTTTCATTCTAATTTTACCGGGAAGAGCGCCAAAACATACAGATGGAACTTGTTGCCTGAGAAAATACAACCAGATCTCAGTTGTCCTTGGAAAATGTGTGTATTTTCATAGTTATATTTAAGAGATCTGCAATAGCTAGAAAAGTTTATGAAGGAATAAAAGTCATGCAGTTCATTTGCATCATCTGTTTGAAAGCAGCATGTACTTTCTGGTTGAGTTTTCCTACAATCCAGATTTGTTGAATGGGAGTGCTTCAGAATTAAAAAAATATATATATTATCATTTTACACAAACGAAAACAGATAGATCGAAGGCTTTTTACAAACAAAACCCGATAGACTGTCATGAGTAGGTGGCAAAATCTAATGTTAAGATTTAAGAGTTCATGCTTGTTACTTTAGTGTTTAGCAGTCCTAGTGGAACCAAGGCTTCATTGATAACTTTTATATAGTACAGACAGATCCCCTTGGTGTTACAAGGCTGCGGGCCAAGACAGTAGACGTTAACTCAAATTTCCTCTGGCTTGACCCGGAGTAATAAAGGCCTTACACGCAGCTTAGATTAAGAGGGAGTTCACTTTTTAACATAATTACTGTTCTTTATGTCTCTGCATAGGATTTTATAGAACAACAATAATTGTGTGCTATTTTTCCATAAACAGAACTCTTGTGCATAACCCAGCCTCCTGGTTTGGCGCTTGGCCTAGTGGTTTAGTGAGTCCCCCAGATTCGGAGTCTATTAGTCCTCAATGAATCCATCCGGTAAATCAATTTCCAACCTTAAGGCCTTTGCTATGTATATGTGTCCCCCCTTTCTCTTTCTGCCAACTTCTCGATGGCTCATTGTCAGTAGAGGTAACAAGTGCCACGTCATCTAAAACAAAATGTCTTCTTCAATTTGTCATTTTATCTTAAGCGTTATCAGCTGAGGTGAGTAAATGAATAAGTTTGTTAGAATTATTCTAAAACTCCAAACCGTTTTTTTTTGTAAAAATGTAAAATCCGCTTACTTTAAGCAATGCTCTAGCTGATTTTATTGCTATCCATTGAAAAAACTGTCTTTAAACTGCAGGTTGAGACATTTTTTCCATTTGGAGAGGTAAAGATGAGCTCACAATGCATTTTTGGGATACTGAACTTCTAACATCTCATGATTGTAACACTGGAGCACATTTTGAGGTGATTATATAAATACAAGACCATCCAGCTTTGTTAAAGGAAAGGTGGCACATTCTTCTCAGGAATACAGAGCAATTCTGTGGTACAGTACAACTATAATATTACCCTAAATCGATATGTAAGTTCAATAAATGATATATACTACCTATTTGAAATATTGCACTTTAAACATGTCCTAACTGAATGCCTTGAAATTAGTTTCATGTCTCTTTGAGAGCCTTGGACATTCCCCCCTTTGAATTGCTGTCTTCTACATCATCACAACATTCTCGGAGCGCCGCCTCAAGCCCAGCATATGTAGCGCGGCTGCAGGTTGGCTCTGCTGGTGTTTGAGCTGATCGCATTACATGATCAGCCTGGCCTCAGGCAGAGCCAGGATGTGTTCATTTATTTTATTTTTAATTTTTTTATTCATTTCCCTGTATAGAAAACAGTTGGTGTCATGTAGCTCGGGGTGATTAGCCACAGTGTGTATCAGTATTTCCTCTGTAAAGCTGATGCTGTGATTCATCAGTCACTGACAATACAGTAGCATCTTTGGTGCACCTGACTTTTTTTTCCAAGAAGGCATTGCACAATTGATAAAAAATAAATAGGTATATACTAATTTCCACTGGTGATTGCTGTTGAAGCCGTTCTGCTTTTGTGCTCGGGCAGCGGGGGAGGCAGGGCTGTGGAGAGTCGGCGGTGGTAATTATAAATGTACGGCCGTTGCTGGGAGGTGAAGGCGTAGCTAGGAGGACTCAGGCGTTCAGAGCTCAACATAGCGGCTGTAAGAGTTTTAAAACATTACTTAAACATACATAAAATAACCTAAGAAAGACTTTAGGGATGATTTTAAGGAGGAAATGAGATAAGAATGTGATGAAAAGCTGTAGAAAGTGGATTTTAAATGCCGCCCCTCCTTTAAGAAAATCTATCTTGGTAGGTTGCTTGTGATAGAGTATTAGAATCTGCACAAGGTTCCTGAGGATGCACATGTCCTATGTGAGGTAAAGATAGATATGGATTATCTATCCACAAGACTGTTCTTGCTAAAGCTTCAACGATCAGTAGCAGGTCTGCACATGGTAGCCTCATGCTTGAGAGAGCTGTCACTTAGAGCATGGTGACAGCTCTAAGTATGTTGTGAAACTGTTTTAGGAAATAATAATAATAATAACAAACTACATTTTAAAATGTAGTTTAAAATTTTAAAATGTCAAATCTCTCAAGGTCACTATACTGATAGAGATAATATGTAAAATAACAAATTTAAAATCACAGTAAAGTTCTGCTAATGCATAGATTGTGTTGGAGAGGCATAGAAGAGATTTTGGGAGATTGGTTGGAAAGTAGCCAATAGAACTATCTGTGGAAGAACTAACACCTTTGCATATTTAGAGATGCTTACAATGAAGGAAATATTTTATGTTTGCTGGGATGTACAGTACAGGCCAGAAGTTTGGACACACCTTCTCTTTCAGTGAGTTATTTTCATGAGTATTTACAGTGTAGATTCTCACTGAAGGCATCAAAACTATGAATGAACACTATGAATTATTTAGTACTTTGACAAAAAAGTGTGAAATAACCTGGCCTCCAAAGTCACTGGACCTGAACCAGATCGAGATGATTTGGGGTGAGCTGAACCACAGAGTGAAGGCAAAAGAGCCGACAAGTACTAAGCATCTCAGGGAACTCCTTCAAGACTGTTGGAAAACCATTTTGGGTGACTACCTCTGGAAGCTCAAGAGAATGCAAAGCAGTAATCAGAGCAAAGGGTGGCTACTTTGAGCAATCTAAAATATATATTTCACCCTTTTTGTTTAAGTACATACAGTAATTACATACATCATGTGTTCATTCATAGTTTTGCCCTTAATTGAGAATCAACAATGCAGTCATACAAATAAAGAAAATGCTTTGATAGAGAAGGTGTGTCCAAACTTTTGGCCTGTACTGTAGCTCCATTATATCAGATCATTTCAACTGTAAGATCTCATTTGAGATGTATATAGGGGCTCTAATTTACTGAACTTGTAAGTAATAGTCTCCTCATCTGTCAGTGCATCCATCCATTCATCTTCAGGTCCAGGAGGGAAACGAGACTCCTTAGGGACACACCCTAACTTTAACTGAGGAAGGAGTTCTTAAAGAATTTGTGTACCAGAAGGAATACACGGAACCTCCAGTGATTTCTCCATCTGCCCTAGCTTTCTTCAGATTTACAAACCGCATTTATTGAACACGTGGACAAGACCCCAGGAGCTTTGGAGGTCCCTAGCTGAGAAGTTTGGTCAAATGATTTGTGATCTGGACCCCTTTCCTAAAAATGTGGACCACAATCCTGATCTGTAGCTAAAGAGATGACAGTTTGTATGTAATTCTTTATCATTTTCATAAGTATGTGAAAATCTTTCCTGATTGTCATTTAATGCCAATTTGATCTTTTTGAGGCTCTATTTTAAGCAGAAAGATTTGTATTATTTTTCTCCTAATAACTGACTGTATAGACATATGTTTTATATCTGCAACTGAAACTGCAGTTATTTTGATGAAAATGTTAGTCATTTTACAATGTTACATTTGCAATTTAGAAACCCCCTAAAGTAAAATACATCTGAAATCCTATTTCTTTTTCTGACCGTTTTTTTCTGCATTGTTTTTCCTGGGTTTATTTGCTAAATAATGACTCTCACCAGATTAACTTTGATATAGTTTTCTCTGTATTGTTTGGATGGGGGTGAATGGCTAAACAACTAATATCAGCAGCTGGAGCACCATGCAGATTGAACCAAGCCAGATTCACTATGAAGATAACTGGTTTGTGTCACTGCGACAGAGCACATGCCTGCATCATGCTCAGACAGACTGATTGCGTTTAACAGCCTTTAAATCATCATAATTACAGCCTGGCATAGTGCACAGTAGCAAAGCTCTTCAAGCAGTTTCCATTCTGCTGTCATTAGCTTCAGACACATCACAGTGAATTGGTATTCCGATTTTTGGCCACTTCTCGCAGGGTTCTTACTGCTTCATCGCAAAATCGGCTCAACAAGCAAGATAGGTTCGTGTGGCTTCTGCCCCATCTTCTGTGCTAGATAACGTAACCACAGGCCAGATGCTATCTGGTTGTGTAGTTAAAGACTCTTAACTTTGGCAGAAGTTGAAAGAATATATGGCAAGCTGACAAGCAACATGTCTTGTCTCTCATAGTTTAAAACACCTGCTCATATTTTTCTTTTTTTACCTCTCTTAGTTTATACGCCCGTGCACTGTAAAACATTTTTTTTCATGCACACACCCACAAAATAGTTGCCCTAGACCTGGTTGATTACAGTGCATTGACTGCTTCAGAGGTAGTAGTTGTAGTAGTAGTCTTTGTCTTCTTTGAGGCAGCGATTTTGCTGGAATTGTGGGTGGGCTTGGAAGATTGTCATGCTTGGCAGATTGTAATTTTGGGTTAAGTGTGTGGTTAGTATTGGGGTGAGGATATAACTTATGGCTGGAGCTGGTTTAACTAGGCGGAAGTCACCAGCAGCTTTGTTTCTCACTGTCTGCTGCAGATGAAAAAAAAACTCTGAGGTTTTCTCTTCTTGTCAGTCTTCATGATTCCCTTTTGCTGTCTATTTTTTTCATGGTGAAGGGGAAATAACAAGGAAATAAAACAAATAATAGGAGATTCTAAGGGGCACAAGAGGAGACGGTGAAGGCAAACCCGACAGGGCAGGAACTGGGGAGAGGCAGTGTTTGAAGTCAAACAAAACGGGTCTGTATCCTGAAGGAAGTGCCTGCGGCCAAAGACAGGGATAAAGACGGGACTGTTTTCTCGTGGCCTTGATTACATGTGTTGTGTGTGCACATGTTTATGTGTGTCTTTGTGAGCATTAGAGTTCTTCAGTTTAATAATACCACCATCCTTTGTGAGTAACCCCTTATTTCAGATTACATTCGTGCTCATTTTCACTTCTCCAGCATGCCTTCAAAGGCTCAAAAACGGCCTCTGCTCAGCAAACCTCCTTTTAGCTCTGGGGGTAATAAATTAGCTCTGTAAAACTAATCATTGTCTCTGCCCAGATAAGTATTTTTCCCTCTAAGTTTTTATCTTGGGAGTTATTTGGTGTTTAAAATAAGTACCTAATACATTTTAGATAAAACTGACTTTCCATATTGGTTCAGGCATCTGGAAGAATATTAATTTGAATCATTTGCCAGTCTAGGTGAGGTTTATTTGTATGTTAGGGCTTTAGGTTAAAGGTTACATTAAGGTTAAAGTTAATGCTGGGGGTATGGGTTGGATTAGGCATCTAGTCTAAGGTTTGAATTTAGGGATATAGAGAATCAGTAATGTTTGCGACCGCCCACACAGCTGCAAGTAGAAAGGTGTGTACTGTCTTTCTGCTAGATTGAGGTCAGGAAGTTCAATTTTTTTCCTCTTCTTTGCACCTTAACAAGATGAGCAGGTTCAGATCTAAATGCATACCTGTGGTTTAAGGTGTTTTTCCATGTGTGCATGTATACAAATACTCTCGCTGGGACACTTCAGGGTATGCAGAGTTATATTAGCTCTGCTTTCATGATACCAATGTAAGAAGTATCATGACTATCTTTACAGAAATCACTTAGGGTAGAAGCTCGGGGCACAATACCGTCACATATTACACATGAGTGTGAGTGTGGTTGAATGTTATGAATGCGCTCCCACCTCAGTCTACCATCGTCTAGACTCTCTAACAGCCCTAATCTGGAACAGCTAATTAGCATAGTTTATGATGCATTGGGGATAACACAGAGCAGCAGGGATAAAATAAAGGTGAACAGTTAAATGTTCAATATATATATATATATATATATATATATATATATATATATTCCGGCATCTGGATATATATACATATATATATATATATATATAAAGCTAACTTTTTTATTGAATTAACTTAAATGAAATAATTCATTTAAAGAATTCAAAAGTAAAATGGTAATGTAAGTGTGTAAATGTGTGTAAGTATAAATGTGTAAATCAGTTTGGTAAGGCGTGCATGTTTATAAAAGAGTGAATTTAGAAGATCTAGTACTTTGATCAAAACTTTTTTTTCTTAACCTGTGCGATTTGTTGCTCATTTTGTCTCATGTTTTGTAAAGAGATATCACCCAAGCGCATACAGGACGCAGGTAGAATCATTGTGAATGAGAGGGCACTAGAGCCTACAAGGCTCTCAGGAGTGAGCACAGGATGCAGGAGCAGGTGTTTGGAACTTTGATGGTAACCATTAGTCTGCATGAGAAGGCTTGATAGTAAGTGCAGACTCCCGGGTATGAAGGCATTGGAAGTGATAGCGATGCTAGCCGGCAAGGTTGCAGCAGGTGTCAGTGATGATGAAAGGGCAGCAGATGGTTCTGGAGATGGTGGCTGCTACTTTTGTTGATGTTGTAGCTGCAGGTATAGTAGCATGATCCTGTTCACCTTGGGGTATATATATATATAAAAGGTTTATTTCAGAGGCTATCAGGGATGTAGGAGACTCAGGGGTTCACAATGCCAAGCTAGGGGCTGCCAGTTTAATAGGAGATGGTTTGGAAGGAGTATAACTTGGTTATTTTACCTGGAGGTAAAAATGGTAGTGGGTGCATAAATTGAAGCTCTGAACTTGCTGGGATACTGGGAACCAAGCCTCCCTGGGTGGGAATGCCATTGTGGTGTTCTAGAAAAATAACGTGGCATCCTTGGAAAAGGGCATGCTTTTTCGGCCTGTAGTGTTTGAAGAATGTTTTTTTTTTATTCACTTGTTTTGTCCCCATAGTCATATTTTGTAGGGCTGTATAACCCAGTGAAATACAGGCAGAATCATGGTAAAGTGGACATAAAAAACTCTTGGTAAGATGAGGAGAGATGATGAGGAGGTAACGACATATCAAGACATTTACTCTTTGGATGCTTTCATATAATAAGCATCTTTGCAGATATTTCTATTGCGGCATAACTTAAACTGCCTGTTGTTTCCAAAAAGATATATAAAAAGATTTTGGTTTAGCCCAACTGCTTTTCATTCAATTAACAGCTGTTACATCATTTTCTTGGTTGGTATGTTTAAAATGGAGCACATATTTATGGACACAGACATTTTCTTTGGCTCTGTAATGTTTGTGTGTGTGTGTGTGCGCGTGTGTGTGTGTTTTATATCACGGTAGAGTCAAAAATCTTTCCAAAACCAACTGATAGTGACTTCCAGTAAACAAGAGAACTTAATTGAATTTCCCACAGGTACTAAAGCAGTTTTGAAGGATGTTTCTTTAGGGTCATGTTAGACTGAGGGTATGGTTAGGTCAATGCCTTGTGTCGGTAGTGTCCCCACTGAGTTAAGCAAACAAACATCTGTTTGTGTGCACATTTTCGTTCAGGAAATAACTTTTCAATCTCTTATGCCCTCTGAGATTCATCTGTTTGGCTGTTTGTCTGACAGACACAAGATTTTTGCATGATTCCCTGGCTCATATGAAGAGCTCAGCTGTTTAGAAGTGTAAAGCAATCACACACATCTGTCTAGCTGCAGGGATGCCTTCCTCCATCCTGGGAAATGGTTAAGACAGAGATAGATGGACAGTGACATCAAGGGACTGACCATAGGGAAACAGACAAGACCACTATTTTTGTTCTGGTCTCTGCCTGACCGGAGCACTTTTTCTGTCTGGTTTAGCTCTGCATTTATGATTATGTGGGGTGTGTGTTTGTGTCTGCATAAAAACAGAGACCCAAAGGACTCAAACACAATAGAGAAGTTTAACAAAGTGTCCAGGGACAGTCAGGGTTGTTGAACTTGAGATGTTTTAATGATTTTTGTCTCTGGATTAACCCTTAAATGCAGCTAAAACCATTTGTGAGTAGACATGTGTGCCATGAAGTCATTCGTGCTCATTAACCATAACATTATGACCACCTACCCTATAGTTGACCCATACACCTGTTTTGTTTTTTTTATCTGCTTGAAAATGAAATGCCTGAAATTACATGAGAATATTTACATAACCAGAAGGTCTATTTCATTATTTTTTTGGTGGAATAATAAAGGCAGCGCTCTCAAGCCTCACGCAACAAGCTTGAGACACACAATCTCTAGTTTTCACACGCACACACGCCCCACGTTTTCCCCTTCAGCAACTCGGGACTCGGGTAATAACTACATTTTCCATGACACTGATCGGTTATTGATAGGGAATAACTTTGTGGAATCACACCAATTTTCATTCTCCTGAAAGTCCTCAATTGGCAACCACAAGTAGGAGTGTGTAGCAGAATTAAGCACTGATATTTGCGGTGTTTCTTACCCTTATTGCTCTCGCATTTATCATTACACTCAGCAGGAAATATTTGTAGCTAGGATGATGTAAAATGTGGTAATTTTCTACATTTTCAATGGTTGGGAGCACATAATGATGTTGACGAGCCGCTGCGGCAAAAACGCAGATAATATGTTGTTCCTTCCACCCCGATGATCCCACTCTGAACTTTTCAATAAACTTGAGAGCTCTGATAGAGGGAACCCTAGTGAGAATCATTAGGATGTGTAAATATCAGATTATATGTTAAAGCTAAAGAGTAAATTAACCTCCTACTAAACATTAGACGTCCTATGAACGTGAACATCCTGTCTACATTGCGTTGGTTGGTCCAAGACCAATTCTGGACTAATAAATGACATATTATGTTCAAATTAGGTCCACTATTTTGAAGTCTAGTCATGACCCTATTTGGACGTCAGTATGCAGATTTACAATTAAACCGCAGACTATGTGACTTTTTTCAACGTCATCGATACGTCTTCATACAGGTGCAGAAAAATGGTGTTATGAATATAACATGTTTTTATTCATATATCAAGATGTATTAATTCATATATCAAGATATTATCATTGTTAATATTCATTAATAATTATGTTTTTTTTACTAATTATTTGTTTAAGTACTTGATATTTTGTTATCTTTTAAAGTTTAGTTTAGTTGCTGTACGCCTTGAAGACTTATAGTTAATGTATTCATATTAATTGTAGAATTTCTCCATTTTACATTTATAATTTATCATGTTCTTTAGTTTTTTTTAGCTTATGTTGTTGTCAGTGTTTTTTTTGTTTTTTTTCTGCTCTATCTTATCGATGGTAGTTTACGGGAGTTAAATGTCTGCATCGAGTGTGAATTTGTCAATTTCTGCCAACTTATGCAGGAATTGCATGAAACTCTCCCCCCTACTGGGGTTGCACAGCACAGGACGAGAGAAGTCCTTCTCAGTTTTGTATTGACTTGCTAATTTAATTTAACTGATTTATATTTCAAAACTATTTAAACTTCACGTACTAGTACATCACTAGAATTCTTTAAATCCGCTAATCAATTTGTGCTTATTTAATCTGTGAAGATCCAACGAGAATGGTGGTCAAATCAAGCTATGCCTATCGATGCATCGAATCTTTGACTAGCAGTCACCCTTGAAAACTAGTAGGCCTATAAAAACTGCCTAAAATTGGTAAAAAATGTATATAGAAAAAACTTAGACCGTAACCTCATTTGCAATAGAATTAGCTCACATCCAGAGGTCCTGAGAACGTCAATATTGGACGTACGGAAGACGTTGGAAAAAGACGTCATCTGACGTCACAGTCTGCGCCTTCATTGGACCCAGATTGGACTTACAAAAATGACCCTAAAAAGACGTCCTTTCAACATGTCTTTGTGCAGTGGGATGGGACATTATAAAATCTGTCAAGTTTTTTTTTTTTGTTCGCCTGACAAAAGTTACTTATAGGATGAATATATCTTTGGAAAAATGCAGCTGCACCCTCAAACCTTAATAAGGTCATAGTTAAAAATTTTAACATGATCAGATCGATTTTAATAATAGACAAAGAAATCTTACTGAAGTTTTTATACAGAAACTTTGGGAGAGGTTGACAGTGTGCCAGTCTGTGCCCTTCTGTGCCATTTGACTTTTCTCATGTAGAGTACAACATTTGTAATTATTATGTCACTAAATGGATGAACAAACATACAGTTGTTTTTTTCATTTTTTAATCTTTTCTTCTGTGGATTTCCTATATATATGACATTGACAAGACTGGGCTTTGCTCTATTTAAGCACCCTCGTATCACCGTGACTGATTGATCAATTTGGGGATATGACACCTCTTTGGAATCATTGGGACTAATAGGATGAAGCTATATACACAGACATGTGATGTAAAGCATGGTCAGACAATGAGACTTGTCAAAACACAGTCGGCAGTCCTGGAATGTGCTGCTAATGGGTTTTTCTCTCGTTCAAAAGAATTTTGAATAGTAAATAATGGACAAAATGTGTATAAAATGAACTCTCAAGATGAATCATGAAAGATAAGAACTATTTTATTTTTGTCCTCTAAGGTAAAATGATTTCTATAGATGTTGTTTGACTTGTATCTTACTAAAACTTAAACCTAACCCTATGCGACAAAGGTCTAGCATTAATATGGCTGGAGCTTTAACCTGGGAAGTTGAGGGTGTAAGTAATCAGAAGTTATTTTGTGTTAGAGCCATATACTATATGTGACAAATTCATCACACAGGGTGGTAGTATGAATAAATATAATTTATTTGTTGTCGTAGTTGCATTTCGACTGGGTAAAAAACGTTGATTTTGCATTCTCAATGTGGTTAGAATCAATAGTTCAACAAAAACTTTAGAAAAAAACTAAAATGAAAAAATAAATAGAATAAGAAACAATTAAAGATACAAAATAGAAAATATATCAGTTGCAATAATAGTTCACTTTTTAAGTTGTAGTTTGCAAAAAATAAATAAAAGTCTGAAATAGTATTATCGGGAATCAAGGATTTTTTTCCCCAATGTAATAATAAAAGTAAAAAACACAAGTCTCAAAAAGACAAGAAAAAAGTCTATTCTCCAGTCTTAAATTTTCTTCTTCATTCCCATCAGTCATTTTATAAATGAGCTCTCACTTTGTTCAGCATTATTATAATTGTATTTGTCCATATGACCTACAGGATCTTTGCCATTATTATCACACACAGAAACATATAAGCCAGCTATGCGAACGGTGCAGTCTGCAACCATTTTATGGCTATTTGACATTTTATAAATGGTATGCAGCTCAGCCCAACTACAAGTAATGTGGCACAACTCAGACTGCTGACTGTTCCATTCATGAATGGATCAGATCCATCAGCCAGCAGCTTGGGAAAGACGTCGCATGAGAGAATATAGCATGCATCCCTCCAGTGGGTAATTATATGAAAAGCAATAAAAACCTGGACATTTTCATCAACCCTAAACATAACTTTAGATGCCATGGAAGACATGTGAAAAGTGGACATATCCAGGGAAAAGAGGATGGTTGGTCACCCTGCTTATTTGCTCCTGTGAGTTCTGAGTGAAGTGCTCTTTTTCCACTAAGATTTATTCAGATCCCATCATATATTGGAGAGCTTTGGACTCTAGATTTAATCAGTTTTTGTATGTTCTTTGAGGATTTTCAGCTCAATTCTCGAAGAACTTTCTGCAGTTCTGCTTAGAGCAGTCTGATAATGGTTCTGCTGATACCACAAGCGGTGTGTGCTAGTGTGATGCTTATAGATGACTTGAAGGAAGTGCCAAAATCTTTCCTTCAAAGTGCTGTTCAGTTACTGTCAGTATGTGAATTCCTCTTGTGAGGTATGTGTAATTATGACACCCAAATTTGAAGGAAATAGATATTAATTTGTCTGATTGTCTTGACTTGTTCGGTGAACAAACACTTTGTGACCATTACAAAAGCCTTGAGTGCTTTGAATTGTTTGTGTTTCTGCGTTTACATTATCTTGTTAAAAAAGATACGAACACGATCTGAAGGATTTGTTCACAGTTTTGAAAGGGTTGTACACAATATATTATTTGTAAACAGTGGCTATCTGTTATTGATATCAGCGCACATTTTCATCCCAAACTTCTTGTCTAAGTATAACGTCTATCACAAATCCCTATCCAGTCATCCTGCGACTTTGTTAAAGTCAATTTTAACCTTTATTTGGGCACTGCAATGAAGCTCAACACTTTGTTGTAGCTGTTTGAAATGGAGTAAAAAAAAGCTTTAAAGTTGTGCTGTCTGCGTTGACAGAGTCTGCTGATCTTTAAGCCAACAACAAGAAAGTTGCAATTTCTTATCAGTGCTACTCTAAAAGGTAATTTACCTGCATTTTAAAACAATCCCAGACTTTTTTAAGAGATACTTTAAAACAAATTTTTAGATTATTTAAATACTTTTTATGTATTTAAAACATAAAAAGGGAGACATTCCAGTGATTTTTGGGGATACCTTAGAATTAGACATGTCAGGATAATCAAATCTGGACTTAAATTCTATATGGTGATTATGGATTCTTTAAAACATAGTTTTTGAGTTTGTGATATATGAAACCTTAACTGTAATTATAAAAAAGGGTTATTCTTAGTTTTATACCAAAAAATTCTAATCTTTTTTCTAAACATAGTACAGTATACCATCTCTTCTCATGAGCTGGATGCATTGTAACACTTGCCTTTTTGGCAATAGGATGACCATAGATTGAGATAGGCAAGAAAAGCACTATATAGTAAAGAGACTGTAAGAGTATTCTCCTTGTAGGGGGAAAGTTGCGGAGTTGACACTTTCTCTGTCCACACGTTTATGTGCTCATGAGCATTCCCAAGTAACCCACCAATCTCTGTGGTTTTGAGTGAACTGGGTGAATGCTGCTCTGTTGTAAAGTGCTTTGACTGATTGGTGTATACAGAAAAAACTCTAAAAATTCAATCGATTTATCAGTTATAATGTTAAGCCAATAATTATTAATACCATCTCCCCCAGATTTATAATTATTTTCATTTAGCCAAAGAGTTTGTCTGTGATAAAGCACAAGGCAAGCATCTCTTAGAGGATAACAAAATAATCTAAAATAATATAGGCTTTAAAGAAAAAAGTGTTTTACTTACAATTCTATAAAAGGGCATCTTGAAAATGATCCAATCAACAATCAGTGGAAAAATCCTTATTTTCCTTTAATGAATTAGGCCCTTGGTATAAATGCTAATGAGCCATTTGCATGCTTCCGCAGGTACTTTGATAAGTTGTCTTTGGTGATAAGGTCCAAGTCTTTGAGGTAGGAAAACCTTTTATCAGTCACTATAATCTTTAATTAATCTTTAGCTCCTTCCCTAGATTCTCTATCAGAGTCATGTTTGGACACTGGCTGGGCTGCTCCACAATATAAAACCTAAATTTCCCAGGAATATGGATGAAACTGGGCTTAACTATACTGTAGGTCAAAACTACGTATATTAATTATAGATTCCTTAAAACATAGTTGATTTTTTGAATTTTAAAATGTCCTTATTCTGTTGTAACCAGTACACAGTATTGTCTCATCTTGTGATCTAAATGTATAGTTAGCACCATGCAATAAAACAGATAAGTTTTGAGTTGCAAAACAATGTACTACAATGTATAGTGCTTACAGAGCAGTACTAACAAAACAATTTGGAAACAGAACCTTTTGGAGGGCCCAAGCCAATAGTGTCACAGACACCTACAAGGTGCTAAAGAGCATTATGACACGACAAAACCATCCAGACCTGCTGGAAGTATTTAGATTTCTTTTTTGATTGACTGCAGTATTTGCTGTATATTATTGAATTGTCCAGCACTTTGGTGGAGATATCCTGAAAAAGAGCTCTATAAATAAACATATGGTATGGTATGTTTATATTTTATGTTTATATTGACTTCATATATGTTTATATGGTATGGTATGGTATGGTAGATAGGCACCGGCTTTTTCTCAAGATAATTAGCAGAATTACATAAAAATACTAAATGCTCTTTGCAGAAATGGAGGTACATAAAACTGTATGAACTGAGGCTGCTGAGTGAGGAAGATTTCCAGACTGAGTGCTGAAACAAATCTAAGATGGCATAAATGCCCATGCATCTGAAGCTGGTTCATATGGGGTAGTAATGAAAATTAAAGATCAAGCTGAAGGCCATGCAGATGGAAAGGCAGCAGGCAATTACCAAATACAGGTCTCTACATAGTTGTGAGTCACTGGCGGTAGGCATGCTATTGTCTGTGAATTGTACAACAGTTGAAACACAAATTTCACATCAATTCATGGACATTTCCACCTGATTCTAAAGAAGATTGAAATGGAAGTGAACAGCTCCTTGCCTTAACTTCCATGGCCATTCCTGAGGTAGCATACCGACAAAAAAAGCCACTTTTTATGCTATGAAATGGTCCATTGACTTAATTCTACTGGTCCATGTGCGGTACTGATGGAATTTAGAGTTCATGGTGGAGACCAGTGCAGATGGAAGTGCTGCAGGCCATTACCAAAGGCAGCTCTCCAGACAGATGTGAGTCACTGGTGGTTGATCTGAAGGTTGATAGGAACCACTCATCATGACTCAGTTTTTGTTAATAGTTTCAATCGATTTGCTGGCAAAGTCTGTTTAATTTTTGGTTTTGTCTTTCTTTTGATATGTTCCCTTTTGCTATTTTGTGTGATTCAGCATTGCTTATGTCCCCAACAAATAGACATTTGGTTTTGATCTTGCATTTTAATGTGATTTTTCCTTTTTCTGCTGTGGAGGAGAGAACAAAACTGGCAATGTGACCATAAATCAGGGGGCATCTGGTTTAGTTGTTTATTTACAAGCTGAGGAAGTGACAAAACTATTTTCTTTCAACTGCTGGCTTTACTGGTTTATTTATTCAGTCAATACTTTAATCCCACCCCGTCTGTTTTTCTCGTTCCATTCAGTTTTTTTGTTGTTGCTTTTTTATTAGTCACAAATGCTAAACAAACACAGAAACTATACACACAGACATTCCTTTGAGATAATGCAGCACACAGCCGTTTTCTTTTAATTAGTAATTTATTGTCGAAGATGAGTCAAGGTCTGGAAATATATTCCAGATTAATCAAGCAGTAGGAATATCCTATCTGTGCAAGTGATCGGTCATAATAATGGTGGTAAAGGTGGGGTTCTCAGTGGGTGGCGGATGTTTCTGAGTCACTGAGTAATATCTGATTTTCTTCAGGTAACAATTTAAAATGTTTTTTTCTTCAAAAGAAAAGTATAAAAAGATCACTAAGAGAGGATCAGAACATCTCTAATTGTTCCACGGAGGGGAAATTCAGGTTTAGCAAAGTCATAGGCAATAAAAGCATGGAGATGCACATGAGAGCATAGACAAAACAGAAAGAAAACAATAAAAAAATATACTGTACAGGAAGGATAATACAAAACAAAATACAGTTCATAAAAAAAGAAACGCAAATGACAGAAAATGTACAAATATCTACCGATCTTGTGAACTTGTGCTTTTTTTAAAATACATACTCTTTACAGAAAGTGAAAAAACACTCTGCAAATAGAGTGCAATAACAATGAGAAAAAAATGAGAAAAACTGCATATAGCAGGGACACTGGGAGCAGTAATGTTTATACAGTCTTGCAGTTACTGGGATGAAGGACCTACGATAACTTTCCTCAATGCACCTTGGATGCAGCATTCTGTCATTGAAGGAAGGAAGCTCTTAAGTTCAGCAAAATCTTCAAATATGGGGTGGCAGACACTTATTGAGAAATGTATCTGCCAATATTCATTCTCTCAAAATTATGCATCTTCTTGTTTGTCTGTGCAAACAGACAAAAATGTAAAAATGCTTTGTGTTTATGTATTGTTGGTCCCTGTCATGTTTTCTTTTCAAAATGTGAATTTTCACTAGGAAAGTAAGTATACCTCTTTAATGTAAGTGCAGCTGACTGACATGCACTTTTCAGGTCACAAGTTCATAAGTAGGTTGCAAGCCAATATTGTTAGCACCCTTATTCCTAAGGCCATGATATATCCAGAAACAGACACAGATGTGGACACACATGCGGTTCTGTTTATACTGTGGTGTGTGTCTGCATAGAGGAGCAATAAATTCTTGGCTGCACATGGACATCTGCTAAGAGCCTAACTAACATGAGGAGATGATAAAATTTTGTTTAATTTTAGTCTTACCATGTCTCAAATTGTTATTTGAGTTGCTTTACCTACTGTAATCAAAGCTTAGCTCTTGATCTGTCGTACACTGCCAATTCTTCGGTTCAGAAGAGACATTGCTTTTATTAATGTCTGTTTGATTAAGAGTAGTAGGGAATCTATCTATCTACTCTGTGTATCTCACATGCTAAAATAATATTTTATTTTATCTATCTGTCATGAGATTTTTAGTAGGTTTTCTAAAAAGTAACAGGCAAGCTAATATAGTTTGGAGAAATTGTCAGGCTATCTGCCCGGTTAGCAAAACGGTCAGCTGCCTACCAGACGATGTGTTCATTGCTTGCCAACTACACAGTGTTACATTTCTAAAAGTTATGGCTCACACTTCTTCAGTTTCCATTCCAGTGAGAGCCAAGAGTTAGAAATGTCTGATCCATTGAAATTGTGTAGGAAATCTGAGATAGTGACTGAGGAAGGTGACGCACCTAAGCTGACCCGTTCTGACCGAGAACCTCTGTTTCCTTTCCTTTAAATTTATACATACAAACATATAAATGAATGGTGCTTACACACCGAACGCGATAGACACGACCAGAGAGTCCGGTTTACATGTAAAGTCAATGAATCGAGACTGGGGATCCCCCGACACGTCAGAAGCAGATTGGGTCGTGAAAATGCTTTTCTGCCTGATTTACGCAACCAAGTGGTGCGGCTGATGCGTGTCAGGTGCAACCCAAAATGTGGCTGCATTTTATGTCTGCCCCAGAAGTCGGAGAAATCTAAACTACAGCTTCAAGTCGTTCCATAACAACCAATCAGCTGAGGGGTGTCAGTGATGCTGGAACTGACTGAATGGAATCAGCATCAGCAGGACATGTAAACTGATAAACATCATGGCTAATCACCCCAAGCTACATAACACCAGCTGTTTTCTATTCAGAGCCGGAAAAAGAAAAATAAACATTATAAAGAGGATAAACTATTTAGACAGGAATGCTCTTAAGAGGTTTGTGGGTGGCTCTTAAAAGAGCCGTTGTGGCCCCAAAACAGGTTCCTCACCCGGACACCCAGACCTGGTAATGTCTCCACCAAAGCACGTCCCGCGCCGCTCACATCCAAACCTTACTAACAGCAGACAGATGGACAGCCGCTCAGCTTGGTAGCTGGTGTGGCAATGGGGCAAAGCTGGGACCTTCGCGGCACACACTGGGCGAGGAGACGGGGTGTTTCTTGATCCCTCCTCCGCTGCTTGACTGCGTCTACACCCGCAGCTGCGGTCCTGACATTTAGCGTGGTCAGCTCATAGACCAGAGTCAACTAGGAAAAGGAGGGAGGGAGGAGGAGGAGGGCAGCGGAGAAATCCCGACCAGGATACTTCCACATTTCCGGTTCATGCGCGTTAAAATGGCATATTTCAAAGCGCGGCCAGTTCGCTTTGGACATGCTTCAAGGTGTGAATGCGCAAGCGACCAGCTGGGAGCATGTCATGCTTTTTGGTCGCGTGTATCGCGTTGGGTGTGTAAGCATCGTGTTCAAAGGTTGGCCAATCTCTGAATCAGTAACTGTAATTTAACAGATTGGTACAAAACTATAACATTAACATATTTTAATCTAATCTTCTTCCTCTCAAAAGTGGTTTACCCCAAGGTTCCATTTTGTGCCATCTGTTTGTTTTTGTTGTATATTAATGACCTTCCTAATGTTTCTGCCAAACTTTCAAAATCTTGTTTTTAGATGATACAAGTGTGTTTTATTCTCATAAGGACATAAACATTTGAATGACTGTTGATTATGATGAACTTGAAAAAATCTCTACTTGGTTTAAAGCTAACAAATTTTCTCTTAACATTAGGAAAACAAGCTTTATATTGCCTGGTTCTTGATCTGTCAGTCTTGACTTATATGTGGAAATTCAAATTGATGACATCTCCATAAGAAATCAAAGTTCCGTACGTTTCTTGGAGTTTCGGTCCTGGAAACCACATCTAGGTTTAATAAGTACAAAGCTATGGGTGTTTTAGGAAAATCACACCAGATTTCTGATTCTGAATTATTGCAATGTTCCTTGTGGGATCCATTCCTAAGCTCTCTTTTGCAGATTGGTAACTTTTTCTTGATTGACAATGAACTTATTGTAAGTATTTCTGTGTACAACACAAATGACAGTATGTATTAATTTAAATGGGATAATAATGCAACTTGGAAGTTACCACCTGTTAAACCCCTTTGAGTGCTTTTGTTAGCCTTGCATCACATTTTCTTACACATTTGTAATTATGCTTTATACTTTATAATTCAGTAGAATTATTTAATTGAAGCAAAAATACATCATGCTGGCACATGTGTTCACATCATAATGATATATTTGTTTCATATTTAATGCTCTTTTTATTATTGAGAGTCTCTGTGTTCCATCCTCAGACACATAAATTTAGTGCACAAAAAAAATAAATAAGAATAATAGGGTCACTTTCCAAAACTTCAGTGTATTGTATCAGCTGTTGGTAAATGTGTGCAGCTGCTAAACAGCCTGTCTTGTTCTGCCACAGTTCCACATTTCTGTACAGAACTAAGGCCTCAGAGAACCCCCCTGATCTCACTTTGACTGTTTAGATTTTGAAAAAAAACACTATTTGGCCTTCATAATGCATTCAAACCCCAGCAGGGCTTTCCCCTGCCGAATCCATTGAGATATGTTTACCTTCACACCCCAGCATGCTGTGGTGGTCCCAATGCACACGGGTAATGTGCATAAATTTCAAGTGGCCAGCTGTCTGTATACTCAGATGTTAAAAAAAGAAAGAAAACACACATAGTTGCATGCACACTCAAGTATAGACATGTATCAAATTCCCATGGTGTGTAGTATACATATGCTAAAAATACAATACAAATACAAATCAAAGGTGGTTATAATTCACAAGGAACTTTTGGAATGTGATACAATATGTGATACAGATGTTGAAGGTCTCCATCTGAACATGTACAGAACCATTTCTTTTGTCTTACTGTGAGTGAGTGTTTGGATAATATTTTTGAAAAATGTTTTAGTTTTACTTCAAAGGATAAATCATGGCGTTTTATAAAACACTTGTGTTTACATTGTGAAATTTACACTTACAAGATAAGTCATTTAAATAAGTAATTTCAACTCATGTCTAAGTGTTATCTTTATCTGGTCTTAATATGGGTTATAAATAAAATGGGTTATACTAGTGCAATATGCAGTGCTGGAAGGTTTCAAGTAGTTTGCAAAATTCATGTTGAACATGTTAATGTTTTTCTCTGTAAATATATGTTCCATGACAAATGTTTGTAAAACTAAAAGAAACCCACACATGCAAAAATCAAAACAAATTAGTATTAATATATATTGCTTACACCCTATTGCCATGAATGTATATTATACGCATGAAATAAAAGAGATGTCAATATCCTGCAATTCATTGGAAAATAAGATCACGTGAATGATGGCCTTATAAAAAGGTTTGTTATTGACAAAGTATGACAGTAAAAAACTAATGATGGGTAAAAGCAAACAGCTGTTTGAATGCCTTTTAAACCTTTTTGTTGCTAAATCTACTGATGACATTGGTTTCAAGTCTATCTCGTGGAGTTTACTTTGGTTACTGTTGGGGCCATTATCTACAAATTATAATAATAATGTTTTTAAAAACTTACATAAACATAATAATATTTTTGTTTTACAATATACAGTTACCATTTGTAGAGATCTTTAAAAAATCTGAAATTAGCAGACAACATTTTTCCCCCTGAAATCTAAAAGTAATTCACCCAACATCCATGGCCTCTGTATTTGCTCACTGTGCGACACTCCTCTGCTGAAGAAAAAGGATATTGAGTGTTGTTCAAATTTTGCTATAGAACATTTGGATAATTCCCTGAAATACATGGATAATAACCTTTGTTTAGATGAGACTAAAATAAAACACTTTGAATGTAATGCCATACCATGACCACAGGAAGAATTGCTGTGGACATCATACAGACAGTGTAGTTTGAAGGTGGGAGCAATGTGGTGTGGGTCTGTTTTTTAGTATATAGTACTAGCAGACCCTTATGTAACCTGATAAATGACACAAGTCATATATTCAAACATTCTTAATAAGTATCTAAATATGAAACACTGGTTGATGCAGCTGCAGGAGCGGAGAATGCTGAGGTCCAAATACCGCACCACAGAGGACCAAAACGTTGAGTAGCTCAAGTCGAAAAGCTTGGACGTAGTTAGAGGATAGAGACTGCATTTACCTCACCCTACTTACTGGACAGCGATGGAAGGGAAAGAGGCCTTCCATAGCTGCAGCTGCGCTGGAGTGGACAACAAATGATTGTGAGTTTTTTGTTTTGTTTTGTGTGTGTGTGTGTAACTTTAGATTGTGTATTTATATAGGTTATGTAGCTAGATATTTGATCTAATATGTCAGTGCTCCACGGTGGCGCAGTGGTTAGCACTGTTGCCTTGCAGCAAGAAGGTTGTGGTTTCTGCATGGAGTTTGCATGTTCTCCCTGTGCACACAGTCCAAAAACATGACTGTCAGGTTAATTGATCACTGTAAATTGTCCTTAGGTGTGGGTGTGCGCGTGCATGGTTGTTTGTCCTGTCTGTCTCTATGTGTGGCCCTGTGATGGACTGGCAACCTGTCCAGGGTGTACCCCGCCTCTCGCCCATTGAAAGCTCGAGATGGGCACCAGCCCCCCCCCGCTGGTTCCTTGAGGAACAAGCGGTTCAGAAAATGGATGGATGCATGGAGGGATGTCAGGGGATATATTTCAGAACAAAATATCCTTACGTCTCAGAATTGTTCTTACCAGTCTTTGTGCATTTTCATGTTACCACATTTCAATATCCCTTTTGTGACCATTGCAATGCTCTCTGATTTGTCTGTTTTTACCATCTCTAGCAGCTAGCTCAAAGCTGGGGACTTTCAGTATTTAACCTGAATGAATTTTAATATTCAGGATCTGCTGTGAACCCATTGATTTTCTGAGGAGATTTCGGGACGTTCTCCTCTGTGTATGTCACTTCCGGTAGTGCCGCTAGGTGCACTATTTTTAGGAGCCAGTAGGGCTACATCGGAGCAGTAGTAGCACCATTTATTGTGAAATATTAGCCGTATTGTCGGCCAAAATGTGAATTTTAGATCTATTACGAACCAAATGCTTGAACATGTTTTTAAAATAGAAGATGCCCTTTAATCGGAAAAAGTGTGAATAACTTCACTTTCTGTTCAGTTCATTCAGAAGTTGAACATCCTCATTTATTTACTATTTTGTGTCTTGCTCTTTGTGTTATCCTTTCCACTTTAAATTTGACCATCTTTAAACTTTAGAAATGAGAACTTAGGTTCTCTCAGACTGAAAATTCTGAATAAAAAAACCTTTACAAACTTTATTTCGTGTAACATATAGTGAATCAGTGGAAATGATGAAGACACAGATAAACAGGAGTTAACTTAGTCATTACAAAGAAAAAAATTACTTTACTGCGTTTCATTTTTCTTGAAGTGTAAATGTCTAATTAGACTTCAAATAGCATACATATTACATTTGGTAAATGTTCAATTTAATATTTATTGGCCTTTAACGAGTTTCAATGGTTAAAAGTTAAAACACTCTTGGTAAATGACTTAATTTGTGAAAATAATATTGATTTGTTTTGTCTTGCAGAGACATGGTTGCAGGAAGAGGACCATGTCACAATAAATGAGTCAACTCCCCCTAGCTACTTAAACTTTAGTGTCCCTCGAAGTACTGGTCGAGGAGGTGGAGTAGCAACTATCTTTCATTCCGATTTACTAATTAATCTCCAAAAAAATAATAGTTACAGTTCCTTTGAGCATCTAGTTTTTAGCTTTCCTCATACACATAACAAAGCAGTAAAGCCACTTTTGTTTGTGGTCTTATATCGTCCACCAGGACCTTATTCTCAATTTTTAGATCAGATTTCAGATTTTCTATCTGACTTAGTTTTAAACACTGATAAAGTCATTATAGTCGGAGACTTCAATATTCATGTTGATAATGAAAGTGATAGTCTAAATACAGCTTTTCACACTATCCTAGACTCAATAGGCTTTACTCAAAATGTGCAGGGACCAACACATTCTTGTCACCACACTTTAGATCTTGTGCTGACTTATGGCATTGACTGTGAAGAAATAACAGTCTTTCCACATAACCCTATCCTGTCTGATCATTTCCTTATCACTTTTAAACTTACTCTAATGGATCATATCAAACCTGAAAGAAAACTTCATTATACCAGAACGTTATCAGACAACGCTGTAGCAAATTTTAAAGAAGCTCTTCCAACTTTAATTTCCTCAGTTTATAAATGCAGAACAGAAAACAGTGATTTAACTCGTGACCCCTCACAACTTGACATTTTAGTTCATAGCGTTAATTCCTCCCTGCGTCGGGCAATAGACAAAGTTGCCCCCTTGAAAAGGAAGGTGGCTAGCCATAGAAGATTAACTCCCTGGTTTAATTTAGAGCTACGTACCCTAAAGCAGAATGTTAGAAAACTAGAGAGAAAATGGCGCTCCACGCATTTACATGATTCCTTTTTAATATGGAAAAATAGTTTATTGCTATATAAAAAGAGCCTTCACACAGCTAGAACAGCATATTATTCATCTTTAATCGAGGAGAATAAAAATAATCCTAGGTTTCTTTTTAATACAGTTGCCAAACTCACACAGGATCATAGCTCTATCGAGCCAACCATTCCCCAAGCTCTAAGCAGTGACGACTTCATGCAATTCTTTATAAATAAAATAGACTCCATAAAGAATAAGATAATTGGGAACCTTCCCAATATGCTTGCTTCCTCCTTAGTTAATGAGGCAGCCTCAAAAATGGTGGAACCTAATATATGCTTAAACTGCTTTAATGCAGCCGAACTTTGTGATGTACTAAAATTATTAGCTTCATCTAAACCTTCAACTTGCGTTTTAGACCCAATCCCAACTAAACTCTTAAAAGAAGTTTTCCCTCTGATCGCTGCTCCAATTTTAAATATAATGAATCTATCCTTAGTCAATGGATATGTACCACAGGAGTTTAAGATTGCTGTAATTAAACCTCTACTTAAGAAACCCTCTCTTGATCAAAACGACTTAATTAACTATAGACCGATATCTAATCTTCCCTTCTTATCTAAAATTCTTGAGAAAATAGTTGCACACCAGATATGTGAGCATTTAAACAATAATGAGCTGTTTGAGAAGTTTCAGTCAGGCTTTAGAGCTCATCACAGCACTGAAACAGCTCTGGTGAAGGTTACTAATGATATTCTCATAGCCTCAGACAATGGACTGGTGACCATTCTGGTCCTGTTAGATCTCAGTGCTGCCTTTGACACTGTTGACCACAATATTCTCATAGAAAGGCTTCAAAGTGTCGGTATAATAGGAACAGCACTAGGTTGGTTTAAATCTTATTTGTCTAACAGATTTCAGTTTGTTCAGGTAAACAATAGATCTTCCTCAACCTCAATAGTTACTTGCGGAGTACCACAGGGTTCAGTGCTTGGGCCGATTCTCTTTACTATATATATGCTTCCTATTGGTAAAATAATTAGGCAGCATGGGATAAAATTCCATAGTTACGCAGATGATACACAGCTATATCTATCCATAAATCCTGATGAATCCAATCAGTTAGGTAGACTACAGGCATGTCTGGAAGACATAAAAACTTGGATGACTCTAAACTTCTTGCTTCTAAATTCTGATAAAACAGAAGTTGTCGTCTTTGGACCAGAAGCTCTGAAAAAGAAACTACTTAGTCAGCCCCTTCACCTGGACGGCATTAAATTAGCCTCCAGTAATAAAGCAAAAAACCTCGGTGTCATTTTTGACCAAGATATGTCGTTTAGAACTTACATTAAAGAAGTCTGTAGGATTTCCTTTTTTCACCTTAGGAATATTGCAAAAATTAGAACCATCCTGTCCAGGAATGATGCTGAAAAACTAGTCCATGCCTTTGTTACTTCAAGGCTGGATTACTGTAACTGTCTATTATCAGGTAGTCCACAGAATACAATTAAAAGTCTTCAGTTAGTTCAAAATGCTGCTGCTAGGATTCTGATGAATATTAAAAGAAGAGATCACATTTCCCCTGTTTTAGCTTCTCTTCACTGGCTCCCAGTAAAATCTAGAATAGAATTCAAGATCCTCCTTCTGACATATAAAGCCCTTAATAATCTAGCTCCATCATACATAAGAGACCTGATTGTTCCATATGTTCCTAACAGAGACCTTCGCTCTCAGACTGCAGGTTTACTGGTAGTTCCTAGGATTTCTAAAAGTAGAATGGGTGGCAGATCTTTCAGCTATCAGGCTCCCCTCCTATGGAACCGGCTCCCAGGGTTGGTTCGTGAAGCAGACAATTTGTCTATCTTTAAAACTAGGCTAAAAACTTTCCTCTTTGACAAAGCTTACAGTTAGAGATATGTTTATAGGTAGTTAGAGTCAGGTCAGACAGGTAGATAGGAAGAGACAGGTTAATGTTAGTAGTCAGGCAGAGTGTCAAAAGTTAGGAAGAGATAGGAAGAGGTAGAGTAGCTAGGTAGAGATAGATTAATGTAAGCCAGGTAAAGATCCGGAGCCGGTCGCGGCTTACCGCCGCGGAAGAAATGTGCCCCACAGGGGCCAGCCAGCGCCGGAGAGAGGTCCCTCAAGGGGATCCTCCCGCACAGTGCGGCCGCCCATTACCTGCCGGGTTGAATCCCCCGGGCAGACTGTGCGGACCCCACCCGTTTATCTCTTAAACGTTTCTCGCCCTCTTCAACTCTGTCCTCTCAGTTCTGTCTATTTTTCCTTAAGATAGTTGTCGACTATCGGTCTCGTGCCGGTATTTAGCCTTAGATGGAGTTTACCACCCACTTTGGGCTGCATTCTCAAACAACCCGACTCCGAGAAGACCCCGGCATGACGGGGGCCGTTACCGGCCCTACACCGTCCACGGGTCAGGAGGACTCAGACAGAGTGTTGGTAGCCAGGTCTCCTAGTAGCTAGGAGACAGGTTAATGTTAGTAGCTATGCTGCTTTAGGCTAGGCTGTTGGAGGACATTATTAGGGTCTGTTCCTACTTTCTCTCCTACTTCTCCCCAACTGCATGATGTGCTGTCAATTCAAGCACTAACCTGTTTTCTATTATAGTAGGTGCTCCGGATTAGCCCTGCTTGACGACCCTGACTAAGATGGCATTGCAGTGACGGAAAATTCTCCACGTCCTGCAACAAACTTGTGCATCGGTTCTGTTGCTCTTTCTGTGTCTCTGTTGTGTATTCTCCAAGCCACAGACGGTCGCGGCAGATAACCGCTTGTGCTGAGCCTGGTTCTGCCGGAGGTTTCTTCCTGTTAAAAGGGAGTTTTTCCTTCCCACTGTCGCTGCATGCTTGCTCAGTATGAGGGATTGCTGAGAATTCCACGACGCAATCTTCTGTGGTTCTGTAATTTCTACACTAAACATTGTATTGTAATAACTCTTTTTGTAAAGTGCCTTGAGATGACATCTGTTGTGAAATGGCGCTATATAAATAAACTGAATTGAATTGAATTGAATTGAATTAAAAGGTTAAATAAAGATAACTGTAGAAACATTAAAAGTTAATTGACAAAGGTTCACGTGTTAATTTTAGATAAAAGCATAATCCTAAACTACAGCAAGGTGTGGTTAAGCTGGTCATACACTATCTGAGCTGATTTTTCACTTGTGTGAAAAATTTCGAGGTCAGGTCGAGTTTTGCACAGGGGGTAACAAACAAAAAGAAAGAAAGAAAGAAAAAGACTGAATTGTTTTGGGTTTATTTTATTTAAGTCTCACCCTGACAGATGAAATAACAATAAATAACAGAACTGGAGAGTAGTAGAAGACAAAAGTAGCAGAGTAAAGAAAAGTGGTCAGTCTGTCCTCTAAGAGTCGAAGCCACTGGTTCTCACACTCTTTGAGGCATATATGAGCTTTCAATTGTAGTTTCTAGATCTAAAGACATAAATCCGAAGTAGCTTCTTGGTATATTTAGGCAGTTTCTAGAAAATGTATTCGAAAAGGATATATATGCAGCATTCTCTAAACAATTCAGAAAAAAAATAACTGAGGTGTGGACTTGACTCGCATGACTTGGACTTGAGTCAGACTTAAGTTATCAATTTTGTGACTTGAGACTTTAATTTTAAAAGAAAAACTTTGACTGGACTTGGAATCCCACACCAATGATTTGGGATTTGACTTGGACTTGAACCTATTTACTTGAAAAGACGATATTTTACCAAGTGATTATAGTTTTAAACATCTCTTATTTCAAAGTTCTATACTTTTTTGTCATTTCACTCATCCTGTGGCTCTTATTCTGTCTGTCTCTGCTTAGGCATTTGTGTTAGAGCTGCAGAACAGCCAATCAGATTCCTAGATTTAAAAAACGAAACCATCCTAACCCACTGTCTGCTCTATACAGTAGGTAAAACTTCCTTCTGCCGCATTTTTCAAACCGGAAATGTAGGTCGACTAAGACTCTGGAAGTCAGGTAGTTGCTCTTTAAGTAAATACCTGTGACTCTTAAAAATCTAACTATCATCTTGAAAATTACCTCCTACCTATGTGAGGATCTGTGTGTGGGTTTGTGTGTGCGCCTGGCTCACCTTTTTCCTCCATAGGCGCGTGTCCTGGTGATCTTTCACAGCTGAGTTCCATCAGCTCATCTCAGGAGCAGAGTTAAAGGGGATCGCCTACCTGGGACAGACTAATCTGATCATGACTCCCAGCGTCTGCCTTCCTGGTAGCTCCGTCTCATGCCTCTCGGGCTGGACTCTGTTTTCCGCTTGCCTGTCCACCGTGGCCCTCCCTCCTGTGGACCTCGCGCTCCAGGATCGACCCCCTCAGCGCTATTACCCACAGACGCACACTCTCTCAAGTATTCTCCCCACGCAGTGATGCTCCAACGTTCCAAGTAAGAAAGTCACTCTGCTGCCGTCCTTAGTGCCTGAACTCACCTCTCTCTCCTCTCGCCCCCAATGGCAGCCCAAGCTCCCGGTCGGGTCCCTCGGATTTCTACCCTTCGGGTCTTCTAGCTCCAAGCCTCTGATCCTCGGACAACAGAGGAAAAAGAAATAAAATCATTATTTTAAAGCGCATCACTGAGTCCTAAGTGTACGTGTGTCAGCACTAGAGTCCTGCCATAGAAATCATGACACCCTACTCTTTTGTAAAATCTGTTTAATCCTTAGCAGTGAATCTTTTAAATTATAATTGAAAGGAAGACCATTCTAATTATTAAGTTAAACTGTACAACATGGAGGTTCAAGTTCAGTTGCAGTTGTTTCATCTGGTATTCAAATACATAAATATTTTGAAAAGAAAAAAGGGTTTATGATTTATATTGAAAATTAAATTGCAACATTGTTTGGTTTAAACAACTCGAAATGACTTGAAATTTAATATGTAAGACTTGACTTAGACATGCCTATGTTTATGTGGCAAGGTACACAACGAGGGCCTGGGCGGGATTTGACCCCATGACTCCCAGGTGAAAGTCATGTGCGCTAACCAGTCAGCCAAAGGGAATCCCTGTGGCCAAGCAGCCGGGCCACGATATCTATCGGAGCCACAGTGACAGGACCTCCACACTGTCACATTTACTTGACACTTGACTCGAGACTTGAGGGTAATGACTTGAGACTTACTTGAGACTTGCAAAGCAATGACCTGGTCCCACCTCTGCGAAATAAATGCAGTAACTTTCAAATAAAGCAACAAAAATCTTTTGAAAGTATTTTTCAGAAACATTATGTTGTTACAATAATACTGCATAAAATATGTTTTATTACATACATATTTGTGAAAACTACAGTAAACATATACAGTAGTTTTCAGAAAGATATACATAACAAAGGTTTCTTCCTGTTAAAAGGGAGTTTTTCCTTTCCACTGTCGCTTCGTGCTTGCTCAGTGTGAGGGATTGCTGAGAATTACACGACGCGGTCTTCTGTGGTTCTCTAATTTCTAAATTAAACATTGTATTGTAATAACTCTTCTTGTAAAGTGCCTTGAGATGACATCTGTTGTGAAACGGCGCTATATAAATAAACTGAATTGAATTGAACAAACAGAATTTTCACTTCTATTTGTATGTCACTTGAATCTGGTGTTCTGTAACCTGGGTTGAATAATGGCCACACCTTTAATGATACCTCTCTCCAGTTGAGTCTGTTTCTCTATTTGATCTTTATGTGTGTCAGAGCGGATCAATTATTAGTTTACTAGAGTGTGGCACCAGGTGTCTTAAACATTTTAACAATATTCTATTTTTCTGAGTTACTGAATTTTTGACTTTCATCAATTGTCAGTTAGAATAATGAAAATTAAAAGACAGAAAGCAGGTCTTTCCAGTTCTGAATGCAAACGTCTACGTACACAAGCAGTCAGATTGCATCTGAGCATTAGGTTGTAGAGTCTTAGACCATGATTAAAGTTTTAGCTGGAGCTGAACACAACTATTAAAAATATCATGCAGTTTTTGAGATGCACTATGTTGGGGATTTATTAAGAAAATGTGAATTTAAATAATAAGAGATCTTAGGCTTGGGTGAAAGACTTTGGACTTGACTTGGAAAAAAACAAAAAAATGTGTCTTGTGAACATCTCTGTCCTAAACACAATGACACTCTCAATTGGTTTCAGAGTAAGAAAATTAAGGTGACCCAGTCAATCACCCTACTTCAATCCACTTGAGAATCCATGAAAAAAAACAACATTGGAGTGCATAGAGGATTTGATTTAAAATCTGTTTATAAGGGAAAATGGGTCATACTTGTCTTTAAGTTCGTCATTACCAACAAAAGCTTTTTTCTACTGAGTCATAATACAATTTATTAATGAAATTCAGTTCTTATACCAGTTTATTCCTCATGGTTTATGGACACAATTTGTTTTTATTTCTTTCCATGTGTGTATTAACGTGGGTTCTTACTAACATCTATTATAAATCTCATATCAGCAGCCCCATTGGAAATAAATTTCCTTAGAATTGTATTGTCATTCATCATTTCGCATATAGATACAGTGTGTTAATATATTTTTTAGATAAACCCTGTTGAGTACTTGTGAGGTGTTCATTAGATGTTGATTTATGACTATAAAAATGTGCATGACTCATTGAGAATTTTTTGAAAAGTGTTCCTAAAATTGCTTCCTCTGTAGTATGTCTGGTTTGAATAAAAGTCTCTGCATTAGTGTTTGGCATTGAGAGAGCTTTGCATCAACCAATGTATTTTTGTAAGTATTGGGTAAAAGTAGTAGTTGTTTAATTTTCAACGGTTTATAGAAATAAAGGAACAGCTGTTTTGTGCAGGATTGCTGTGGTCACTTATGTTTTTCATGAAATTACACACTTACATACATACTTCCACACATGGCTGGGAAAATATAAGCTGTGTTTTAAATTTTCAGTCGCAACACAATTCACTGCATTAGTCATGGTCTCCTTTTTCTTACCGCCTTTGTTCTTTGAGTCTCTCCGGTGTTTGATTCAGCTTTGTTCATGTTGATGCCACATGTGCACTGGCAAGGCTTTCAACCGGTACAGGATTAAGCGTGTCTGGAAGGATTGATCTGAAAAACACTGCATGCTGCAGGGACATATGACGGTTTCTATTCTCTCAAAAGCTGTTTTGTATCCAAAGAGTTCAAACACACAATTGATCAGGACGTACCTGAAGAAAATGAACAGATGCTGAGCATTTTATTAAAACGTCCACATCATTTTCATAGTGTGGATCAATTCCAATGTGCTTTTAGAGATGTGATTTAATTCATAATAAAATCCAGATTTGCTTGTTTTTACTAACCAAAAAGGCCTACAGCTCAGTGCAAAAAAATTAAATACAGAAAAAAGTCATAACACCAGACACTAGACATTAGGAAGAAATTTAAAAACAGACAGACAAGCGGCCTGACAGACAGGATGACCAAGGAGGTCTGCTGAACTATTTCTGTGTTTATTTCGTCATATGTTTGTGATCATTCCTTTGGAAAGCCCAGTCAGATTTTTATTCAAATCGTCCTGGCATTTATGAGTCAGTGATGCCATGTAGTCTAGCTAAGATTCAGAGCTCTTGAATAAAAAACAGGCCTGAGCATCACAGCTCGTCCACCATACTAGTCACTAGATTTGGAGTGTTTATCGATAAACGTACAATTTTTTTTACACCAAAGTCACAGGGAGATTTCATTTTCAGAAAGCTTTGTCTTGGTCAAATTGCTAAGCATTTGGTTCCAGTTAAAGTTGTGATAGTTTTTTGTTTGTTTTGTTTACCAAACAACATTTGCTTTATTACTTTATGACACCATACCATCCATCCATCATAATCAATAATGACCTAATGTCTGCAACTGCAAACGCGTCAGCGTCCATTTAACCAGGAGATCTGCCAAGTCCGGCTTCCTAAGTACCACGGGTGTAACTGGTTTTTAACTTTTAACTGTTTTTAAATATTTTTTACGACTAGTTTTAACTGTTTTTAAAGACAGATAACTTTGGGTGACTTGTTTAATATATATATATATATATATATATATATATATATATATATATATATATATAAATGTTGGGGAGAATACTTTGTAAATGTATTTAGTTACAGAATACTGAAAATCTGCTTTTGAATGTGTTTTGTAACTGTGTATGCGTGGGAAATGGGTAAGAGGAGGGGTATAGCTGTGATGACGTCTGTATTCTGGTTTGGGTTGCGGGTGTCATTTTAATCTGTAAAGCACTTCAAAATGCTATTTTGTATCAAAAGCGCTAAATGAATAGTTTGATTTGTTTTGATTTTTTTTGTAATGGTAGGCATGCCTCCAAATAAGTTGGCAATCAGATAGTTTCTTGCTCTAGGAATTGGTTGTTTTGTTTCTCCTCCAAATAGGTTCCAGTGCTAAACATGTGCTAGTGCCACTGGCTATAGTACCAACAAAACCAGTGATATCCTTACACCAACATATTCATTGGACAGAGAAAATAAATGCTTTACCTTAACAGGCTCCACCTGAAAAAAAAATATACATATAATTGTTAAAAGTTCCATATTATCCTCATATATCAGATTCTCTTTATATCTTTCTGGTTTAAATGAGCTTCAAAAAAGTCAGTTTCATTAAAACTCCAATAAATCCAATAAAATGACCTTACTGGTTCTTATCATCCTTCTGTTGGAGCCTTGGAAACAGTGATGATAAATTAGGCCACAAAGGAAACTGACACAATTAACGTTATTTGCATAGATAAAGTTGATCACTGCTTGATCAAAAATTGAGGGGGGTGGCATATAAGAGCCACTTTTTACAGCTTTTCATCACATTCTTATGTCATTGCCTCCTCAAAATCATGACTAAAGCTTTTCTTTGGTTAGTTTATGTATGTTTGAGTAATCTTTTAAAACTCTCACAGCTGCCATGTTGAGCTCTGAATGCCTGAGTCCTCCTAGCTACGCCCTCACCTCCCAGCAACGCCCCTACATTTATGATTACCGCCCCTGTCTCTCCACAGCCCTCCCTCCCCAGCTCCCCGAGCACAAAAGCAGAACGTCTTCAACAGCAATCAGCTATCACCGGTGGAAATTAGTATATACCTAGTGATTTTTCCCAATTGGGCAATGCATTGTTGGAAACAAAAATCAGGTGCACCGAAGATGCTACAGTAAGCCTACTGTAATGTCAGTAACTGATGAATCACAGCATCAGCTTTACAGAAGAAATACTGATAAACACTGTGGCTAATCACGCACCAGCTGTTTTCTATACAGGGACGTGAATAAAAAAATAAAAAAAACATTACAAAGAATTCAAACTATGTAGACAGGAAAGCTCTTAAGAGGTTTGTTGGTGGCTCTTAAAAGAGCCGTGGTGGCTGCAGATGCACTGCTCTCTCTGCCGCAAAGTGAGCCATGAACAGCTCCCTCACCCAGACTCCTTCTCTGGAGGAGTACAAACGACCCATGCCCGGCAGTAGCTTCACCGCAGTACGTTCCGCGCAGCTCATATATTACATTCTAAACTTTTACTAACCACAGACAGATCGACAGCCGCTCAACATTGTAGTTTGCGACTCGGCGGGCAAAGTTTGGACTGACGCGGGACATCAGCAGCTCCTCAAAAAGGGCTTGATGATGCAGCGAGGGGCCGGTGTTTACAGATCCCTCCGATTCCCCGCTTTAGCGGTCCCGGCTCTGCCTGAGGCCAGGCTAATCATGTAATGTAATGTGATCAGCTCAGAGACCACAGAGCCAACCTGCAGCCGCGCTTCAAATGCTGGGCTCGAGGCGGCGCGCCGAGAATGTTGTGATGTAGTTGAAGACAGCGTGTTGAAAGGGGGAATATCCAAGGCTCTTAAAGAGACATGCAGCTAACTCAAGGCATTCAGTTAGGACATATTAAAAGTGCAATATTTCAAATAGGTAGCATATATCATTTATTGAACTGAAAGATCGTTTTAGGGTAATATTATAGTGTTACTGTACCACAGGATTGCTCTGTATGCCTGAGAAGAATATGCCACCTCTCCTTTAAAATTATTACTTTACATAGTAATTATTAATGGGTTTTTTTTATTCACACAGTTTTAGTGAAAGTTATGAATCAACAAGGCTTAATGACTGTATTAGACAAAATTATTGAATCGGTTCTGGAATGTCAGAGGCGTAGAGTTTTTCAACAGCAGTTTCCTGGTTAAAAGCAGTTAGCTCCAAGTTTGCTCAGTTAGCTCATAGGAACATTGGCTCAGCATTTGATAAGTGTCAATTATCCACCTCAAACCTCACAGCTTCACTCTGACCTCTAGCTCTCTGCCCATTTTTTTATATTCCGAAAGTGACGGGGCCGAGATGGAGGTGGTGGGAACTGCCCATTGGGCTTCAATTTTGCTGAAATTCCATTTGTGATTCTGTATTTACCCCTTTGACAAAGAACTCACAGAAAGCACACTAATTCCAAGCCTCTGTAATTTTTCCCGCGTGGTAAATAAGGGCTTGTAGTGGTAAGCTTCATAGGTTGAAAGGAACAAACAGTAGACATTTTGATTTAAACAAATAAAAAATGTAATGGCAGCACAGCAGAGGAAGTTTTCATTATGTACTCTGTGGTATGCTTTGTATAGTTATTAAAGGAGACATCATGAGGGAGCACAGTGGTGCAGCTGGTAGCGCAGCTCACCTCACAGCTAGAAGGTCCTGGGTTCAATTCCTGCCGGGGACACTGTGGGTGCTGAAGGTGTGTTTGATCCTCCATATCATCAGCACCCACACCCTGGGTGGGGTTGGCAAAAGGGCCTTTCTGTGTGGAGTTTGCATGTTTTCCCCGTGTTCCCTTGAGTAGTTAATGTGAGCTACTCCCACAAAAACATGTATCAGTTCTGGGCTATATACTGCCTCCTCCTGGCTGACCGAGGCACCTGAGGGGTTGGAGAGGATCCAGCTGGAATAGTGTGATCCTTCCACACGCTACGTCCAGCTGGGGGAACCCCACCCCCTCGGGTGACAAAATGGGCCTGTTCACTCCTCAAGTAGGAAGGAGGCTTGAGCTCAGTGCAGGGCCCTCCTACAGTCAGCAGAGGGAAGGCAATGCCCAGGACTGTACTTAGGTAGGAACACTGGGGTGATAATAATGGGGAAAAAATTGTGGGATAAAAAAAAAAGAGACATCATGGAAAATCCACTTTTTTAGCCCTTAAATGCATGCAAATGTGTATTTTGAGTGTTTAGGAGTGCAGACAACTTACATTTAATCTCTTCTGGTGCTGCTTTTATGTCTTTACATTCTTTTTTGGTATTATTTTTCATTCTGTTTAGTTTTCTCTATTCGCTATTACGTTTTCTTGTCTATTATGTCACAGCGTTTGTTGTTGAACTGCCAAATAAGGTAATGGACTTCCGGGTAACCAATTACGTGAAGCCGCCATTTTTTCTCCACCACAGCGATTTTGTAGTCCAACGTCAGTCATGTCGAAATTACAAGAAAGCAAGTCAAAATGTTCAGTTATTGGGTGTATTAACCCACACAAATCCTTACATTGACCCCCAGCATCAGAGCCTCTGAGAAGTGCCTGGTTAAATTTTATTTTTAGTGGAAATATACCAACATCCGTGGGAAAAGTTATCCTCGTTTGCGCGAAGCACTTCGAGGACGAGTGCTTCAGCAACCTCGGTCTGTATCAGGAGGGATTTGCCAAAAAGATTTCGTCTGATTGAGGGGTCAGTTCCTTCTCTCCACGGAAACGACGGTCAAAGCAAAGTGGTAAGCTTCAAATAACACTAAAATGACAGTAAACTTTATTTTAGACATGAATGTTGTGTGTTGATATGTTGTACGGGCGATTGTTTTGATAGTTGTAGCATTGTACATTCTGCTTCTGTTAGCGATGTGTGCTAGCTTTCAGCTGAGGATATAACTGTACTGCATGCTTTGACTAAAAATATTGGGCTTTTTTTGCCAGTTTTTGTCATGGGGTACACATGATGTACAGAAATTTAGCGACGATCACTTCGCAGTAAAAAGTTTATCTGCCGGTAGTTATCGTATCGCTGCTATCATACTACAAAAATGTCCGAACGGGGTGGAGCGGAACGCTCTGTAACCTGGAGGGGGCGGGGCATGAAATGTTTCGCTTACATTTAAAGGGACCGCACCAAAATGAGGTTCTCTAAAGATGCTCCTTAGAAAAGTATAAGGAGGGTCTGTGGGGCTACAATAACATGGAATTCAGACCAAACACCTGTGGTTCTACTTTACATAGACCACAAGTGAATGATTTACATGTGAAAAGGAAGGATTTAAAAGCATGATATATCTCCTTTAAAAGGATGCACGAGCACACGGCTATTTGCTCCAACTTAATTTATTTTTATTTTCAGCCTCCATCCATTCTTCTTCTACATTATGCTCCTCTTACTCGCGAGTCACAACAACATGTCTTGAAGCAGTGTCATCCATCAGCCACTATGAAACACAAGTCAACATATTACAAACTCTTTATTTTATGTATCCGATTGAGAGTAGAAAGTTGCTATAATATCGAAGCAAATTGCAGAGAAAAAGGATTGGTCAATAAGTAACTTCAGAAATACCCAAAAGTCTTTTCTAGAAACCACATTTTGTGACATTTTTGTTAACCATTGTTTTTTCTTCTGTTTATAGCTGGTATTTTGTGTCTCAGAAAAGCTAACAACATATGCTACCTTAAAGGAATGGTGCAACACATACCTGGTTTTTGTAAGTTTCTAAATGTATAAGTGTGAAAAATGTTGCCCCTCTGCCTACAACATGGTTATTATATGAGTTTTATTTTGGCTATACTTAAAAAATGAACAATTTTCCTACGTTTCATGTAAAACATTCTCTCCTTGCTTTGTTTTTTGCTAGCATCCTTCATATACCTCTCCTATAAGTTGATGCCCATCTCTGACCAAAGCCAATAGGGATAATGCATAGTTGATGCTTTACCCTTCCCTATGAGATGTAAATCTTGTTTTTCTCTGCTCACATCCACATTCACGGGAAAAGACAACAGCCTTTTAAATGACACGCTTGTAGATTTCCGATTACAGCCCTGTCACTTACTCCTACAGTGTGTAAACACATGATGGACCAACATTCGCAGTGAGAGAGACAGAGTGAGAGGTTTGCTGAGGTACGTGGGCTGCTTTTTGTTTGCCTGCAGACGTAAGACCGTTGGTTAGAGGGCCTAAATAAAACGCTTAAATTGACAAGATGCTTTCAGTTAAGCTGTTGCGCTGCAATAGGTCTTTTTTTAAAGAAGATAAGGAACTATTAAAAATTATACTTTCAACTAAAGTAGCTGAAGCTCACTAAATGCAGTCTTCTGATCCTTGTTGTGTGATACATATCTGAATTTTCTTCCCCTCCAGATAATTATATTGGCTTCAGTGATCCATTGCATATTGTGAAGCTGTGGCCTATGAGAAGACAGCCCCAGCTCTGGCTTTGTCTTGGCCTCCAGACCAAAAGTGTGATAATTTTAGAGTTGAGTCTCTCACATGGTCTGGAGCAAGGACGGCATTTGGAAATAAACTTGGAATTTAGCTTAATTGCAGTTTACAGATTTGGGAGGGGCAGAGTTCTCTTCTTTATTTTCTTGCATAAATAGAGAGTGACTGGAGGCCAAAGACATGAGGTTTCAAAACCACACAAAGAGGTTAAAAAACGTCAAAACCAGTGTGGACACTTTTGAGTTCGGTTCTTTAGTTCTCTGAGGCTTTTCCACAACAGTTTTTTTCCCACTCACCAAGTGCATTAAATGTATCATTGCCTTGACGTTATTATGCCTTTGTTGCAGAACTAAACTCCTGTAGCTATGATGCGACGTTTGCTGATCAGTTTTAAGCTAATGACTCTAGCCTTTGACCTTTCACCTTCACTGGCCTGATCTATGGGTTACGCATAAAGAGACCCTAAATAAAACAGTTTTTTAGATATATTCTGTTTTACTGTATTTTACTATATTATTGTACACAATGGACAAATATATCATGCAGCTATCTTCAGCCTGAAGAAACAAATGCTTTAAAGGAAAGGATACAGGATGTTAAAAGTAATTTCTACAAAAACATTTATGTAGTACTCTGTATTAAATATCAGAATACCCTTTTTCCATATTATGGTAATAAATAATGCCAGAATTATTATTTTTTAACTACAATGCTGGATACTTGCTTCAAGCAGGAGACACTCTTGTATTTCAATCGACTTTGTTTACTTAATTTTGTAATATTATAACAGATGTGTTCTCAAGGTATTATACAAACAGATTCAACTCCTATGCTCGTATACACATTACATCATTGCATGAAGTGCAATTTATGGTGTCTGAGAAGGGGAAAACACCTTTATATAAAAAACAAATTTACAAATCCAAAAACTCAAATCTATTTAAAAAATACATTTACAAATTCAAAAACATTTCATATGATGTTTCAAAAAACTAATTTAACAAACAAAACAAAGAAAACTCTTAACGGAAAGGGATTGTCCGAAATGCCAGAAGTGACACAAGGATGACCTTGCCTTGTAGTGCAAACAAATGATTTGGATTTTACCTAAACCAGGAAGTCAATGACAGTTCTTTGAATAAAAAAATAACAGCACGGGACATTATTTATGAAGTATCTGAAACATGAACAATGTTTTGCAAAGTAAGCTTCAGAAATTTTATAACTTTTCTGGGTGAAATTCTCTTTTTTTATGTTCTGTTCCACCTGTGTTCCACCTCTTTTGAAAACCTCATACAGAATTTATTATATCCACTTGTGCTCCCAGAAAAGTTTCTGTATGTTCAGTACCAGAACTGACTGATAAGCTATTAAAGCCACTTCATTACACCGTCATATACATTATTTTTTTTTTCCATATGCTGTAGCATTGTTAGTAGAATGGTATGTTACGTATAAAAAAGATTTTCTGTCTTCAGATCTTGATTCAAGCATTGTGCATAGACTCAAAAGCAGGTACACACAGAAAGAAGTAAAACATTGGTAGTGGGAAAATAATTTCAAGATTAGTTCTATTTAGTGATTAGTAATTAACAGGCAGCCAGGGAATGTTCCATAATCCTAGAACATAAATAGTTTGTGATGGTCATTAATCAAATGTTAAAGATAAACAGTCAGGCCAAGAGTGAGAGAAGGTGACAAAAACAATGTTTATCATCTGAAGTAATAACAGAAAAATAGTCCAGTGTTTGTTTCCTGGAGGAACAATTTGTCCTAGCAGCAAATAGATATTTTTCTCAAAACACAATGTTTGAATGCAATTCAAACCATGGCCATAACCAGCACTCTCCAGCCTTTATAAGATGATGTTTACTTTCTAAAACTCCATAATCAAAATGATAAATTCTGAAAGCAATTCCAGCTCTGCTATAAAATTATGTGTAAAAAACCAAAATCAACTGAATTTCATATTGTCAGGAAGCCATCAGCTCCAACTCAAACCATCCACGCCTGATGAGCTTCCTGGCAATCACTCCACTCTCCCCTCAGTTCAAAAGACCCTGCAACTCACCTTCACTTCACTCGGTCATCGTTTACTCTGGGGGTTTGAGAAGAGACACAAAAAGAACAAAGGCTAATTATGTAAGAGTACTCAGCTTTTTGGAGCTTATAACCACGTTGTAATGTAATTTTCTTATTTAAAAAAAAGCCAGCCAGAGTGGTTTTAGGCCTAATTCACGCAAGTCTGAGTGTTACTCCTGAATCCTGCACTCTGAACAGCTGCACCGCCCTCTCCTGGAAAACAACTCATAACACGCTGACACGTTCTACACAACACTGTCTAACTAGGAAGTGCCAGATGTGTCCGAGCTGCCCCGGCAGATTAAACACACACGTCCCCTTTCTCACAGGTGCGAGCTGCGATATACCGAAGCAGCTCGCACCACCCGTTTTTTTTGCAGTATTTTACTCTCTAAAATGTCTCGGCAAAAATGTCTGTTCGGTTACAAGAATTACAGGACTTTATTCAACATTTCTAAAGAACTGCCAAATCGGCAGGATTTGCTAGAATATCTGTCTCGAATCCTGCACCTAACCGGGTTTTTGTTTGACTGTTACTTCATCGAACCTTGGCCAGTACCAAAGTGGACTGTTGGAGAGATTAACTCTTGCAGCCGGATCAATTCCAACAATAAAGTAACCTGATGAAGTTGCTAGAGCAGTAAGTAAACATTAGCTACATGCTAATGTTATAGTTGTTCGCTGTTCATGAAGCTGCTTTTGTGAACTTTTAACAGCATTGTGAGGTTACTTTATGGATGTGTTGCATCTCAGAATTTTTATTCATTTTAAAGATAAGGATTTGGGTTGTGTGATTAAATTGTCACAGATAATTTTCGTCACCTCCGCAATGCTCTCTAATTTACTACCCAATTGTTGTTATGCTAATTATGTGGACTGTTAAATCCAATAAGTTCAGTGAACTTACAATTTGAATTGAATCAATCTTCGACACACACAAACACTCAAAGTAGCAGTCACGGCTAAACCAACAGCTGATACGCCGTGGGGCCGCTGAGCTCCATAAAGGCTCTTTTTACCGGACAAATTATGATGTCTCTTCTCCGCCGTCCACCAGAGGTAAAGGGAGGCTTTATGGAGCTCAGCGGCCCCACGCCATACCATTTTAAGCCATTGGCTCACGCTGCCTGAAGCCAGAGTTGCTGCAGAGGGAGACAAGATTGGTCCAGCTTTTGAGTTGTAATGCTAACAGAGGCTAGAGGCTTCACATTTTTCGGTTTAAACTACCTCGCCGTTTTGGTCCTCCATATTGCGATATACGGATTTCAGTTTCTCTGTTACTCTTAGCGGTGTGTGCGTTACACACAAAATACACATTCCACCTTGCCACAGGGCGGGGCAAGTGTGTCAGAGATGGAGGGCGTCTCTGTGAGACCATGACTGTGACATAAAAAAATGGGAAAGATGTACCGCTCTCAGCCAATCACAAAATTCAAATGCAGTCAAATGCATGAAGGATGTTTGGTCACTTGGGCGTCATCTGAATTGATACTCCCCATCTAGCAGGGCCTTCTAGCTGAGCAAGATATCAGTACAGATGCAGCTTCTAAGGAGAAAAAAAACACTGAGAGAAAACAAGGTTAACAATATAAATAATAGCAAAAAATACATGAGTAGCAGAAGGGAAGAGTAGAATAGTGAAGAAAAGTGGTCAGTCTGTCCTCCAACAGTCTGAACATATAGCAGCATAACTACAAAAATAGCTCAGGATAACCTAAGCCATTCTAACTATAAGCTTTATCAAAAAGGAATATTTAAAGCCTAGTCCAGAGTGTCTGCCTCACGGACTAAAACTGGGAGGTGGTTCCACAGGAGAGGAGCCTCATAACTAAAACATCTGCCTCCTTTGTAGTTTTAAAAATCCTAGGAACTACCAGTAAACCTGCAGTCTGAGAGCAAAGTGCTCTGTTTGGAAAATGTGGAAGAATCAGATTTCTAATGTATGATCCTGCTTGATTGTTAAGGGCTTTATATGTAAATAGGAGGATCTTAAACTCTATTCTAGATTTAGGGCGCCAATGAAGGGAAGCTAAAACAGGAGATATCAAGAGTGATCTCTCTTTTTAATATTCATCATCTTGCTGCAGCATTTTGGATCAACTTCCTATTGATAAAGACAATAAAGGTCACCTGCCGCACATCCAATAGTAGGGCATTCCACAATGTAGATCCACAGATGGAGAATCCTCTATCTCCTTTAAGTTTTCTCCTCAACCTCAGTACCTCCAACAAAAGTCTCTCTGCTGACCTGAGGCTCTGGGGTGTAGTGGAAGCAGAGAGCAGTTCAGACAGGTATGGTGGGGCAAGACCATTTAAGGACTTAAAGACAACAACAAAAACTTGAAATTAACTCTAAAATAAATAAAAGTTCCAATAAAGGAAGACCAATATGGATGTAATATGAGCACAATGACTTACAGTAGGCTAACTGAGATGTAGTGAATGTGCTGCCTCTGGTGAAAAAAGCCCGACCTTACCACTAAGCTAATTACTTTTCATTTTGAAATCTAGGTTTGTTACATACTTTCTGATATATGAAGCTGTTGCTCCCAAGTCAATACCTGGAGGCCTACAGCTGTTACTAGGGCCAAAAACCATATTCTCATAAAATACTGTAAACTGTTAAATGTAGAAATGTTCTTTAAACCATAATTATACTTTCAGTTTTTCTGGAGAGCCTGATAATGCATTTCAAAGACTTCTTTACCATGAAGAATCACCTTTAGATCATCTTCAGTGTACACTGTTTGAATGTCATTCTTTTCAATTAAGCAAAAATGACAAACACAATGGTTAATCAAAGATTAATTAAAACCAAGGATTGTGTGTATCCCTTGATAATCCCCAGAAAATGTATTGGCTCATTCCTGAATGGAATATTAATATTTCAGGATTCCAATTTTCTAATATATCAGTGGTTTCAGTATTACATTTCATAGCGATCAATGTATCATTTAGAGAGGGGAAAATATATAGATAATAAATACATTCATCACCATAGCATTCAAAATACCATGTTTTGCTCTGAACTGTTTGGCAGGCAAAGCAGAGGGTATCTCCTCAGTTCTTTGTTCACTATTGGTGATGTCATCACAAATTATTGTAGAGGCACCACAGCTAAAGCTCGAGTCAGACAGCTCTGATATATTGTATGAGGTCTCAGAAAACTCTGCAAAAAAATTATAAAAGAAATATGAGCAAAAAGTTGATAAAGATTTCTTTTCTTTATCTTGTAACTGATTTTTACAGTTAATAATAGCCAATTCACAAGATCCATAAACTTTAACTATTTTTTTGCCTATTTGAAGATGTAAGAAAGAATGGTAGTGATTTAAAAAACAAACAAATATTTAAGTCAATCTTTGCACCGTATGGTGCATTCCACTTATAGCCAGAACTAGGGGATTCTAACCTCAGAGTGGGAAAAATCAACCGGATCACTTTCTGAAGTCCAACTTCCCACCCGTAAAGTCTGATATTATTTTGTGCTCTGACTTTGTCTTTAAATATGGCAACTCCTCACATCAACAAAACAATATTTTATAAGATACACTTGTAAGAATGTGTCTTAAATCAGTGTTACGTTTAGGGCCTGCAATGTGAGTGGTAAATCGAGTTTGCATATGGAAAGTACACCTTAAAACTATGTTTGTAAGAAGTACTACCAACAATGGATACCTGTGCCTCACCATAATGGAACTTTCCGACTCTGTTAACTGGAATGCTTTTTACTCGGGTGTGACGTCAAACCCAGCTTAGAGTTACAACTTCCGAGGCAAACAGAATGCACAATTAGTCCTTTATCTTAGTCTTTGACAGTCTTTGTCTTTGTCAAAGACTGTCACTGACTTCCCAGTTTAGCCAGACTAGAAATAATTTATTTGTACTAAAAGCTAAAGGCATCCTTGCATCACTTCCTGCATTTCGGACAATCAGTCTCTCAATAGATTTCTTTGTTTTGTTTCTGGGTTTACCAATGTGTTTTTGAATTTGCTATTGTGTGTACTGAAATCGATTTATTTCTATTTACAAATTTGGGTTTTGAAATTAACTTTCAGAATTTGTACGTTTGTTTTTTGAAATGTAGATTTGTTTTTGAATTTTATTTGTTTGTATTTTTTTTATTGAAATATCTTTTGCCCTTCTCACCGTACAAATGTGAACATTTTTACAGCAAAAAGTAATTTGGTCCTATATTCTCAGCTGGCAAAAGTTATTAATTGAAGGAAGCCAATCTGAGTTAAGCTGAGTTGTGTGGCAGTTTTTCTTCTTAGGGATGTATGTGTGAACAATAGAGAGATGGTTATTTCTTTTTACATTAAAAACTTTCAGCAGAATCAGACTCAAAATCTGTGATTTTGTTTTCCTACTTATCTGTGTGAAACAAAAAGCTATTTTAATCACCTTTCTAATTTGCAAAGGTCAAAAGAGGTAAAAGGTGTTTTGATCTTCAGTTTAGCTGCAAAAATGATTTTTTTTTAAACGACAAGTCTCAGTTGTAGTCATCTCTTGATTAATTTTTACGGTTTTTATTTTCAAATTAGTTCAGTTAATAAGATCTGGCATGTTCATTTTGATATGACTTTTTTTTGTAATCTTAATCATGAATATTTCATTAATAGAAGCGGCCTGAAAGCCTAAGAAAGAGTTCAATTACTTAATGTACAGCTGCAGTTATCTTGATTTAGTACAAGTCCATCTGATGTCGGTCGCTCTTCCTGATCAGCCAGTGGATCCTCCAGGAGCTCTGACAAGTGATTTACAGCTTTGGTCACCAATGGATGACATTTCTGCTGCTGTTGCCAGTTGCACTTTGTCTATGAGCATTTTACATTTCAATGCCAGTTTTTGGATAGATTTTTAAGACAGATTTATTTAGTTTTTTCCTTATGTTTACTTGTTCCATTTGCTGGCCAATGTTGACTGTTAGAGTCACAGTCACATTCACAATCACTTGAAATTTTGATTCATCTGACTGATAATTGTCGAATGGATTGTTTTTTTCTCTGGATTTATTCTGATAAAATATTCCTTCAAGCAAGCACCAAAGTTATCAGAATGTAGAAGAGGCTGTCAATAAGTTTCACACAGAGAAAATATTTTCCCAAAATGTTTAATACCAATCCGTGTATGATTTGTTCTATGTATTTTTGACAAATTTGGATTTTCTTTTTTTTGTTATTTGTTTTTAAATGGGAAACAAAAAAACAAAAATGCCTTGTTTTTAATATTTTACATTTTTGTCTTGGATCAAAAATACAAAATTTAAAATGGGGTTAAATGATAGAACTTGTTTCTAATTGCTGGAATGTTACGAGACACGGAAATTGCTCTGTTTGCAAAAATGTGGGTAAGTTAGCAGCGTGGATCACGTGATATACTGTAAGCAGACTGGACCTCCTACTGTATTAATGTGTGTTAAAACATTTCAGTGATGATCAGCCACTGTCTTTTGCAGCAGAGCAGCTGGAAGATGAACGAAAGGAGCACCACCCCACAGTGTCTCACATGAATGATAAGATGAGGTTAATTATCTAATATCAGTTTTGTTTGCTGAGTTAAAATACTTACAAAATAGTATGCTTGCTTAATCTGTGTCAATATTATTTACTAACAAGTTTTTGCATAGCAACAAGAAATGTTCAAAGTCCATACTGTTTGATCACTGCCTGATTGATAAATCCAGAGAAATGTCCTCCAATCCTCCCTGATAAACGCAAATAAATCCCTTCAAGGAAAATAGAATCCACAAAGAATGTAATCCATAAACTTGATCTGTCCGCTGCTGCAAAGTTCCCTTTTGCAACCCAAAAGGTTTAATTGTTTCCTTTTTTTTCTATGTTCGCCATCCATTCTTCAAGGTTTTCGCGCTCTCGCTTCTCAAAGTGTCTGTGCAAGTAGCATATGCCCGCCTCCATGCACCTCCCCCGAAACCTCTTGTCCAGTTATGGTGATTATGTGGCGTGGTACAATAAAAACATCCGATTATAATCATTCAGAGACCATACCGCTGTGTGCTCTGAGTCAAACAGATATGTAAACTAATAAATATAGAGATAAGCAGCTTCAATATTGATTTTGGGGGAAAAATCTGGCTATCAAATTTGATTCTGGGCTAGAGTGAAAACATCCGGGGCTGAAGCCCCGGTAAAATAGCCTGGCGACGCTGCTGGTCTGGAGTCCTACTTGGGTGTGACCTCAATGTGAATTCCTCTGGTGCTCTTCAGACTAGGGATCCATGGTAAACTTGAAGAAAAAAGAAGTTGGGCTGAGGCACTCATGAGGATCAAAAAGACAAAAATCCTTTATTGTTCCATGGCTATAAATGGCAAATAAAGCCAAGCCACTCTCTCAATAAGATCCATCATAGTTCAGAATGTCCGTCAACAGAAGAAGCCCCGCCCACGTGCTCTTTTCTGCTCAGAAATGGCAGGCTTTGCAAGCTTTGCCAGCTTCAACATAGAAGCGTCAAACTAGATGCTTTGTGAGCTTTGCTTGACGCTGACAAAGCCTGTGGTCTGAACGCAGCATTACACAGGTGAGGTGAACGAACTTTAGTCACTGCTGCAGACTTCTGTTTTCCCAAAGAGCCTATTGATATCCCCAATGAGACTCTTGACTTCATGTGATCTTTTTATTCATCTTTTTATACCATTTTGTAGCCTATAGGTGTTGATGGTGAAATCAAAAGCTGACATTGGATAAATAACTTATTTTCATGTACATATTCACGTGAAACACTGTTGTGGGCAGTGCTCCTCCTGTTCAGGTTCCAGCTCATCCAGCTGCACATTTTAACATACATCAGTGGAGTCAAAGTCCAGTCTGCTTATGGTTTATGATAATGTTTAGAGAACCGCGCCGATGACGGCAGCTCAGCAGTGTCCACCGGCTCCGTCACTTCTGTGGTAGCTAACAGCAATCACTGATGCTAACGGAAGCTGACGCAAAAACACCTTGATCTGTGTGTCGCTAGCTTACCTGCATTTTTGCAAGCAGAATAATTTCCAAGTAACGTACATCCCAGAAATTAAAGATTCAAAAATAAAATCTGTCATGCAGCCCATTTGTCAATTTTGTATTTTGTGAAAACATTTTATAACATGAGGAGGAAGGCATTTTTCATAATTTGTTTCCGATTAAAAAGCAAATAAATTATAAAACCTAAACACATTTTTTTTTTCATTTTTGTTTGTAAATCAAAAATAGAAAGGATGAATAATACATGGAATAAGCCACTGCCTTCTAAGTTATGTTTGTAAGCAGCATTTTTCAAAAGCATTTTTTTTTTTTTGCCACAACATTCTACCAACTACAGATGGGTGTATTTTAACTTTTCTTTACAAAGGTACTTACAGTAACATACATCGCCCTACTTGACCATCTGGAGCTAAAAAAAGATGCTATCACAAATCCTGTATTTGATATTTTTCTGGGGCTGCACGGTGGCGCAGTGGTTAGCGCTGTTGCCTTGCAGCAAGAAGGTTGTGGGTTCATATCCCGGCCCAGGGTCTTTCTGCATGGAGTTTGCATGTTCTCCCCGTGTATGCGTGGGTTCTCTCCGGGTACTCCGGCTTCCTCCCACAGTCCAAAAACATGCATGATAGGTGAATTGATCACTCTAAATTGTCCCTAGGAATGAATGTGAGTGTGAATGGTTGTCTGTCTCTCTGTGTTGGCCCTGCAACAGACTGGCGTCCTGTTCAGAGTGTACCCTGCCTAACGCCTGATAATTGCTGGGATAGGCTCCAGCTGCCCCGTGACCCTGAATTGGATAAGCGGTTAAGAAAATGGATGGATGGATGGATGGATATTTTTCTGTAAATTAATGGAAAAATCATTGGGAGACAACTTTTAGGATTGGCGGACACTTTTGTTGTTGACACGGATCTGTCTGTATTGAATAGACTGGGAATACAGAACAATTTATAGCCAAACAGACAGATCCAGGAATTGTAAATGTTTAGATGTAATGTCTACTACATGTTTAAAAAACAGAGATTCAGTGCAAGAAACAAAACAGAAGTTGCATTTAAAAGTATATTTTATAAATAAATTAAAACCTTTAAAAAAGGGATATACTGTTTTTTGAAGGTCAGTGCTGTCCAAGATATTGTGAATATATTGTCAATACACTATCAGTGTGTGCAATATTATTACATCAAAGCACCTGCTTACTAATATATCCCAAGTGCTGTGAATTTTTTTGTTGTTGGAAGGAGTCAAATGGCAGCAGATGCTCACATTGAAAACAACAACATTCCCAAAATGCTAAAGGTAACGGTGTCATTGATCCTTGGATTAGAGAGAGAGGAAGAAGAAAATAGCCCTTGCCTGTTGCAATTGATATCAGCAATACTTACCAAAACAATATTTACCAACATTATTACCATTTCCAAAATATTCTAATATCATCCAACACTAATGACCACTATGTTTATCTGTGTATCTGTGAAGGTAGACCTCAACATTACACCATTTGCTAATAATTCAACATTTCCACATTGGAGCCTACTTTCTTGGTGAGAAGTCATGTCAAGGGATGTTAGATCAAACAAAAAAAACAAATACCTCTCCACAAATTATACACCAGTGGAGCTGAGAAGCAGGTACATAACTCTTTACAACAAAACTGGACGGAGAAACAGGAAAGAGTCAAAAATGACATCATTGATTTTGAAATAGGATGAGAAAGTTACATTCTCATAAGTCATAAGCTACAATTGCAAGATGTAGAGGATTTCAACAGGGTAGCTAAAAAACCTGGAGACTTGGGGAAAAATTAGGGTTTTCATGAGAAATTTATTCAATTTCAATTTATTGTTCATGACAGTTTCCTACGACATAGTCACAGCAAATACATTTTTTTCATCAACAAAGGGAACAGGAAGAAGATTAATCTTATGAAGCCTGCCCTTTTTCTTGACACAAAAAAAGAAAAACAAATATCAAATAATTTCAACCCTTAACCCTACCAATCACCTTAATTTAACATAAATATACTCTAATACAAACATTTCTTACATTTTTTTAACTAATTCAAATGATTGTTTTTTTCATAGCATGCAATTATTTTGTCTTTATACCTTCTTTTAAATTTTTTAATATTTGTACAGCATTTGGTTTCCATGTCTAATGTATTCCATAATGTGACTCCATAGACAGAGACACACTTCTGTTTTAAAGTAGTGCGAGCATATGCAGTTTTGAAATGATGCTGCCGTCGATGTCTTTCTTCAACTGCAACCTGAGTAAATAAATTTTGTAGTGCTTCCGGTAAAACTCTTTGTTTAGCTTTCCATATTATCAGTAAAATCTTTAAGTCAACTAAATCCTTAAATTTAAGCTGTCGGGACTAGATAAACAATTTGTTGGAGTGATCTCTGATTTCTTTCTTATTGATGATTCTTATTGCCCTTTTCTGTAACAAAAACAAAGGCTTTGTGTTACTGAGATAAGTGTTACCCCAGACTTCTGTGCAGTATCCAAAGTATGGAAGAATAAGTGAGCAATACAGCATATATAATGAATAATAATCAAACAGATCTTTTACTTTATATAAAATACCTATACTTTTGCTCACTTTACTCTTAATATAATTTATGTGGGCTTTCCAATTTAACTTTTCGTCCAAAATAACACCCAAGAATTTAACTTCCCTGACTCTTTCTATATCAATTCCATCTATAGATAATCTCACATACTCATTCTTTTTCCGATTACCAAAAATCATATATTTTGTTTTTTCCCAATTCAAGGATAACTTATTTTCAATAAACCACTCCCTCACTTTAATCATACAGAATAAGGTCGTTTGAAGTAGGTGGAAGGTGAAAATTTGATTATTGTTTTAAATAGATTCTTTAAAAGAGACTGTTATTAGTTTCTATGTACTTGATCTGCCGGATTTATATTAAATTAGTATATCATAGAAATTTTTTTGCTTTTATTTTGGTTTTAATTTTTATTTCACCCTTGATTGACAGTGACCTACACATTTCATCCAATTATAGATGTTAATTACATTACATCTGGAAAAAGTCAAAATATTTTTGTAATACAATTCAAATACTCAGTTTGATATTAAGAATATTCATTATACATCAAGTTATGTGTTTACTAACCCTAACCCATTTATTTGGATGACTATGTCCTGCAGCATATGAAAACCAAACATTTTAAATATGAGAATAGCCCAAGAAAAATTATTTTAATCCGAGAATGGAAGTCTGTTGAAATGTTTGTCTATCTACTGTATAACAATACAAGTCTTGCCCAGCGCTACTTTTTCATAAATCACTTTATCATTGCGGCGTTGCAGGGAGGTGTTCTGCCTGTGGTTCTGCTGAGGAGCAAGGAAGCCCAGGTTGCTTTAATAGTGGCTTCAGCTTATCTACATTGCAAAGTCTGGGGCTTCTCATCTTCCTCTACCCAGCACTCAAGAGATTCTTTATTGGGTTTAGGTCAGGTGAGTTTCCTAACCAATCAAGCACAGTTATATTATGGTTATTAAACCTGATGTTGGTATATTTTAATAGTAGTATCTAGCATCAAGTCCTGCTGGGAATTCAATTTTGGGCAGAAGGAAGGGCTCTAAAATGTCCTGGTACATGGATGTGTTGAGTTTGGACATGATAGCCCAAAGTTACCAACACCAGTAGATGTCATCGGGTCCAAAAAAACATCCCTGACTGTGGAAATGACTATGTTCCTCCCCACAATTCTCCTGTGGCCCTGGTTTAAAAATTAAACGGAAAGTAATTTTATATGAAATATACATTTTGGACTCAGCAACTGTCCAACTTGTTTTTTCTCTCAGGCCAGGTAAGATACTGCTGGATGTTCGGCAGTTGTTTAGAACAAGGAATGTAACAATTGTACCCCATGTCCTTGATAGATGTATATCTGCACATGATTTCTTCTGAAGCACTTATTTTGGCTGCAGTCTACACCTTGTGAATCACCACAAAATGTATTAATGGGCCTGGCTTCACAATCCCCTCTAAACTGTGGTTATTCCTGGTGCTTGTATGGACCTTTTTCTAACAAACCTTTCCCTGTACTCAGTTTTTAACTTAAACACAGCACTTGGTGAACAGCCAGCTTCTTTAGATATTTAGATTGTTTGTATCTTACCCTCCTTATCAAAGGGGGGCATTGCTCTCTGCTGGACACCTGTCAAGTCCTTATAAGAAAAAAAAATGTTATAAAAAAATTCCTCTTTTGTAAAATTTGATTTTTCAGAAGTTTGGAAATGTCACTCATATATGCAGTATATTTTATCTTTTTATGTAATATGCAATTTTCTGTTTTTGAGTCGATTCATGAAATCACTTTTTTTCATATTCTAACTTTTTGAGGTCCACCAACTATATTTGAAACTATTTGTAGTTTAATTGTAACATTTATACCTAAAAAGTATGTTTTAAAATTGTTTGTTTTCACAATCTTATCTCTACTTTAACACACTTAATACCAATTGGATTGCTTTGTAAGTGAAGTTTGCTCTACCTGTCAGTGTAAACAGTAGAAAAACACCTTGTGTAAGGAGTGGTGTGTGCATGTTTTACAATGTGTTTGGTCTTCCTTCCCCAGGTTGAAAGTAAGCTGCGTGACTGACATGATTAGAGTGAGTTAAGGGGTCATGGGGTGTACAGACCTGAGGCAGAAACCCAGTTTCACGACCAGACACGCACACTGACACTCTTTTTAATGTATGCTAGTGATGAGCAAGTGGTCTGTTAATGTAAAGAGGGAGTGGATCTATTCAGTAATGCCCATTTTATATTTGAGTTTATTGCACAATGAGTTTTACTTGCATATATATATAATATTGATATAGATATAGTTAAATACCTCACATTTAATCAAAAGCTAAATGTTTTCTTTTATTGCTGTTTTTACTTTTCATAGTTGTATTATATGTTTGGTTTCTTTACCACCGAATGATGTAAAGCACCTTGAATTACCTTGTGTTGAAAGTGTGCTATACAAATAAAATTACATCAAGTGTGGGACCAAGAATTTGAAAGCACTACAGAACACAAGCATGCAAACTATGCAAGCATGCAAACTATGTGACCTCCTTTAAGAAAATCATATACTTAGCTTTGTTATGTGCTTATGGTAATTTAAAGTTAGCTGCAGGTTCGCTGACAATGGATTGACTCCACATATGAACCTTCAGCTGCTGGGCTTACTGTTGCCTCAACCATACCTGCAAATAATTTTCCCTACACTGTTGCTCTGACTGGCTTTGCTAAGAGCAGAAAGCTGTCAGACATAATTTTATCCCAAGGGGTTAACCTAAAGCTATAAACTTAAACAGGTAAATTATATGTCTACAAAATTATGGTCTTTATGTAGCTTTTGATTTTATGAACTGCAAGATGACCACACTAAGTAATCAGTGAAAGCTGAATGCTGCTCTGAATTCAAGGTCTATTTGAAGGGGAGTATTAAGACTGCCTATACAGTACATAGAGTATATATCACTGATCTCAAGGTATTAACTTGAGATATTTTAATCAATGTAACTCTACCTTCTGCTACATAAAATTTTCAGGATGAAATAATGTGAAGTCCAAATTTTTTGAGATTTGTGCAGGATTATACAAACATTATTGCACATTAACACCGGCTTTTTGTTGCAAGATTTTATTGGTACACTGATTTTATTGTATCTTATACTTAGTTAGGGGCCACTGACATGCCCATAGTATTAATGACCTTTGTACTTATTCATATTGAGTAATGTTATAGTTAAAAACCTCTATATTTTATTGAAATTAGACAGAATAATGGTAAAAAGCTATGAGAATCCTGTGACAGACAAACATAAAGTTGTCCATAACTGTTTTGTAAGAATAACAACAGTTAGATGTAAATTACAGTTTTGTGAATCTAACAGACAAAGGCAGAACTGGAAACACAACTTCATATGCTTTTCCTTCAACCATGGTTTTATTTTTGTTGGCATACGGTTTATAATTAATAGTTGACCTTGCAACAGATCAACCCAACCCAGTTTTGGTAATGAACCTCCACTGCAGAGAATTTGGAAGATTTAATTTTTTTTTTAATCAAGCTTTTTTTAAATCATGATTTTTGTCTATACTTTGCAGTCTGCATGTTTCATATTTAGAGTTATTTGACAATGGGTAAAGGGATCGTCGTCTCTGGTTTGAGTTGGTATTTTATGAGCTAACATTGGTCATGTGGGCTATTGTAATGTTTGAACCACTAACAGGTGCCTGATGATGTTTTATTTTACATAGTTAATGTAGCGAAGAACTGACAGGGCAGGTTACTTTGACCCATCTCAACAAATATGACTTTACACAATCCTAAAAAGGATTTGGGGGTCATTTGATTAGTTTATTTTGCAGTAAGAATTGTTTTACTAAATACTTTTCCAGTGGAAAATTAAAAATGTATCGTCCAGTTTATTGCATCCCATTTGCTCTAGTAATTGGCATAAACACTGTGTTCTGTCTGCTTTCTTTATCTTTTTTCTTCTTGTCATTCATCTCTTCAATGACAAAAATCCACAGCATCCATAATCTCAAACTATCTACACCTTAAGCACAAATCAAACAAATGTTCATTGAGTACAGTTATCTTTACACTGAAGCTCCATTAGCTGTTTTACAAATGCGTTCACATGTCAGTATTGTTGAAAATATCCCTGTCACTTCTTTCCCTTAAGCACTGATTTAGTACAAGTAGTTGGACAGTAAGAGGGTTTAACCTCTGTTTTGTGGTGAAAGATTATGATCAATGAAAAAACTGTACTAAGGTATTATCAAATATTTTAGAAAATGAAAAAAAATAACATATTTTTTATACAGATTTTAAAAATGGTTGCTAATGTAGAAACACTGACACATAAAATGTGATAATTGCAGTTTTGATGTCCATCCATCTGTCAATCCAGCCTTCCATCCATTATTTCCATTTGGGACATTTTGCAGGTTCTATTTAAAGGCTTTTATTTAAGCAACTCTCAAAATATGTTTCATACATTAATCCACTTGTACTTTTACATTGACTAAAAACTACAAAGGATATTTTAGAGTATGGAAAAGTATAAAATGACATGTATACCCAAAACACATTCTCACTAGTCATATATGGACGCATGGTCAGGCTCCCTCCGTGTCACATAATGACGCGCGGGGTACCCCATTTCATACTCCCGTTGAATGTTATAGAGATCCCTAGACATCGGTAACTGACGACATTAAAATAATGTATTTTTGTCCTTCTGTTACCTTAAGGTTAGAACATAAAACTTGTGGATTGGTTAAAATAAGTTAGATAACTCACAGTATGCTATTCTGACCAAGTATGCTGGATTAACTGGCTCTGAAACAAAATAAACTTTAGATGTTTACAATTAAGGACCACAACCATACAGCTATTAGCCTGCTCTGAGCGTGTCAAAAATTTTTGCCAGGGGGTAGCCCACGCGTCATTATGTGACGCAGAGGGAGCATGTCCATATATGATGAGTTGGGAGTGAGAATGTGTTGGTATACCCCACTGCAGTCTGGTGATTAAAAAACACTTAACATTTACGCTTTTCCTATGTTTCTTTTTTGAAAAACACCAAAGTTGAGATATGTTTAAGGGCAAATAACTTTTAGATGCCAAATGCGATATGACAAAATGTCTAATTTCAATTTCTTCCTGGGTTTACATACTTGCTCCTACCCTACATGTGGTTTACAACAAGTTCAACACATTTATTTAGGTTCCTAAATACAAAAAGTTGCTATAAATAAACTTTGCTTTTCGCCATCTTTAAGGTCTGCACTGATTTCTACAGCATGTCCATATTATTTTGATCTGACCTCAGTATTATTACATAACCCCAGATGGTTCTCAGGCGTCTTCTCTCATCTGTAACATGTTCACACCCGCATCCACTCAAGTGTGTACCGACTGGCCAGCCTTTGATCTCTCCTTCCCTTTCTGGGCCTCCCTAAAGGAGTCAGCCTCTTCAACCCTGTCCAGCCTGGATGGATCTCCTGTAGCTGGATGTCCTCCAGATCCACTGGGGAGTGGAAACCTTCTGATCTAGTCCGTTGCATGTATGCAAACAATAGGTCACTTTAGGTGCAATTTGAACTGTAGCACTCACATGGCCTTCTCAGGTACAACTGAAACCTATAAGCACGTGTTCTACAGGTTTAGTGCCAACTCCCTCAAAAAGCACCTGGTCCTAAGGAATGCCAGTTGGTGCCAGCTTCAGTCAGCCTTTAACATTTTACTCCCACTCATTTACTCCAAAGGCATTGGAACCCTTATCTCTTTGTCAAAAGTTACTCTGGTTAAAGTGCATGCTTAAAAAGCACAGTGTTACTGGGGTCTGGCTATTCGCCTAAGGCATGCGGTAATGATGTAATTTTTAAGATATATTTGGATGAATGAAGGTCTGCCAAGAGCCATGAGTAAATTTGGGTATTTATACTCAGATTGTTTACCATGCTGCAGCACCTTGCACACTATAAAACCGTTCAGCAGATCATTATGTGTTTGCAACAACCCGAGTGTATGTTGTGAAAGGTGAAGGACAGCAAAATCTTGCATTTGCTTTATTCTGTAATAGTCTTGACGCGAGTCTCAGTGAGAGGAGGTTGGGTTGACTTTCTTGTTTTGGATAATTGCACGCTGCTGAGGTCTGTGGTCCCCTTCTCTGTCTCCCTGTGGCTGAGGCTGCAAGAGCCATATTTAGGTTGCACGTCCTCCTCATCCTATCCTGTCTCATCCCCATCCTGGCCGACGACACCCACCCCCACATTTACACAGTGGGGGGTGGATAACGAGACGGCAAAGTCACAGAAGGATGACAGTGTTGGTACCTGGAGAAAACCTTCCAGGTTACCATAAGTGATGTTTTCTAGTCTAGTCTGTAATGTTTAGAATGTTTTTGTTGGAAAAATTATGTGGATCTAAGAATGCACAGTTAGTAATAAACAGGAAAATTATTGTAAAATAAGCTTTTCCTTCGAAAGTGACTGTAGCTTCTTCCTAGTATGAAATTTTGTTTTATGGAAAATGCTCACATTTCAGATGAATTCAAATAACTATCCTTGTTTAATATGTCAAATAACATTAATGCTGAAATATTTTGCTATGCACTGCCAAAAAAACAACATTAGATCTTTCTCAAAGGTAATCTACTGACTGTATGATTTGTTGAATGTAATTACCTTTATAAAAATTAATGACATAATGTCTATCCACCCAAAGTACAAAGTTAACCTCGAAGAAAATGCTTTAAAAACCAACATTTTCATTGGCTGTTAGCATTACCGGTGAAGCAATTATTATTGCTGCATTAGAATGGTCCAGTCAAAGTCTAGACTTAAAAGCAGTTAAGAATCTTTGAAGAAACTAATTTCTGTCTGTAAAGGGGAAACAAGCAGCTGTAAATAAACTAAAACATGTTTTTCTGAAAATTTCTGAGTTTGTTTTGTTGAAAACGCTTGAAAGCTCTGTATACATTTTAATTATGCATTACTTTGTGATAAGACCATATGTTAATGGAAACACTGTAATAATACAGTCCAGTGCATTCAAGTTCAGTCAAGTTGAATCGTACCTTGGTTGTTTATCACTCAGGTATATTCACTTCTACCAAAACACATGACACCTTTTGCTTTGCCTCTCAGTTCAGTCACCCAATGAAGAATCCATCACCGCTGGGCTTGGATTCCTCTCATTATCTGCTGAAATGACCCTTGTAATGCACATGCATGTCTTTTAGCTTGAGGGCTAGATTTCTAGTTTCTCTGCCTATAGACTCTTAATGAGAATTAATGTTTTGTAATTTATCATCCTCATAGCTATGCTGTTAGGAAATCTTTTGAGTCTGTTCTGATCTGGCAGCAGCACAACAGTATGAACTGACAGTTTACTGCATTTCACAGAAATGTTGTGGCATATGATGAGGTCATGATCCTTGGGTACCTTGAAGGCTTGTATTTATTCGAAGCACCTGTCTTTTAGTCTGAAAAAAAAATGCTGCTAATGTTCAAACAAGTGGAAGCGTTGTTGCCAGATAAGGAAAATCAACGTACTGTCGGGTGTTTTTATAACCGGGAGTGATGCATGTCAAAAAATAGATAATTTATGCTGTTGTTGCCGTTTCAACATAAACCTTTTTTTTTTACACACAGTTCTAGTCGAACGTTTGGACAGATCTTTTATTTTTCGCTCCTAGAAAACGCTTACTTATAATGATTAAATGATTCTTGTCATTATGAATGCTCCCAAAAGTCCATGAAATAAAATATCACTATTTTCCACCTACTGCCCTCATCCCTTATGTTACTTGTCATGCCCCCTGTGGATGCTGGGAAGCTCAACTCTAACTGGAACTGCAATGCAGAATTTCCAGTGAGTGTTTCTCTGCAAACCAATTCATCACAATGGTCTCTTAAACCATTCTTAACCACATGTTGAGTCACTTGGACCCCAGTGCTTAAAAAAACATTTTTGAGATCTCAGTCATACAGTACCTCAGGTTAAGGTTCATGATAAGCTTATGAGTGGTGTTGGTGGTAATTTTTCAGTGTCAGTATGGAAAAAATCCATAATAACCTTTTAGCTTACTGTAATTTAAGTCCACTTGGAAAAACAAAAAAAACCTTCTGCACCTCCTCTTTGGCAGTGTTTTTGGGAAAAGCGAGCCAGAATGGGGGATACTTTGGCTAATAATTTTTCAGAGAGACTGCTGTCCTAATAGCTGCTGTACAAAAGCAAGAACACATGCATATCTCTGTAGATAGTGGAAAGGCTGATTTAATAGCGGAAAATCCTAAAAAAAAAAAAAAAAAAATAAGTATTCTGACACTGGCAGTGACTGCCGTCACTGCAAAGCGAACGAGAAACTGAGAGGGCTGCTTTATTAAAAACAGTCTAGCAGAAAGTTTGGCAGTTATTTATTCTATAGGAAATAAACACATAGTAGAATTGGCAAAGCATGCTTGCTGAACCAGGGTCACATCCAAAATGCCAACTTCATTTTCTTGCACGAAACAAAACCCTGTTGTTGCCGGAAGAAAAACAAATATTTCTTGAGAGCTGCTGTAAGCTTTGCTACACTGTTTATGACAGTAATGATTTTTAATTTGTAACCTGCCTTTATACTGAATAGGAATGATTTTAATATGGAAGACAGATTTTCATAAAATACTAGTGTCTGTGTGGTTTTACCATTCTTGCAGCTATACCAGCTGTAACCCCTTTATTAAATCATTATAACATTTAAAAGACATGTATAGGCTAGATAAGTGTTTTTTCTTTTCAGTAAATAGCTTCACTTATCTTTTTTCTATCAGGTATCGGTTAATGTGTGGGATTTTCTAGAGAGCAATTCAACATATTGCACCCTACCGCAATCATAAATTGCTCAAGCAATATTTTGAAGAGATCAAAAAATAATTTGTCTTGTTCTCATTGTTATCAGATTCACAAGACCTCCATTTAATGAAGCATCTGTTGGATGTGTTGGACAAACAGATCTAATTTACGAGTGAATCATTTATTGTAACGTACAACTGTTTAATTTGTTCTTTATCGAAACTGGAAAGTTTTCCCTTTGCTGTCATTCCTCACCTAGTCAGGATGTCTCATTTTAGCACAGATACTGTCTGGCTTTATATTTGAAATGTTGGGATTCTGTAGTTCTAATCATTGAAGCACCATACTCTCGAAAGCTGTGTTGTACACATTTTTACTCCTGTTATGCAGCACAGTTTCGTAGCACCCCTAATTAGTGGCCTGCCCCCAGCTCTATTCACTTGCTTACTGCCACTGGCTAAGACTATGAGGAAGGGGAGCCCTATGTAGCTCACAGATCATTATACGCTGCATTTGTTTATACCTGGAAATTTGATGTATGCTCATTTCAACACTACTTCACACGGCATATGGGTTTTGATTGCATGGTGTAATTACTGTGGTATTTATTTTGTGTAATTAATATAAATTTACTCGTTAAAATACAAGCCCTAATTTATACTAACATTAAATTACATTATGTGGACTTATTTGCCTATAAGGTTACCTGTAAAAGTATTAGTTTCATAAGGAATTTGTTTTGGGGGTACGGGGTACAGGGTGCTCCGAAACAAATGGACAATATATTTTCAGGTTTCTCTCTATAAAACTTCTGCCAAGCATTTTTTTCCACTTCAAAATTACAAAGGCCTACTTTGTAAATAAACTCCCAAATCCTAATGAATCTGTCACACCAAATCCTGAAAAAATATGTTGACATTGTGGGTTGTTGCTTTGCAAACTGTGGAAAACATCAGGTTTGCTTGGCACTAAATAGTGATTGTGATGGATTTTGTGTAATCCATTTTATAAATTACCACAGTATTTATGTTCCATTTGTAGTTCAGAGTGTGACACACCAGCAACTGCTGTATGAGTGGTTATATAATCTGATGCCAATTATATGGGACTGGGCTTTTTAGCAAATATTGTGAGGTTAATAGGCTACATTCTAACAACAGCATTTTAAAGATTTAAGAGATTTAAGAAAATAAAGTTATATTTTACCAGCTAACAGCTGATCAAATTGGCATTCAAAACAGTAAATTTTGGAATTGTGTCCCCCTCCTTTTAAAGCACTATGTTGGTGCTCATCTAAAGCACACACCTCCACACTGCTACAAACCAAGCAGAGCCCTTATCAAGTCATGCCCATTTGGTTAGCCTTCCACCCCTAGGGGAAAAATAGTCAGGCTTATTTCAGGAACATTTCATGCACAGATGTTGATTATGTCTCTGAAATGTAAAAAAAAAAAAAAAAAAAAAAAAATCATCCCACCACCTAACCCACATTGGGCAATATCTTCTGTCTGAATAAAAGAGAATTTTAAAAATGTTTTCTTGATTCCAAAACATTCATATTTTTTTTGTTGAGTTTACCTCATAGTCATATAGATTCAACTAAAAATCATAAAACAGATGAAAGTCATATAATTTTTGACTGAAGAAACTGAGAATGAGGAAGGTCCAATATTTTATTTCCATAGTATCAACCCACCAGACATGCTGAGATATTTACAACAGCAGTCATCTTTTTACCATTAAACAAGGTATTTTAGCTAGATTAGCAAGAATATCAGAAAACAGGAATAGCCGTCCAGCAAAGAGGAAGCTGTGTGAAATTCTCCAAGACTAGAGTGACTCATAGGTCAAGACCCCCATAGCTGTAAACAGGATTTTTCTCATCGTTTGAGTGCTGAATCACGTTCTGCTCTCATCCACTCTACTGTGATTCAAGTAGTACTCCCTTGGAACATGGGGGAGAGAGAGAAAATCGGTTGTACACCAGTTATGTTCATCTGTAGAGGGAAAATGCATGAGAACAAAGATAAAAACAAATTAAGATGTGACTTATTGTCATTATGGAGATATCCCAAGTGTACTGAGGAAACAGCTCAATATGACTGTCGAGTTGTTCTTGATGAACCAGAATTTTACCCTGCTTAGTGCTATTTTCTCTGGCCTGGGACATTTTAAAATGTCACCCCTGCTCTGGTTTATCTCTTTATCAAGTTACGAGATTCCTTCACAGCTGGACTGGAAACCTACTATTGTTCCCTTTTTTTTTGTCCAAAACTTTCATTTCATTTAAGCATTACACAAATCATGTTTTTGTTTTTAATATTTATTAAAATATAGACTTTTTTTTTTTTTGCAAGTTGCCTTCCATTAAGGATATCAACATTTAAATTGTATAGTCTATTACTCATGTGCTTCACTTATCCAGTCTCCTTGCACTGCCGGTCATTTGTTTTCTCTATTTGAATATAGTAAGATTTGTTTAATGAACAATAACCTCTGTTGAACAAATTTAAACAAGCAAAATGGTTACGAAAAAATTATAGATAAAAAAGGTAAATATACTTATTAAAGTTACATCTGTTTCAAATTTATTTTTACACTCATCAGCCACTTTATTGTGTACTATACAGTATATGTTCAGTTGCTTGTTATTTCATCTAACCAATCAGTGTATCACACGAGGGAGTGTAATTTAAGTGACTTTGATAGTAGCATGGTTGGTCCCAGAAGGAATGGTTTGAATATTTCAAATACTGTTGATCTCCTGGGACTTGTATGATACAAAAAAGCTTAGGACCTACCCCAGACTCTTGTAGTCCCCACAAGTGACCTACATTAAATCACGGTCAACATTATATACCTAAAAACATTAGTGCATTTCATAATGTTGACTTTTCACCCATTAACATTTTTATTCCTCTGATATCATATCTATAAAGGTTTTATCATGAGCACCCCATGGTTTCTTATGTCAGGTATCAATTCAACAAATCTGTTATATTATACTCTTTCAGTTTCAATATTCCACATCCTAAGACTGAGTTTAAAATTAATTAGAATTTTACCAGATATCACACCGCATGTAATGTTAGGTATAATTCTGGTGGAGCACAGTTAAGTCAATAAAAGTTCCATGGTAAATTCCCTCTTAGAGTTTTAACTTGCTATATCTGCAATGACCTATATTGCTTCCATTTAGGTGATCGTGCTTGCTCTAATGTCAACTAACTATGGTTTTCTATAAAATTGTAAAGCCTTTGAAAAAATAAAGTAAAACAAAATTGTCAGTGTGAATGTTTATACTCTCGGTTTATCAGTTCAGGTAACTAGACCATCACTAACATGGCATGAATGGCAAACGAAAAATATATTTCTGACATTCTTTGACACTGAGGTCTCCACCATCCATATTCACCTACATGCACAGTTACACACTCAGGTGTCTATCATAGAGCTTCCCACCTGATTGTGAGAGGAGTGGCGCTAAGTAATTTGGGCAGAAAGACGCATACTCTAAGCAAAAAGGACAGCCAGGAAAAAAAAGAGAGAATTAAGATAAATTTAGATGAAAACAAGAAAAAGAGAGAGGGAGATATTTTTTGAGTTGCAAAGGAAGAAAAGAAGGCAGGCAAAGATTGCGGTTTAAGGATTGGCAGAACATCAGGAGGGCAAAATTGGTTTTAGGAAAACTTACTGGGACAAAGGAACAGAAGAGAAATGAAGCTGGTAAAAGAAGAGAGTGGAAACAGCAGTGATGAGAAAGTTAAACTTCACGCAGAGTGAAGTGTTCTAAACTTTTCTCTCCTGGGGGCGTTTTTTTTGGAAGCCTCTATCATTAGTCTGGGCAGGACTCATTTGTCCTTTTATCCCTCCCATCTCTCCTCCTTTTCCCCCTCTGTATTAGTTCACTACACACCGCAGCTGAGTGCAACCAGTGCCACATGATAACTACAGGTTGAGAAGTGAGGGAGGGAAAGGGAGGCAGAGGAAGGAGAGGAGTGACTGCTGCACACCTGACGTACTGGAGTTTGAAGAAGTCACCTTGCAGCACTGGGGTGAGCAAAGGGTGAAATATCTTAACTTTTGAGAAATGTTTCTACTCTTATATGTGCATGGATATCTGAAATGCCAAATGTGTGATTGTTCTTTTAATCTTTAATATTTCTTTTCAAACATGCTATTCATATTTCTGTGTGCAAACCATCCTTGTCTCAGTGATCAGAGTGTTGAAGTGTGTTTGCTAGCTTACTTTTCCAAGATCACATCTTTGTGTCTGCAGGAATTATCATGTGGAGCAGGGTTAAAGGCATACAGTGGACATCAGCCATATGGGTGGAAACAGTTTTGCACATTTATTTAATTTATTTGAATTTAGCTTTGATTTGAACTTTTGAGAAAGCTCCAGCAGTGATGAATTGTTTGGCTGTATTAGCAGTAGACACACATTGAAGGACAGAGAAACCACAGAGAGTCAGGACCTCATCTGGACCCAATATGGGCTGCCTGCAGGTTTTGCTGTCACAAGCAGAGTGTTGGTTTTCAGCTAGACAAAGACAAGAAGCAGAAATCAGCTGCAGAAGATTGACACAAGATTTTTGTTTGTTGTAGAGGTTGCGAGCATGCTGGCCTTAAAATATGTGTTCAAATATCATAACATAGCTGCTGCACTTATTCTTCTCATACCTTTAACACTTGGCTTCTACATGCTCTGTTTTTTCCCCCTGATTAGATGTATCTGACAATTGTAGCCCTGCAGCTTTCAGCACACTGCTGACACTTTAAGAGGAAAGCATTTCCAGGGTGTGGTACACGACCATATGTCGAGACTGAGGTTGAGCAGACAGACAGGTTCACTGCTTCTACAGAGAACACACCTTGCTGCCCCCCCCCCTACATTTATGTGCCCCCATCACCCAATCTGTTTTCAGATTTCCTCCCCTCCCTGCTCTCTGAAAGTGGAGCCTGCCCTGTCATGCCAGTCTGTAGCCTTGTGCCAACCTAACTACAACAGTCATTTAAAAGATGGAAAATCAGACCCACTGCTGCCAGGTGTGGTATTCCCCTCTGTGCAAGAGTAGTGCTGTATTTTGCCAGGTGTGCCATCAGTTTGTCTGAGTGTAGGAGACAAGAATGCTTCATGGTGTTTGTGTGTGTCCTGGCCTGGGGAGGTCTTTGTTAGATCAATGCACAACATAAACTGCACAGTTGCATGTACTGATATGATCTTTTTATTGGCATAACGTGCGCACATCACACACTTTCTGCCAAATACTTGTAGTGTTCAATATAATTAGCTCAGATTACTATGTTCCACCTCCGAGTGGTAAAGGAAGTTTGTGGGTTTGCTATGAGTCAGACTGTACCATAGTAATGCTATAAAGCTTGGTTTATTTTATTTCCATCTTGTGTGAATAAGTTCAATATGTTTTAATTGTACAGTGGTGCAATATATTATCCATCTTTTTAGAACTGAAAAAGACAATGGGAGCACAATTACATTGACAGGGTAGAAGGAGACAATTCCAGGAGCCAGCGACTAAAATCTTGTTTGCAGTACCAAGGGACTAACCCAGTATTCCTTTAAAATCTTTTATGAGTGATTTGATTGATTTATAAGATTGGATGAAACAGGACATCAGGAATGCAGATGTACAAATGCCGATCTGCACAGTCCGCCGAGAACAGTATAATGTGCATATGGAGGTTGACAGAAACTGAAAACACTTGCCGTCTAAAACAGAAAAGCTAACCAATGTAATTTGCAGCCAAAGGCATTAAACGTTAGCCAAGTTAATGGATGTGTCAGTGGTGCAAAGAAGAGAAGGACATTCCTTGTCCTGCTTTTTGACAGCTATTTTGGCCTGGTGTAGGGACGTTTAGTCTGTAATCACTGCCCAATTAAAACCATATCAGCAGATTTTTCAATCCACATTACTGTGCTCCTTCCCATTTCCTACTTCTCATCCAATACATCTCTGCATTATGGGTTGGGGCTGATTTGCCGCATGATTTCATTGATGACTTACAGTACAATTACTATCCTGTTATTTTGAACATATTTCTTAAAAAAATATATACTGAAGTCTCCTCTCCATTTACTTAAGTTGCTGTGTCTTTAAACTAAATTTCTCTTTGACGCTTATAAAAGATTAAGGTCATCGACATCCTGCTATCTACAGTATGTTTGATAAGTCACTGTGAAAAACAGCCACCTGAATCTGAAGTGATTTCATCTTAAAAAGTGAGTTAGTTTTTGAAAGTACCTTGGCAAGTACCAACTGCATCTATTTGTTCAGGCAGAGATGTATGCACAGAGCAAGATACATTCTCATATTCAGAAAAAAACAATACTCATGCAAGCCCTTACCTGCAACTTTCAAACACTAGGATATTTCACTGAATTACTCAGTGGATTCCACTTCTTCCACTGAGTTACTCAGTGGAATAAGGTTAAGTATTCTTGTACTGCAAACAGATGTAATTTACCTTCAGTAGAAAATCTTTTGTATTGTCTGAAGCATCTAAGGTGCCAGGTTACAGGTACATGTAAAGTTATCAGATGGATTTTAGTAAATGTTAGACAACAAAATTAGTACATTAGAACCTCTAAATTGAAAATTTATTTGTCAGAGCATGTTTTTTGTATTTCAATGCACCTTTATATTAGCCTGGGTGCCTGCCCACAACATGGTCTGGAAGTTTGGTCTGGCATTCCTCTGTTGATGACCAATTATGCCCGAACAAGATCTGTTCGGACCAACAAATCGGGCTTACGATGATTAACAGGTGAACAATAGTAACGTAATCAACCACGTCACGAAAGAGCGCCTGGGTTGAATTTGTTTACCACAAATGATGGCTGCCACTGGAGAACTGAGAAGTATATATTCTGCCATCAAGTCTGTTTTAGAAGATATCAACAGAGCATTCATTTTAAAAGGGGAATTTTAAAAGAGGAACAGATAACGTCCGTTGCTCTGAAGAGCAACGACACACACTTCCGTTGCATTGATTGGTTATGGATCTATCCAATTAAGTGCAGAGGGCTTTTTTTTTCTGGTTCGGTTAAAACACGCCCCATAATCACAGCCCAACGGAGCAGTATCAGACTCACGTTCTGATTAGAATTGAGTATGGCTATGTCAGGCTACCTTTATATTGGTTTATATTAACTCTTGACACTTTCACAAGAGACAATTGTTAAGTTTAGAAAGGTTTTCTAAGGCAGAAGATTTCTCTGATTTAATGTGAAATTATTACGTCATACGAGTCTAGCTTAATGAGCTCCCTTAATCGCCAACCACCAGTTCCCTTGGATTATTTTCAAACAGTGATAAGTTCTAGAGAAACATTTGGTGTCTCAAAACCTCAGTTTTATCCACTTTTGCCAGACTTAAGACCAAACCAAGATGTAACACCTAATGAGGCAGATTAACAACCGCAGCAGTCTCAATCATCACAACTTTGTTACTGAAAAACGGATGACGTTTGGCTAAACAAAAACTGCCACAAATTCAACAACACTCTCTTTTTTAGATTGTAGACAGTTCAGATCAACTAATACAGGGTTTAACCACAGCTGGAAACTTTTGAATTACACCATGCAAGTCAGAGGTCAGCCATTGCTTGAAGTAGAAGGGTTTAAGTAAATACTTTGGTGTTGTTTTCCCAATTGATGCAGTGATGTGGGCATTCCAAAGCCAAGCATTAAAACTCTCAATTTAATGGACCGGTTGTTACAACTAACTTCACTAAAATGATGGATGGGTGAATGGATGGATGGATGGGTGAATGGGTGGATGGATGGATGGATGGATGGATGGAGTTAGATGGAATCGGATCCCATTAATGTGAATATTTTTATTTTGAGTTTAAAATATCTATATCAGCTAAGATAGCTGTTTGACCAGCTCTTACCCTTCCAACACTCTTCAATTTTCTCCACCCTCACAGCAATATTAAATCTTTCTACTTTAGATGAGGTAGAATTTACTGACAATATCTTCACTGAATCATCCAAGACATCTGAATTATGTTTTTCAGCTCCCCAAACTCTGCAATGGAGCACATACAACCACTGCAAGTACTTCAAGTAATTTTTTAACTCACCACCAAGTTATTATATTTGGTTCAGCCAATTAAAATATTCTATTTGGTCAGAAAAAACAACAGCCAAAAAATAAGAGTAGACATGAATAATCATACCTATAGTTTTAACTTAAGAAAGATAACAAACACTGGCTAAGCATTTGCTTGTAGATAATTACCTAAATTGCTCAGCTAATGTAAAAATATCTGAAGCTTTTTAGTTTTGTCCATTCACCCAGGAGTTCTAAACCCAATATTAGATGCTTGTCTTCAGTAAATTACATTACAAACTAAAAAGCATGTTGATAAATAAATTGTTTTATATGGTTTCACGGGCCACTATCCAAAATTTTCCCAACCAAAGTTTTGTTTGCAGTTGTTCATCACACTTTTGCCTTGATTCACACAAAATGTCACATGCAGTTCTGTGGGAAGCTTAATACTGTATTTTCAGAAACTGTTGGCAATAGGAAAAACAATTTGTTCTTGACAAAGCAAAAACATTTTTTTTTTAAAAGTTGGAGTTATATTTTCATCAGACATCAGCATTAATGCAAAGCAATTAATGATCAGTTCATCTTATAAATATATTCAGGAATATATTTAATTTTAAAATTGCAATCAATATAACCTACTACAAACAGCAAGATGTACAAAATACATTTTCATATAGTGTCTTGGAGATTTATTTATGCCCCATTATGTTTTTTAGCAGAATAGTTCAAACTCAGTCAGATAGGGTTGAATCCGTCCGTGAGCAGCCTAGTCACAGATTTCTAATTAAATTTGGGCGTGAGCTTTTACTGGGTCTTTATTACACATAAATATGCTTTGATCAAAACCATCCCTTTGAGGTTTTTTTCTGCTGGAAAGTGACCTCTGCCCCAGCCTCAAGGTTAAACTCTCACCAGTTTGCTTGTCCCTGCTGAAAATAGCATACCCCACGCCATCATGCTGCCATTACCACATTTCACCTCAGGGTGCATTTGTGCCAAAGTCTTTCCTTTTTGGATGAGGACCTGTGCTTTTTCAAGTATTCAAAGCTTAGGCTTAAAGTGTGCCACTAATAAAATTGATTTGCCTTGCCTAGGCTATTTTTTAAATCTAACCCTGCACAAGGATTCTCCACTGTTATATACCTTGTCTGGTATGTTTGGAGGTATTCCTGCTGCTGCTAGTTTACTAATGTCTCACCGAACCCCTGTATCTGTTCCAAGAATAGAATATAAACAAGTAGGTTTTGCCTTTTTTTGGTCACTTCCAAAGCCAAATCTGTGCTGAGACTGTGCAGACTATCAATGAATGGCATACTTTTCTGCCATTGCTTCTGAGTTGTAGTTACCAAAACCTTAAAAAAAAACATGCATAATTTTCTCTCTGCTTCATACACACATACTACTTTGTGTTAGAGTAGTTCCTGAAAAATCACCTTAATCTTCATAAGTTATATTGTGACACAATTTGGAATAATTCTGCAGTCTTGATTACTTTAGCAAGTTTTCAGATTTCTCAGCTTTTAACTTTAAAACATAAAACTGTCTATTTTTACCTGAAACACATTACAGGACAGTCTTACAACCCTTGGAGGCATGGTTTTGGGAATAACAGTCTCCCGACAGCTGCTGATGAACAAAACATGATGAACACATCTTCTGCCAGGAGATTTAGCAAGTGCACCCCTGCTGGACTTCGAATTTAGACTTGCAACTGGGAGGTTAGGCAGGGATGTTGAGATAATGCTGAACTGGTGTGAAAACAAACAACACTTTCAAATACAGCAGCGATCAATGACATATTTTTGAATGAAGATATTTAATCTGAGAAAAAAAACCCTACCTCTTTATCCAGCAGTGGTTTTGACTTCTGAAGTTTTAAGGCTTGAATGTTCTCATATCAGATTGGATGGAAGAAAACAGTCACACTTTTGTATTTTATACACTTAATACCTAGTTATGAATGAGAAACAGAACTAGCTTTTACTCTAGTGAGCCTGACAGATGTTTTGCCAAAAGCGAAACACATTTTTTGTAGACAGAAATGTCATAGATAATTTATGATATGGTATGTTTGCTTTAGGACACTCTAAATTGTGAAGAGCAGGAATACAATCTCACACAGACAGTCTCTTCTACCTACAGAGTTACACCTGGACCATCCAGAAACAGGTTCAGATGACAAACACTACTAGAACATCTGTCAAACTTGCCAAAGTTTTAGCTATTTCTATTTCTGATTCATTAATAGGTAATAAATATATGAGATCCAAAACTTTGTTTATGTGTTGCTCTTTTGCTCTGGATGAAGGGAAAATAGCCTAAATATATTGCCTTGCCATACTCCGAGTGTCTCCTGATCAAGTGCCTTACTTAGACTTAGTGGTTGCACATGCGTGTCTGCATGCATGCATTTTGTCACAGCAATTGGAGTCCTTAACTACTTGTGGCCTGAACACTGCGGTCTCATTGACTTAGTGCATTTAGAAGTTGTATACACGCACACATACAACAACACACGCGTGCCCACAAACAGAGATGAAACAGGGCACCTCGAGGAGATTCTCAAAGTCACGGCGCAAAGTGTGACACATAACCACACTGTTGTACATTCCCAGACTATAAGAGTGGGATCCGATTTGCAAAGTGGAACACTTGCAAAACGTAGGCGAAGGGAGGGGAGTTGTGTGTTTGTCTGATTGCATCTGTGTGTTTATCTGCGTCTGCACATAAATGCAATCCATTCACCTCATGCTATTTCAAGGTGTGTGGGAAGGAACACTCAGCTCTGACTGTTTTTTATGAGATTGTGTAAATAGTAAGCACCCATATGTCAGCACTTCAGGCTGTGTAAATGACTTTGTGCCACATGCCAATTCTAGCTAAAAGATAATTCATGACTGTTACAATGGCTGGTCTTAATGACAAGCTTTTAAGTCATGGGTTAAGGGGGGATGGGGGATCACAGGAGTGGCATGAATTTCATTTTGGTTTTGGAATACCCAGCTCTTCAATCTTGAAAAAAACGGTTTCCAGTTTTTTTCTGCACTCTTAAATTCTGTTCTGTTTTTGCTTTGGTGCTGTTATTTCCCCTTGTGGGTCAATAAAGGATTGTTGTATTCTTCTAGTCAGTCACCTTTATCTGTTTTCGTGAACTCAGAGAGGCTTATTGCTTGACCCTGTTTTTATTTATTTTTATCAATGAGAGCAGTTTATGAGTTTTGAAGAATTAAGGCCTTTAAACTTGGATCTATGATACCTTTTTTGCATTATGATCTGATGGTTATGCTTATTCTGAACTGGAATGGTAAGTTTTTGTGTTCAAAACCATTCCCAGTGGCAAATGTGAATGTTCAAAATTACTAGCATTTACTTTATTTATATTAATATAAATTAATGCATTTTTTTAGGCCAAAGACCCCCCCACACACACACACCCCATGTTATTGTATTGGTATTTTCATTGTGTAGTAATTAATGTATCAATCAAATTGTAATATAAATTCACTAGATTCATTATTTTAATCAAATATAGGCTAATTCACTATTTGGTTAATCTGTTCAACTCAGTTCGGTCCAATTTAATCCATTGTCTATGGAATCACTTAATTAATACAGGTCAACTTGTCTGGGTCACACTTGGTAAGTCAACAGAATGCCAACAGGCAACAAAGACGAAGACAGACTACAGATTACCATACGTGTACAAATCTCATAGTGCCCATGCTTGTGATAATGCCAACTCCTAGCAGACACACAGGACATTTTTGCTATAGTTATAGTATTGCCACCACACACTCCACAATTAATTTCAATTAATTTCAATTTCACAGTTTTGAAGTATATTCATTTTTTTTTTTTTTTTTTTTTTTTAACGTGTCCTGTCTAGCAGTATGCTACTCAGAATTGGTGTCTGAGTACCAAGTACAAGCCCAACAGTTTTCATTTCCCAAGCAGAGTATTACAGCTTCGCTGTAGTACGCCACTTGATGTATATGTATGAAAAATCTTTATTAGTGATTACTGTGGGTTCAATTTCCTGACGTCATGGACATTAAACTGAGACAAGAAGGGAGAAAGGAAGAAGGTGAAGAAAAGAAACCGGACCAGCAGAGGCGCGAACCGACGACACAAGACAGGGAGGCAAACAAAGAACACAAGAAAACATCCCAGTCCTCCACCTCTGCCGGACGGCAGAGAAACAGTAATACAAAACAAAAACAACAAACTGTACAGAACCAAACCAATAGTTCGGATCTAGTAGAATAAACTAAGAATTACACATTCACTACACACAAGCATTGATTAATGAACATAATATAAATGTTTCTGGTAAGCTCCTGTGAACAACTAACTAATGATGATAACCTCAGCTTAAGATATGTCCGTCCTCACCAATGTCCCCACACCTATGTGTGTGCGAGCATGCAGGTCTGAATAAGGTTTCACCATGCAAGTGATTGATAGCTGGTGTAAGGAACCGTCAATCCGTCCTACAGGAATCGACACAGACATGGAGGAGGCAAGAGATGTATGCATCCAGGGTCCCACAGAGTACAGAGGCCACAGGCGGATCAGCGCAGGGTCGATCACCCGCCAAGAGAGGAACAGATGGAAGCCCCAGGGGAACACCCACCAGCCGCAATGCTGGGGCCCGAGAGATCGCAGTGACGAGCCCACGGGCTCCGCTGGTAACCGGCTACGCCAGGGGGGGCCTGGATCAGGAACCGGAGGCCACGGGGACCAGGGGCACCCCGCCCCTCAGCGGGGCCCCAACCAGGGACCAGCCGACAAGGGCCCCCCGCCGCCGCCGCAGGCAAGGGGGATCCGCAGCCAACCGACGGATAACACACGCCGCCGCCACCCCGGACCAATACCCACCGCCAACAACCCGGCCCGCCCCCACACACCCACACGCCAGGGTGCCACAGCAAGAGCCACAGCGGATGTACGCCCTCCCCAGGCCGCGCCCAGCCGGCACCTGGACATCCAGATCTTCCAGCTCCCGGGTCCAGATCCCGCCCCACGTAGGGCGCCAAGATCAGGGGCCCAGCCAATGCCGGACAGCCCCACCAGGTGAACAGACCAGCCAGCAGAAGTCCTGGAACCGGCAGGAGGCCTGGGCACCAGGCACGGTCCCCACCGATCCACCGGACGGCATCAACCTGTTCTACAACCCCGGCACCCCCAGAAGAGGTGCCCCAGTCAATCCAAGGAGGACGTTGGCCCGAAACAGCGGCCGCCCGACACACCGGACCACCCAGGAACCGCCCGACATACACCAGGACCGAGCCGGGCCGAACCGGGACCCCCGGCCCCCGGCATTGAGAGCCATCATCAACCAGCGGGCAGGAGCAACCATCACCGACGGGGAGTGACGGGGAGGGAAGAAGATGCATCAGGCCAGAGAGCAGCCAAACACCTTTTACACAGGTAGACATAGACAGACAGAGACACTCATACGTACCCTCCCTCTCATGCGTACACATTCTTACAAATACAGGACATACGAAAAAAGGACGCTATACACTCATTCATACCCCCCATACGTACACTATACTCCATACTCCCAGGCCCAGGGACAGACGCCCCAATAGAGAACCCTGCCCCTGCACCCAGGAGACAGACCCCTTTGCCCACCAGGACGGGGACAAGCAGACCGCCAAGGCCCCCACACCGGCAAGAGCAGCCCACCAGCCCAGGACCCCGACCAGACGGCCTGATGTTCTATCCGGGCTTCGACCCCTGATGGTCCAACGAACAGGGGTGTGGAAAGACCCCCCAGCCTCTCTCCCCCCGCTCAATGTGGTGTTGTTGCGTGTTGTTCTAATGTGCACTTAAAACAGAGGGGGGGGACATGGGAATACTGCCGGGTACCCCCATCTCCCCCCCCGGGCCCTCAGTGTCTAGATGCGTTTAACCAGTGGGTGCCGGCACCACAGGCGAGGCCCCCACAACGGGCCCCTATAGGGGGCCCCCCATGAGGGGTCCCGCCCCCAGCGCCAATGCGCCACACCGCCAGGTCCCTACATGTGCGTTCCATGTAAATGTTGCAAGTGTAAGTGTCTAAGTTGCTCAATAAAATCGGGACCCAGGCCGCCACCGGGTAGCGAAGACGGAAGCTCCATCCCGCACCCCAGTGACGTGCCCACGTCCCAAGGCCTTGTGAATGGTAGAATGAAGGAGCAGGTGGACAGAGGCATGGGGATGGGGAGAAAATAACTGGGGTGACCATTGCCAACCCCAGGGAGCCAGCTCCCCTGCTGACTCCAATAGGCACCCCCGTTCGGCCCGATCCACCAGGGGTGGGAGGCCCCAGCACGTCAAGTCGGGGCCCACGGCAGCGGCACCCCCGAGCCCCATGGGGGCCCCGGCAATCCACCAGCCCCCATGCCAGGGGCATACCTAAATCCTTCCCAACATTCACACTGCTAACAAAACACATGTCACTAGACACCCAGGTTGAGTTTAGCCCCCCCTCCCCCTCAACGCCCTCCCCCCTCCCGTCCCAAGCGCACCCCGTTAAAAAGAGCGCCTGTGCTAGATGGTAAAAAGCCTCCCCGCCAATAAGAGACGCCCCAGGCACCGCCAGCGTCCGAGGGCCCCCGCGCCGAGGCCGGAACCCGGCGCACCACCGACTCGGGTACCCCGGACATGCCGCGCCAGGCCCGTGAGCAGACCGAAGTCCCGGGCGGCCAATCCTCAGGCCGACATCCTCCAGCCTTGCTACTACCGCCCGATGGCCGGGTGGCAACAGAACCCAGCACCTCCACCCACCAGCCCACACCCCACCAACCGGTCAGTCACCGTGGAGGCCGACCAACACCGGCCAGAGGCCCCCCACCTCAGCACCCCCGCGAGGGCTAAGACCAAGACCCAGGAGCCATGTCCAGTGTCAATATAGCCGATATTCATTCTGATGGCCACAAAATTCATTTGCAAGTTTGTGTTCCCCTTTTTGTTTTAAAAAAAACAAATGTTTATTTACTCATCGCTCTGTTTTTCGGGTTTCTTTATAACACCATTTAGCTTGATAAACACAACCTTTCCAAAAAGATAAACTCCACACATATTTTATATTGAAATCTACAGATGTCACAAACAGTCAACCTACATCTTAGTCCCTTAGGGGAGATTTTTTTTGGTAAACCACATCTTCACAATCCCTGCATTATATAAACACATTTATGTTTAAATCCTCTATTCAACTGTATATTGGCATATAGATCACATAGGTATTTCAACTCATTTTGTCATTTAGGTATGAGAATGGGTTTTATTTCACAGAAGATATTTTAATAGGTATTTTTGACATTGGGGTGGATGGAGGGATTTTTTTAAACACTTATTTAGATGTTGACCATCCTTCAAGCATTTGAAGTAATGAAGTGTTTAAAACGCCCACTTATTTTATTGTGCTGCAGTCAAGAAGATCCTGCAGGGATTGGACTGGAAGACTGTGTAAGCAGTTAAGAGACGATGCAGGAAAGATGTGCAGGATGCCACCATCTGCTAGCCACATGCACACCCCACAGCACTGACATAAATCTGCAATGCACTCAGCAATGCAAAGCTACATTCCACCCGGCCAAACATGCACTGGCTAGATACATCATCACAAATGTGCAACTCATGCCTTGTTGAGACCCAGGTCACAGAGTTATTGGACTGGATCAAAGGGGGTGAATATGAAACATCGTGATATACAAGGACACTGAATTATTCTCTGAGGAAAAAGGGACATTTATAATGTGCATTTATAGTTTGGGAAATTATTGAATGTATTAAACAACTTGCCAGCAAATATAGAAAATAATGTATGATTTAGCAGATGGGATTACACACTATTAAGAGCCCTTTCACTGTAGATTTATGAATAACAGCTTCTCACTACTGGCTGGAAATTTGTTGGAAAAAAACACTTCTCCTCCACAGTGTCTTGATTTAAAAGTTGTTTATAATAGAAGAGGTCCTCTGTTCTTCTGGTGTGGTCCCTTTGGCCTTCCACTACATAAGGGACAGTAGATATGCAAACACACAGAGCACACTCACACAAACACACACAGTTACAGGTCATCGGGGTTAATGGCAAGCTCAAGCATGGGAATGTGTAGATGACTTGGGTGTTAACTTTGCAGTTCAGATGAGTGGAACACTTTCAAAGTTGATTCTTCCCACCATCCTTGCTGGTGACTGTTGCTGTGCTGTAGTGTTGAGATGACTCTGCAATGGATGTTTGGACATTTGGAAGACAAAAATAGTTTATTGCAGATGTAGTTGGAATGGAATAAATGTGACTTTAAGAGTAAAAGTTCAGGTTTCTCCTTTTTATGTGTTATGATAAGTCTACATCTTTTTCCTTTCAATTCTTTTGTATGTAAGCGCTACATTTTTGTGGCCAAAATTTCATTGCCAGTGTGACTTAAAAAGGTCTCCCATTCAATAATATTAGATTTCTCTCAACATAGCTAACAGCATTCAGATGTAAAACCACAAAATTTCCACATTATTCTGCACTTTCTCAGTTACTATGACATTTTCTCGTCATGTCTCACATGGCACCTCATTACGACAGCTGCTGTGCAACAACACAAATTGGCTTTCCATACCAAAATGTAACTGACTTGCTACTTGAATATTAAGTGATGTTTTCTTGGTTTGATACAATGTTTGTCTTTCTATTCTGTTATAAGAGCTACAGAATGTGAAAGAAATCTCTGCAATCCATGAACATTCAAACTTTGGGAACTTTCTTTGGTCTGACTTCATGGAAATTATTTTTGGTAAATAAATGATTGAATAACGTGGTGGAAAGAGATGAGTGACCACTAATTTTATGTTTTCTTTAAAAGCCACAGTTCAGTTATAATATTCAGAAAATCTTTTGGATGAGAACCCAGCCAATGAGATTGCCCAGTTCTGACATAATAAACAGAGCAACAGTTGAGTATGTGGGGAAAAACTCCAGATTTTTTCTTTTTTTTACTTAAGCTTTGATTTTATTATAGAATCAGACATAGTCAGCAAAAGTGTCGTAGCGGGTTGGAATTTTCGTTACCAACATGCAGAATCACAAGCGGAAACAGGTTATCAGTGAAGTGAAATGTATTTAGTTACCTACAAAGGTAATGATCAGGAGGACTCAGGATCGAGAGGCAGTGTCTGAAAATGGGAGGATAATTATTATGTATTAGTTAAGATTAGATTAGATCAGAAAAAAGGAGCTGATTATTTTGAAAAAGTGGATAGTTAAAGGTTGAATATGGAACATTTTTCTTAAAAGCTATCTCTTTAAAAAAGTAATACTTCAACGGGGAGTTTAGAGATGTGCAGAATGAAAGTGCACCCTTTCCTTTAAATGTTATATTTAACCTAAAATCATTAAAAAATAACTTTTTCCGACCACCTCACTGTGTTTATATTTCCTTTTTCCAACTAACAGCAGCGCAGCATTGTAGGTTGCCAAATACAATTGTAACTGTAGACTGTATGTATGTATGTATGTATGTATGTATGTATGTATGTATGTATGTATTGTAGAAAATGGAGCACTCGGTAAGTTTAGCAGCTGTGTCTGAGCCCCATAGACAGATGGACACAAATGAAAAAACTTTCACGGGATCAAAACGTACACAGAAATGACAAAGTTTTTCATGGAGAAAGTTAAGAAAGCAGGCTAACGGCTAAAATTAGCTGTCTGTAAAACAGCGTTCAATAATTGTGTATAAGACGTTGTTCCTAGATATGAGAGCATCAAAGCATCAAAGGAAGTGGTTTCCTCCTGCACTTCCCAGTATAGTAGGCTAACTTTCACCCCTGCTTTGAGTGGCTATAATAAAGATTTTTCTAGCTAGCTTTCTGTATTGACACAGGTCTCCGACCATACACCTCAGTCAAATACGCACGCTGTGAAATCTGTTGGATGTTTATATAAATTCTAAAATATAAATTATGACTTTTATAGATGACATCACAAAGAGGATTGGAGGATACAACTCAGCTAAAGAAATAAGATGCAGAGGACAGTGTCATGATCCGTCCCTGTCTGTGTTGTTTATTCCTCCTTGTTTCCTCCCAGTCGGTTTTAGTTACTTAGTCCTAGTTTGTTTCACCTGTTGTCTTATTAGTCCTCCCTGTGTTTTCTGCCTCTGCTCCCAGGTGTTCCACGTTTCCCAATTACCCTCCCCACAGTATATATACCCTTCTGTGTCTGTCTGTCCTCGTCGGGTCGTTGTCGTCGTTACCTCCCCTAGTTCTCTGTGCTTCTCGTCTTTTTGGACAATTAATAAACATGGGCCGTAAGAGCCACAAACGCCGCTCCGCATCTGGGTCCTCCTTGAGCCCAAACTTGACAGACAGGTACAAAAACTTAATGTTGGCTTTGACCCATGTTTTGTTATAATTATTTTTCGTTTAGTATTTTAAATGTATTAGTACAAAATAGTCCTTACTCTGTAAGATTCGTAACTGGACTTAATGCTGGCTGGTTACGACAGAAAAACTGGCATTCAGACGGTTCAAAATTCAGTTTCGTTATTGCAACTACAACCTCAATACACTAGATGTTGCTTTGGTTCCCATGTTCCATATTCAACCTTTAATGGAGGTTACTGGGAAAGTCTGAAGATGAAGGCCCTGTGGGAAGTTTTTGGTCCAGGCGTTGATTGTGCTGATGAGATTTGAGGTAGTGGAGTTTATCCACAGAAGGTGGACAGGTGAGCGTTGAAGAGTGTTGGAGTGGGAAGAAAAAAACAGCATAAGATGAGGTGAGGGTGTAGTTGGTGATCGTTGAGATCACTCAAGGGGAACTCTTTTCAGGAAAGGCGTGTAGATGAATTGGGTCACCAACTACATTGGATCATTAGGCAGAGAAGAGATGTCCTGCATCTTCTTTTAAGCTTCTCAGTCAGATAAGAAGATCTCTAATGGATGTGGGGAATGCAGGACGTGGGGGGAACAAACCCACATGCAAAGATATTCAGGAGAGGATGATGACTCACACTCACACAAATACATAGCAGAATGGTAGGAACCTGACAAAAAACTTCTTGTAGCCAAGCAACCAACCAATAGGAATTGCTTACAAAGCATAAACATAGTGAGATTGAGTTACTTTGTGACAAATCTAAGTATTGTGTGCGCCATCTTTTATCTCATATCTAGTTCAAGTAACTTGTAGGGAAAGATGAATGATCAGTGGTCCTGCGTCCAATGGGCGGGACATTATATACTTCCAGGTTAAAATTTACCAATCTTCTAGATCAACTTTTATGAAAATAACCATATTATACATTACTAGAAATCTAGAGTCTTGAAATTTCAATAATATATGCTGACCAAGGATAAAATTATAACTGTAGACACAGTTAGCACATTTGCCATTCCCCAGGGAAGAAATAAAATGTCCAACTCACCCTTCGTAGCCTCATGTAAGTGACAAAACCAAGGAATGTCGAAGAAAAAAAACCCTGTCTTTTAACATTTTCTTATTACACAACCATGGTAAGTAGCTGCTGTGTTGTTGGGGTGCAAAAGCGAAACTCATGATCACCAGGGAAAAAAGTGGAAAATTGGCTAACTTTTCACCATTTTAATGTTTGGAGGCATTACCACAGACTATCCGAAATAAAGCGTTATTGGCTCTTTGGATCTCAGCTGTAAGGCGGCCAAATAAAAGCATCCAGAGTATCCTGGTGTCTATAAGAGTGTGTCTCTGTTTGTCATCGTAATAATTTGCAGATTCAATACCTTTTTTTATAGATTGTTTCTTTCCTTCAACTGCAACATGTAAACCTAAACATAGATAGGCTACCACTTGTTGGCTAATGGGAGCAATACAACACAATTTCTGATACACTTCTTCTATGGGATGACCATTTTGATTGTTACTAGGAAAAGCAGCAAACGAAATGTATACCTCTCATCCGGATTTGGCAACATCGCTACCCTTGGGCCACATTGGAATTATAAGGCCACAGGGACTGCAGGGTATGAGAGACCCGTCGGCCACACCTACCGCCTCTCACACATTCTTAAAAGCACATGTATGAATTTTGTTGCTGCTACAGGTTAGTATTGGAGCTCATCTTAGCATGCCTTTGTCCTGATTACTATGCGCTCAGTGTGCTCCTGAACCCAGCCGTTCTGAAGTGTAAACGCTCACACCACAAACAAGGCAGCTGAACATGTCTGTGATGCACAACTGCAGCAAAAAGTTGTCATTTTTGTTCCAATCATTATTAGGTGTGTCATATCAATCCAAACTGTTTTATAATGCAGATTTCGTCTATATACACGTCCCTGGCTTCCTTTTTAGCGATCCCTGTATGTTCTGCATCCTTTTCTCGATTTTAACATATTCTATATTATTTTCTTTCTCTCATCTCTGCTTCTTCCCCACGATGTACTGTGGGTTTCTACAGGGAATCTACGGTTTGTTTACACTCGTTCCACTACAAAAATGTCCGCCATATCTCAGAAATCAAAGTGTTATCCCAAGCCCCATGGGAGAGCTTCTACCACTTCTTCAACCAACAGCTGTAGCGTAACACGCACCTTCATCATTCTTCTGTGTGCAATTTGAACCAGTCACTACACAGAATGCTGATGATTGATGCATTGAATGACCAATGGAATAAAAGGACTTATACAGATATAGATGTTTACACAGTTATGCACCAGTAAGGTGCTTTGGCAGCATTTCAAAACACACTTCTAAAGAAAATACAAGATAGAGGAAGTTGTGGAGCTTTGTTAGAGAGGTGACAGTAATTATTCTGACGTTTTTTTTATCAATGGGGAATATTGATGTATTATGCATTTACTGTAGAGATGGTGCATCTTCTGGCCCAATTTTGACACCATTTGACGTTTGGTCAGAAGAAATGTGTGCAAAATACTCATGTTTTGTTTTATTGCTGTCAAATTTGTTGTGGATAAAGGTAATATGGTTAGCTCTATATGAGGTATGGTTCAGGCTTTAGACCCACACTGTGTCTCAGGTTCCAACTCCAATCTAAAGTCACTTGAGAACATGATTTATTTTTAGAAAATAAACAGGCATATCTAAAATTTCATTATTTTCAGTGTATTCAAAATCATATAACTTTGTAGTAATAGCACTTTGAGATTTTCTCAATATTTTAGAGGGAACATCAGAGTGTTTTATTTCCAAAGAAACTCCAGCCATGTCTCTACTGTGCCTACGGTGTAGCTTGCAATGTCTATGTGAAAGATTAAATGACTGAATGTAGTGTGAAGCACTTTGGGGTCCGACTCCTCAAGTATTGGTCATTTACCATAATTTGAAATTTGTTAAATTAAAATTAAGTTATGGTAGAATTAATTAAATCCATTATAATTCAGTTTAGTACAATTCATTCCAGTTAATTTCTGTTCACCTTTTGTTTCCATTTATTTCAGTTCATCTCAATTAGGCTCAGTCCAATTTTTTTAAATTAAATTCAGCACAGTACAATGTAATTTTTAATCTGTTATTTCTAATAAATGAAATTAAGATTAAATAAAACTCTTATGATATTTTTAACACAACTCATACCCTTTTTTTGAAGAAATTACCAACCAATTGATGAATTTACATAATTTAAACCAATCCAACTGGCTCTCATTCCACACTAACAAACTCTACAATTGCTGGTTAATTGTTGGATTTAGCTTCCTGCTACCTTTTTAAACCATGTTTTATCTTTGTCTGAACAAGCTATCAAAACATGGAATCATCCATCCTTCTTAACTTTATGAAGGTTAATAGCGATATGTAAAATGGGCTCTTTGTTACCAGCAACATGCTCTATTTACTGCTGTGTTAACCTTTAATTACTTCCAAAACCTTTAACTACTTTCAAATGATACACACTTACCAGTCTTTGTGCTAATTTATTTGTATCCAGATATGAAATCATAAATAATGTTTTTCTACGGGCACATGTTTGCACCAGAGGCAGCTGGTGGTCTAAATTTCTCCAGGAGGGGCAATGACTATGATGGCTAGATATTAGGGCTGTCAAACAATTAAACATGTTAATCTAATTAATCACAGGGCAGCTCTGAATGAATTATAACTTACATTCCTAAATGTGACTAAAAAAACAATTTCAGAATATATTTAACGGACAAATCCAGACGGCATTGCTTTTAAAAAAAATAAAATAAAAGGGAGATTAATACAATTTTGGTTTTGAACTCCACAATCACATTCACACATGGCCCCTTTAACCCATTTATTTTAGGCAGTTGCTAAGCCAAACTACCTGGCTAACATTTTCTGTATGTAATGCTTACCATTTCTTATTAATGTCGGACAACCGGGTATATATATATATATATATATATATAAACTTAACATTTGGATTTCAGCAGCTGTGTTAAATAACACATGAATAAACTGTAATCAAGACTATCAAATGTCACAATTAACCATTTTCCACTAAGTAAACACTCAGCAGATTAAACTCCAGTTCATCAACGCTACATTAGGAATGAATGCTCTTCTTGTGGAGTAGCGCTGTCTACACAGCTACTTCCACTAATGAATTAGCACTAGTTCAAGTCCAAAAACATTAATTTAACTGAATAATGCACATTTTAACACAGTGGTAACTCATTATGAAATGTAATGAAGCTATACAGTGAGCCAACATGCCTAAATTATCAACATTAATATGATGCTTTAATACTCACATTTTACTGCTGATTAATCTTGATATTTTGGTGATCAGGTTCAAGCTCTTTTACCTCAAGCTTCTCCTGCTATTTTTTTCTTTCAAACTGCATTATTTTGAGTGATATAACTGAGTTATTCAGTTTCTCTTTCTCCATTTTCCATCTCTTTTTGTTCATCTCCCGTTTATCAGCCGCATTGTATGACAGACATCTGTGACTTTGGCTTAATCTCAGCCCCATGGTGGGAGGGGGGCGTTATATAAACCTCGCCCCCTCAGGGCACAGCTTTCCTGCGCCCCAAGTTGTCATACCTCTTTGTATTGAAGAGGAGCTACTGCACATGTACAACTTTTAACGAGAGTCTATGGGCAAAGATTTTATTGCCCCAATGACAAAAAACATGCATATATTTCAGAATCTTTTGATGTTTTTTTTTCACACATCTTATTCAAGGTAAAAAGGCAAGCGGTGAGGGTTGGGGCGGCACCCTAGCGTTCTCTATTGGCCAGCCACCAATGGTTTGCATGCTCTTTATAATATTGTTTTCATTGTCTGTTTTCCGACAGATTTTCTGAAAAATCTGCTAAAACAAATTAGCAAGAGTAAACCATCTTACTGAGAATTACTCTGACTCTAATTATTATAAGAATTACTCTTACTCTGATTATTTTTCTGAAAATATAAAGCCAGATTATTCATACCACTTTCCCTTGAACACATCAAAATCAATCCCAGGATATTAGGGATATTCTCTTGCAAAGATTAGAAGTTCAAAGTTTGCAAGCACAGGAAACCATTGTACAATGGCAAAGGCCCCAGACACTCATATTTATTTGAGATTGATATCAAACTCATGAAGCTTTCGTACATTTGGATTCCTCTGCGTGTATAAAGTACAGCTACTGTTGCATTTGAATAAATCAGAAAATTATCGAAAATTTCAGTTATATGATCATTAGTAATATTCAGTGAAGCCGGTAACGGTTACTTAGTCACGCCTTACTCCTAATATGACCACTTTTCAGTAACGACTAATCTAATGCATTACTTTTTCCATACCGGTAATCAAATTAAAGTTACTTTTTCAAGCCGCTGCGCGTTGCTATTTTTGTAATTTTCTTAAGCACAAAATATATATATATATTTGGTTCATGAGGTCAACATACCCAAAAGCAGTAGGAAAACAAGCAACAGTAGTGGTAAATGTGGTCTTCCATACCTTCTACAACACTGCTGCTGTCTTTTTCTGTTGTAATCTGAAAATTTAACATTTATCTTCTCTACGGTCACCATGTTTGTTTTTTTTCTACCCTACAAGTCTATCCAGTCTGAGATCTGAACTCAGCTCCCTAGTGGAACCCTTCAGTAGTACGTGCAATGCGTAAACAAGTACGTGCCCAAGACAAAGCTTGTTGCTAGTGTCAACGCAAGTATATTTCTGGCTTTACTGTTAAACTGCCCTTCCAATATTATAAGTATTGAGGCAGTGGTTCCTCTATTTCTGTTTATGGCAGCAGCCCAATACCCAGTTGGTCTCATGGGTGCAAAAACTATGAAAAGGCTGAACAAAGTGAGAGTTTATTAAATGGAAAATGCTACAGTATAACTTGTATTGATGTATTGTATTGATAAGATGCAATTTATGGGTGATCCGATTAGTCGACTAATAGGCAAAGTAATTGACAATTAGTCGATCATCAAAATAATTGCTTGTGGCAGCCCTAGTCAGAATTCAAACCTAGGACCTTCTTGCTGCAAGGCAACAGTGCTAACCACTGTGGCACTGTGCAGCAAGTGTATCCATATAATTCTTTAAAAATAGCAGTCCTTATATTTCTTATTTTTAACACAAATCAGTTGTCATAGAGAAGCTGAATGGGTTTACTAGACTATTAGATAATAAACTTAAAATAGTTTATTAGAAATTTACATGCAGGGTAAAGTCTGTTTTCTGACCTCAGTAGCAGTAAACATATTTCAGAAGATAATTAAAAAGAGACGGTGCCATGCTGCAATTGGTTTTCCTCACTATGCATAAAACGTATTCATCTTCCCTTACTCTTTTTTTCCCCCCTTTACTTCTCTCTTTCATCCTTAGCCAGACGATTTGAACATGTAAGATGTGAAAAAAACATGCAGACGAAGAAGAAAGAAAGGACAGTTCTGAAGGAATATGGCTCGTATTAATCTGGAAATATTACTTGAGCTCATCTGAAATAAATTACTGGTCTGAACTCGCTGTCCTCAGAGAAAAGGAAGAGCACCACCGGCAGCCCAGATGGGCAAGGAGTGGTCGGCAGATCTGCGGCCATGACCACAAAAAGCACACGAACCCCCGGCCTGTCGAGCTCTGTAGTTGTCCTTTCATAAAGGAGATCAAAAGTCTTTCTTTGTTTTTGTTGGGTCAGAATTTTATGTGGAGTGACTGCAGCTCCAGGATATAAGTTTTAAGACTCTCTTTTCGTGTTCTTTTCTTCTAAATTTCTGGATCAAATGATTGCTTTTATGAGACAGAAAGAAAAATAACAGACGTAAAAATGACAACTGGTTAAAAATAGTGAAAAAGTAGTTTCTTACAGCAGTGAATGATTTTATGATCGATTAAAATGTTGTGTAAAAGCCAAAAATGCTGGAGGTCATGAAATCTATAGTTAGGAGTGTTTTACTGAAGCTTGCCAAGGCTTGTAGCTTCCAGACCTGATGAGCAGTCAGAAACAAGTCATCTGCAGGCTCTCGCTGCTGCTGGAAAGAATTTAAAGGTGTGATTCCCATGTTATGAGGGAATACTATGCCATTTACACTTTTTCTCACCCACAAGAGACACCAACAATTTTAATTGGTCTTCAAAGTTAGATTGATAAGACCCTGACAGATGTGAGAATCACAACACATCAGCTGCCAGCTGTCAATCTGTACTTGTTGCTAGGAGCACTCATTACATCACCTGCTGGGCACGATCGCCAATGAACTTTTTTTTTATAACCGTGCTCAGATGTTTCCCTCTTTGTAGCGTCACTCTGCTATCGTTGTCCATCTCCCAGAATTTGCCTTTTGAGATGTCAGGAAACTTTTATTTTATTGATTGTCTGCCTGACTGAAGGGGTCAAAAAGGAAGACTTTCCGGCTGTTAGTTTTCACTTTTAAAGTATTTACAAGACAGTGGAAAAAGTGTGATTCCTGTCCAGCTTTAATATTTCATGAAAGAGATCTTAAATTATCTTCCAGTTTCATCTGACATAGACAATGGCAACCATCAGGAGCGTAGCATTTGAGTGACAACATGGGAAGAGTTTAAGCACAGTGATGCTTTGGCATGCGCTGACATGGATGGAAGAAATTACACCTCTCTTTGTTGTCAATGCATATGGGGAGCCTAAGTCACGCCCTTCTACATTCAGTCCATAGGTCCCCTACAGTCAAAAAATATGAATATGAATAAGAGTCAATGGACATTAAAAGTTATTTACTGATCCCGGGTGAAAACTGCTATGGATTTAACATATGATGATGATTAACTTTAAAGACGTATTTTGAAAGAAAGTGCTAATTTTCTGCGAATGATACTTTAGGTTTTGTGTGAAAACACGTAGTGGACTACAACTGAAGAAGAAGAAGAAAAATGGCAGTGACTTTAGTGAGTTTTGCTTCCTTCTTCCAGGACAAAGGAAGGAGCATTAAACGTGGAGAAAACCATTATAAATCTGGCCATGTGGGAATCGGCAGCTATGCTAGGGCAGAAATAATCGGTTGAACTGGAGCCAGCATGTGGGAGAAGCGCTAGTAAGCGCTACCCCCTTGATGTCATATGTGCTGGTTCTGATTTGTAGTCATTTTAATTATTCATTTTTACAAGCGAATAAATCACAAATCACGTGACACATACTCAGAACGCATATCATAAGTTGTCATTTAAAAGACAGAGGTGAAGCTGCCGGACACTGGCGCCACCAGGCCTTCTGACCATGCAGTAGGTAACAGGTGAAGTGTCTTGCCCAAGGGCACAAAGACAGACAACCAGAGTTTGACCTTGAACTGGTCACCCTTCGTTTGCAAGACAAACTCCCAACCCCTGGCTTTTATAGCAAGAAAGATGAAGAATTCCTAAGACTCTTAGACATTCCTTTTTGACACCACAGGTAAAAATGAAGGAGAAGGCCTAAATGTGATCATTTTTTAATCACTGGATGATTTGACAGTAAAATAAACAAACAAAAAAGCAAGCTTTAATCTTTCAATGTTAAATACATTGGTTCGTGGAGATGTTAACATTTCTTATCATCCCTTTTAGACTTAACAAAGATTTTTTAAGGAGGGATTTTGACTGATGTAAGTCAATTAAAAAATATGCAGATATACTGAAATCTTCCTAGAACAACAAAAATACAAATATTTATTTTTATTTAAGGGCCACAAACAGCCACTTTTACTAAAACACAGACTAATATTCACCCCACTTATCAAACAAAAAATGTCAAGATCAGAAAAATAGAATGCATATAAAGAAATATTTTTCCATAAGACCCCTTGTTATGGTTGGCATCTACACTAACTGACATTTTCAGTATTTGTTTGTGTCAGTAAAATATTGCATGATTAGTTTATCATTGCGTTTAGAAACTATTTACAAGTAAAATATATATTTTTGTGTTTTTACGGTGAGGCAAATAAGTATTTAGCAGCCACTGAATGTGCAAGTTGTCCCATTTAAAAAGATGAAAGAAGTCGGTAATTTTCATCATAGGTAAATTTTCATTGTGAGAGACATTGCTTGTAGGCCTTCATCAGGTTTACAGACACTATAGTTAGTATTTTGGTCCACTCTTTCATGCAGAGCTTCTCTAGAATTGGGATCTTATGAAGCCATTGCAGGACAACATGGACCACTCCCTCCGCAGATTCCCTTTGGATTCAGGTCTGGTGACTGACATAACCCCTCCTTCGTTTCGTGGCGGTGTGTTTGGAATCATTGTCATCCTGGAGGATCCCAAACACGTTTCCCTATCTTCACTACTCTCATTGATGGAAGGAGGTTGTTTGCCCCAAATTTCACAGTACATGGCCCCGTTCACCTCCTTTTCTTAATACAGACCAGAAACTATAGAGAGATTATTTGTCCATCAAAACAGCGGACACATGCACAACCTACACCAGCTACACAGCTCTGGTGTAACACCAGCTCCCATTGTTATTGCTTGCAGTCGCAGTGTTAGCTTGCTTGTTAGCCGCCGTAGCTCATCTGTTATTACATTTTTGCTAAAAACTGTTTAATCATCGTTTCAATCGCTTCTTCTGACAGCTTGCAATCCAAAGACGTCTTTTATTTCCTTGAAAGGGAGCGAGTCGATGGGATATCCAACTTTCCCGTTCTGTTGTTTTTTTCAAGGCAATTTGTACAACTAAAAAAGCATAACACAGATAAACATATATTTCTGGTGACAGAGAGCGACAGAAATATTTCTTCTAGATTTTATGAGACACATTATGAAAAGAAAACTAAGCACATTTTCTCAATAAATTACATTTGTTTTGGTTAGTTAGTTCTATAACATTCCTTAAAGTTTCAGTTTTCATTCTGTTTCAAATTTTCGTTTTTATTTTTATTTCAGTTAACTAATATGTTTTATTACCTCTAGTTTTCCATATTTCGTTCATTTTTAATAACACTGGTCATTGGTGTCCTTGGTCAGCTCTCTGGTCTTGGCAATGGTTGATGTTGAAGTCTGACTATTTGACAGGGTTGGAAATTGTGGCTTCAACAAGGGAACTCCATGCCATGTTTTTCTTCTGCTCAGAAACTAAACCAGGTGAATGCTGATTGGAATCACCTGGTTCAGTGGCTGAGCGAAAAAAAAACATTACATGGAGTTCACTTGTTGAAGCCACAATTCCCACCTCTGCATATGGACAGGTGTTTTTTATACAAATAATGAGTTCAAACATGTGCCATTAGTACATGTAACAAGTGGAGGATAGAAGAGTTCCCTAAAGAAGTAACAGGTCTGTGAGGGTCAGAATTCTTGCTTTTTTGTAGGTGCTAAATACTTTCTTTTCTGCACCATAATACAAATAAATTATTTTAAAAATCATAAAATCTAGTTTCCTAGATTTCTTTTTCTCCATTCTGCCTCTCACAGTTGAAGTGTACCAATTATGAAAATTAAAGACCTCTCTCATCTTTTCAAGTGGGACAAATTGCATAATTGGTGGCTGCCAAAAACTTTTTCCCCCATTGTAAATCAATGTTTGCGCCCAATAAGTAATTTCAACTTGCCAATTTTGTTTCAAGTGGCAAAACAATGTAAACACAGAACTCTAGATTCAGAGTTCTGAGTCTGTTTTTGTTGTTCACTTATATTTCGCTCACCTTTAAAGTTTTCAAAAAGATTCAGATCCAAGAACTAGGATGGGTATGAGAGGGTTTTTGCTGGATATCTGCTGAAACATTCTTTATCTTGATTTGGCCTTATGTTTTTGGATAATTTATCTATTTAATTACTCAGTCACTACCCACTTTTTCAGTTTACATTCAGAGACTAGAAGATAAGTCATGATGCAATAGACTATAACATGTTTCACTAGGGCCTTTAGAAGAGAATGAGCCCCACAACATTATGGATCCTCCACTATAGAAACAATGGACATGAGATGCTTTTCTACATGTATATACTTTGTTGTACATCAAACTCACCTTGAGAGCTGGAATGAAAAACAAGATTCTTCAGTTACGCTTGTTTTAAAGAGTTCCCATATCCCTGCCACTGGTAATTAAAGATTTTTATCCCTCCTGAATTGATGTTCTCGTTTTATGGGTTGACTTTTTTTCTATATTTTAGTGTGAGATTATTCTGCTGCAGCAAAGTAATTTATTTGGAATCTTCCTAACAGATGTCAGCAAGTATAGCTGGTCTCTTCTACAGTTTGCCATTTAGTGTGTGTTAATATCACCTGCACTATGCCTTTCATGTAATTAACCTGTGACCTCAGGAAACATGTCCCCGTGGGAGCGGGAAATGTTGCTGTCAGATGCGCACTCGTGGGCGGTGGAGTGGTTTTATATGAAGACTGGCATTATCTACATCTCCTGCTCCTCTCAAAAGGACAGGGCCACTAAATATACCCTGTGAGGCCTTCCCAGGCTCCTTCTGGGCTGAGGAGATGCGGCCACCGCTTGGGCCGAAGGCCAATGACATGACTGGCGACCTCCACGGAAAGTATTTTTAAGGTCAATTACAGGGTTTAGGGCTTTTAGATGGCCAACTGGTTCTGAGGAGGCCTCATATTAAAAGTTTTATGTGGCAAAAGACTACAGATCTTTGCCCTAGTTCACCCAAGCTCTCATTGTTAGGACAGAGAGTCTCTGTCCTTGGAGGATTCCTGGAGTGAGACAGTATGCACAGCACGTGTGAGTGTGGAAAAAACAAAGTCTTTTCCTTTGCAAAGTCTTTCCTTCTTATATTAAATTATAAAATATATCTTACATTTTTTTATTAGGTCACCAGCGATATTTCTGTTCTCAGGAGAGGATTTTCATCAGATATTATGGATTCATTTTGCATTAAATGCAAGTTTAACATTGAGTGAAGCATACATTCCCTATAAGCAAGTGATATATAATTACGTCTTTCAAAATACATTTGCTGTTTAATTAAAATTTTTGGGCAAACTTTAAGTTAAGTAATATTGTTTACTTTTCTAGTAATCTGTCCTGAAAGTCATATTTTGATACAATCTTGCTTGATTAAACCTGAATACAAACAAAATTAACAAAACATTTCTCCAAATATATATCCATTAAATGTTTCTGAGAAATTAAGTAATGATGAATTCATCGACACAGATAAACAGATAACAAACACAGGATAAAATAACCCAACAACACATGGGTCTCTTCTGAAGGGCGGTGTGCCCTCAGGTCTCTGAGTCCATGGCTGGATCTGCCCTGGCAAAGCCAGCTGCAAGCAGGGGCTGTGTGCTCATCTCTACAGCCTTATGGGGCTTCTGTACTGTAGCTGTTTGATGCTTTCCCTCTGCTCCTCTCTGGAGAGTACGTTCAGCGCTGACTTGATCTGCCAGGGGTTACTGTGCTCTGGAGGTTCTTTGAATGTCTGCGGCTCCGATCTCCTTCGTGTCTTGTCCCCAAAGACTCATCGAGTCCTGGGGTCAGGACACCAGATATTGAACACTCATATAGAGAAAGCTTATATATACCAGCATGCTCACACAGACAGGTGTTTGGGATTCAGGTGTGTACCGGTGCACTTTAGGGCTGAGGTTACAACTAATACATCTTGTAATAATCGGTACAATGTGATTTTTCAGTGACACTGTTGTATTTATATGTCTATTTGTGGGTTGTTGCTGTGGGGTCCTCAGTTTCTCCCACTGTTTGTTTGGTTTGCTATTGTTTTTTCCTTATGATTTCCTTTTGACTTTTATTGTGTTTTCTTGTTACTACGCTCTCTCTCTATCTCCTTTTTTGAGTTTCACTTTTAAGTTTTTCCCACCTCCCTTTTTTCCCCTATATTTTTTGTCTCTGTGTACATACTATTTCAAATAAACCCACAGTAATTTTTTTATGAAAATTTCATTTACACTACTGTGCAAATGTTTTAGGCAGCTGTGAAAAAAATGCTGCAAATTGAGAATTTCAGAAATGTAAGAGTTGTTTATTTTTTTAAATCAATTTACATATAGGGCACTGAGAAAACAAAAGATAAATCTGAATCAAATCAATATTTGGTGTTGCTACACTCAACAAAAATATGAACGCAACACCTTTATTTCTGTTCCCATTTTTCATGAGATGGACATAAAGATCTAAAATTCATTCCAGATACACAATATTACCATTTCTCTCAAAAATTGTTCACAAATTAGTCTAAATGTGTGATAGTGAGCATGCAATTGGCATGCTGACAGCAGGAATGTCAACCAGATCTGTTGCTCGTGCATTGAATGTTCATTTCTCCACCATAAGCCGTCTCCAAAGGCGTTTCAGAGAATATGGCAGTACATCCAACCGGCCTCACAACCGCAGACCACGTGTCACCACACCAGCCCAGGACCTCCACATCCAGCAGGTTCACCTCCAAGATCGTCTGTGACCAGCCACTCAGACAGCTGCTGAAACAGTTGGTTTGTATAACCAAACAATTTCTGCACAAACTGTCAGAAACCGTCTCAGGGAAGCTCAACTGAATGCTCGTTGTCCTCATCGGGGTCTTGACCTGACTCCAGCTCGTCGCCGTAACAGACTTGAGTGGGCAAATGCTCACATTCGATGGCGTCTAGCACGTTGGAGAGGTGTTCTCTTCACGGATGAATCTCGGTTTACATTGTTCAGGGCAGATGGCAGACAGCGTGTGTGGCGTTGTGTTGGTGAGCGCTTTGTTGTGGATCAAGTGGCCCATGGTGGTGGTGGGGTTGTGGTATGGGCAGGCATCTGTTATGGATGAAGAACACAGGTGCATTTTAGTGATGGCATTTTGAATGCACAGAGATACCGTGATGAGATCCTGAGGCCCATTGTTGTGCCATACATCCATGAACATCACCTCATGTTTCAGCAAGATAATGCACGGCCCCATGTTGCAAAGATCTGTACACAATTCTTGTAAGCTGAAAATGTCCCAGTTCTTGCATGGCCAGCATACTCACCGGACATGTCACCCATTGAGCATGTTTGGGATGTGCTTGACCGGCGTATACGACAGCGTGTACCAGTTCCTACTAATATCCAACAACTTCGCACAGCCATTGAAGAGGAGTGGACCAACATTCCACAGGCCACAATTGACAATCTGATACAACTCTATCCGAAGAAGATGTATTGCACTGCATGAGGCAAATGGTGGTCACACCAGATACTGACAGGTTCTGAGTCCCCAGACCCCCAATAAACCAAAAAACTGCACATTCTAGGGTGGCCTTTTATTGTGAGCACTATAAGGTACACCTGTGCACTAATCATGATGTCAGATCAGCATATTGATGTGGCACACCTGTGAGGTGGGATGGATTATCTCAGCAAAGCAGAAGTGCTCACTATCACACATTTAGACTGATTTGTGAACAATGTTTGAGAGAAATGGTAATATTGTGTATCTGGGATGAATTTTAGATCTTTAAGACAATCTCATGAAAAATGGGAGCAGAAACAAAGGTGTTGCATTTATATTTTTGTTGAGTGTATCTTTTGCCTACAAATCTGGGTGAGGAACAGCCAAACTCTGCTACCACATTGAAGTTGTGGAAGACAGTTTAATGTCAGATTGAGCAAAACAATAAGATGCAAGGTACTGCATCAGCATGGTCTATCCCCGACAAAGATATCAAAACAGACTGGAGTTTCAACATGTGCTATTCAAGCTCTTTTGAGGAAGCATAAAGAAACGGGCAACATTGGGGATAATAGACGCAGGGGTCAGCAAGGGAAATTTATTGCAGCTTATTACCCTTCGAAACCAGAAGACGCCCAGCAGTGCCATAAGCTCAGAACTGTCCGAAACCAGTGGGACCCAGGTACACCCTTTTACTTCCCGGAGAAGTCTGGCAAGAGGTTGTCGTCAAGGAAGTGTTTCAGCCCAAAAAAGCTATACCTCCAATGTGGAAACAAGGCGAAGCGACTCAAGTATGCACAAAAACATAGGAACTAGGGTGCAAAAAAATATCAGCAGCTGTTCTGGACTTATAAGTAAAAATGTGAAATATTTGGCTTTAGCAGCAGGCAGTTTTTATGTAGAAAGGTCGGAGAGGAATACACTAGAGTGTCTGCATGCAACAGTGAAGCATGGTGGAGGTGAATGTTTGCTTTTCATTTCTGCAAATGGAGTTGGAGATTTGATCAGGATTAATGGTGTTCTCAGTGCTGAGATATACAAGTAGATACTTATCCATCATGCAAAACCATCTGGGATGGGTATGATTGGTCCCAAATTTATTTTTCAGCAGTACAACGACCCCAAACATACAACCAACGTCTTTAAGAACCATCTTCAGCATAAAGAAGAACAAGAAGTACTGGAACTGATGGTATAGCCCTCACGGAGCTCTGATCTCAACTTAATCGAGTGTGTCTGGGAATACATGAAGAGACAGAACGATGTGAAAAAGGCAAGGCAATTTTGTTTTTATAGCACACTTTCACCAACAAGATAATTTAAGGTGCTTTACATGATGGTGGTAAAGAAACCAAACATGATCAAATCACAAAAGCAAAAACATCAATTAAGAATAAAACACAAAAACATGAAAACATGAAAACCATAAAAAGTACATTAGCAAAAGTAAAAACAACAGCAATTAATCAAAAAAGCATGGAAAGTAAAATCAGAAATTAAACATAAAACATGAAAAGCATAAAACATTAGATAAAATAAACAGCAATACTTTAAAGTGAAGGTGTGTAGTTTTTGCAGTACATCTTGGAAAATGGGCATTAAAATATTATGTAATAATAATAACGTAAAGCACATTAATTGCAAGAGATTGCAGATATTGTAAAATATGACTTTAAAAATCAGTTTTAAAATACATAGGGGCGGGTCCTCTTTTCAGGGGAAAGCCATATTAGATTACGTCTTTACTCCCACAAGAGCCCGGACGGACAAACCGCACAGAACATGCCCACTATTAAAACATTGATTTCCCCTCAAAATGCAAAAAAGTTTTGCCATAAATATATTTTTACCTCTTTGCTAGTTCCAAGCGATGAAAGAGAGACTGATGTGCTCGTCATGTTGCTGCAAATAGATAATTCTCAGGGAATTGAGCGTTTGAAAACAGCACTAGTTGGACCTCCGTTGTTAAGTTTCTTAATCAAAGACACAAATACCGCATGCTTGTGATAATTTAGGTATGCACTGCCCCCTACTGGCCGAAAATTACACACTTTTCCTTTAATTTTAGTTGGAGCAATGGTATCAATGACGTCTTTAGAATGTTATCTAACACGTTGGGTTTGAGATGGAAGATGAGGGGGGTGGGGGTGAGGCAGAGCAGCAAATTTGTTTAAAGGTTTCAACTGAGTTGTCCCCCATGAAACGCTTTTTTACAGTTGTCTAACTTTGGTTAGATTATTTAGCAGGAATTGTGCTTTCAAACAAAACGCAAAAATGGTCAGATAACACGATATCAACAATAGGGATGTTGGATATATTTAAACCTTTGCTAATAATTAAGTTGAGAGTGTGTCCTTGATTGTGTGTTGGTTTTTGACATGTTGGGTCAGGCCAAAGTTATGGAGAATATCACTTAATGTTTTTGCTTGTCTATCTTGGGGGTTGTCAGTATGGATGTTGAAGTCTCCCACAATAATTAGTTGGTCATAGTCAATTAATTTTACAGAAGGAAGGTCCCTGATATCATTCAGGAACTTTGAGTTTAAGGTTGTATGTGGAACATGAGTATGATAGCAACATCTAGTTTATCTAGGTTTTATTTAAAACAATAAAAACATCATTCCTTCGGTTGGCTTGTCTGTTTCGCTGCCGATACGCCCAATGACCAACCAGAGCTATGTCCAGTAAGGACTGTATTTTAGAAGAGTTTGACTAACAGCTAACGTTAGCAAAGTTAGCAAATGAGCTAGCTTACCAATCCAGGAGGGAAGTCACCATTTCCGCATATGTTTGATGCTGTAGAAATGTTTTATGTGGCTCCATCTAGTGTAGGCTTCACTTAATACCACTCTAGTTTTGGTTCTTCTGCGGTCACTCCTCTCCTGTGATGGATAACAATATATGTGGGTCTCTGAAGCAGCTGCTTGACTTGCTGACTCCACTATTCTTTCTAGTACCAGCCGAGCTGAGCTGACCATATAATTGGATCATAGAGATCTGTCAACCCACAACCCGCAGTCGCTTCTGGCTGATAGATGTAAACATAATATAATTTTTGTGCACGATTTAAATGTTAACTGTATTATATTTTTATTCAAATATCAATTTATAAATAAGACCTTAATTCTACATCCACAGAAGATCTGTGGTTAGTTCTCCAAGATGTTTGTACCAACGTACCACCCGAGTTCCTTCAAAAGCTGTGCAAGTGGATTGAAGAATTGATTCTCCTTCAAAGGCAACCTAAATCTGTTGGCCTTCTATTTGGCACTCAGACATCAATTCCGAGTAACACACTGCAAGACAGGACACGTGCCAAAATAAAAAGAATAAAAAAAAAAAACACACTTTGTTTATCATGAGTGGGCTTCTTCTAATTGTCCAACACACACACATGCATGTACACACATGCACACACACCATTCTTTCTGCATGGCCCACACAATCAGACCCACTCAGCTGACCAAAGTTCAATATAAATGAACATCCTGCATGGTGATTTTGGTCCTTTTCATGATTCATTCCAACACGAATCCAGCTGGCCATAAATACAGGTCTGTCAAGATGTGTTTTACCCCACAGAGAGGGGAGTGGCACAAGGTACAGTAGACACTATTCACTTCTCTGTGTGTTTGGAAATGGGCAAAGGGAATGTTGGAGCTGGTGGCTTTGGTCTCACTGAAGAGTACGGTATTGATGGGACAAAAGTGAGGGAAAGGTTTGAAAGCCCCATTTGTGCAGATGAGGGACGGGCATCTGTGTATTTGCAGTGCTGTGGCTCTGCTGCAGCTGAATGTGAGCTCTATTCATCCCCCTCTATTTTCATCCAGACACTTCAGTTTGACATTGTAGGGACAGTAGAACTCAAAAATGCAATACAGATATACATTTAGTCATTGTACTTCGTCTTAATGCTGTAATTATTGGTAGATATGAGTTTAACTATTAGCAGTCCTTCAGTTATAGGCTTAGTTCATGCTGTCAAGCAAACAGGAGGCAAATTATGCTGTAATAGTTTGACTTTTGACTTTATCCAGAAAGTGAAAACTGGACCATACAATGGAGACTTCTCTAGAATAGTTTTTGTGTTAAATGTATTTAAATCCAGCCATCCACCTATAAAAAAACATCCATACCTTATACCCATACATCCTGTAGATACATTTCTTTGCAATGGAAGTCATAGTGACAATTCAGAGTGGCACCACCAGAATCTTGACTTGAATCTGATTAACAATAATGTGGAGAGCTGAAGATTAGGGTGATGGCAAAGAAGCCTCTCAACTTCAAAGACGTTCATGAACTTCCTGTTGAGTGGACACTGGCGCGTTTTTGCAGCCGCTGCTCACCGGTGATTTTTAACTTGTTTTACACTTTTATGGAGCACTGGACTGCATTTTGTCTTAAAGTAGATGCTATATTTTTTGCCTCCCTTGGATCCTGCTTGGCTGTCAACTCGATGTTTGGGTGTACGAGTGGGCCAAACCTACCTCTCACTCCTTCTGGCTGTTGACTCGCTGCTATCGTCTAGCGCCCCACTGCTGTTCATCATGCGGGCCTGCAAGCTTTTCACCTGGTCGACCCTCCTCTGGACTGCCCTGTCCCTTCTCCTCCAACCTGGGGCAGCTCTTTTCCGGTATACGGCGGCTGATCTCCTCCTGCTTCGCGAGCATCTCTATGTGCCTCCACTGGTAGCACTGCAGCTCCACCAGGAGATCAACCTTACTCTTCGCCGGAGATACATCCACCGAGGGTCTTGCCATAGCTTCCAGCTGGATAACTCCCACTCAATAACTTCATACTGTTCCACAACTCGCCGTCCTCGCAGCAACCCTGGCCGGGCTGCGGATTTTCGCTCGCTAGCCAGCCTGGCTAAGGCAGCTAACTCTAACCACAACAACACCGTCAACTTCGGCCTCCTGAATGTGCACTCTCTCACTAACAAGGGTCACCTCATTCAGGACCTCATCACTGTGTATAAACTGGACTTCTTCAGGCTCACGGAGACCTGGCAGCAACTCAACGACTTTTCCCAACTTAACACTGCCACTCCCCCCGGAAGTGGAAGGTGCTGCCTGTCTCCACTGCCGCGTTCAGCTCCATGGAATCTTCAGTTTTTCAAATACCTACCCCACTCCTACAGTTATTGCCTTGATCTATCGCCCACCCAAGCCCAACAGTGACTTTTTAAATGACTTCATCTTATGACTCACTCAGCTCAATAATGTCTCCCCCAATATCATTCTGCTTGGTGATATAAATATTCATATGGACAACCTGAACCACCCCCTCACTAAAGACTTCTCCTCCTGCCTCAACAGCTTTGATTTTCAAATATATTTTAATTTTTCCACACACATTAAAGGTCACTCTCCTAATTTAATCTCCTCCTCTGGTTTAACCCCTTCTAACTCTTATGCCAATGATGTCAATATATCTGATCATTTTTTTCTGTCATTCAACATCCCCCTCTGTTCTTCCATAACTAAGCCTATCCGTCAAATTTCATTCCCGCAATATCAAAAACATCAACCCTGACACACATTATTCACAATATATACAGCCCTGATTCTGCCTCTCCTGACCATATTGTTTCCCATTATAATTCCACACTCAATAATATCCTGGATTCTCTTGCTCCTGTCAAAACTCGGTCAGTATCCTTCTCTCACTCTGCCCCCTGGTTTACCCGTGAACTTCTTAAGATGAAAGCCATAGGACGTCAACTCGAACACCTCCATAAAAGAACTGGTCTTGTAATACACAAAGAAATGCACAAAACTCACCTGCTTCTATACTTGGACTCTATTACACGTACAAAATCTTCTTTCTACTCTGGCTTGATCTCTTCCACTGAAGGCAACTCCAAGACTCTTATCATACCCCGCTTAAGGGGTTCCATTCATATCTCTCTGGCCGTACTCCGTTCATTCAACTCAAATCCTTCACTTCCCGTCCCTCCCCTGTCACTCCCGGCGTCTCCAAAGGTTCTGTGCTCGGCCCGCTTCTTTTCATCACTTACCTTCTTCCCCTAGGAAATATCTTCCGTAAATGTAACATCCATTTTCATTGTTATGTTATCTATGTCTCCTCCAAACCCTCATCTTCACTCCCCCCTCCTCCCTCACCAACTGTTTATCTGAAATTAAAGACTGGTTTACCTCAAACTTTCTAAAACTTAACAGTGATAAAACAGAAATGTTGTTTGTCGGCAATAAATCCTTGTTATCCAAAAGTAATAGCTTTAATCTCCCTGTTGACAACTCCTTAGTCTCCCCCTGCCCTCTGGTCAAGAGTCTGGGTGTCATCCTCGATTCTTCACTATCCTTCCAGTCCCCTATAAACAATATTTCCCAGTCTGCATACTTCCATCTACGTAACATTAACCGCCTCCGCCCTTCCCTCACCACTCACTCTACTGCCATCCTTGTCCTTAGCCTCATCACTTCTCGTCTTGACTACTGTAACTCCCTTCTCTTCGGTCTTCCCCAGAAATCCCTCCATAAACTCCAGCTTCTTCAGAACTCGGCATGAAACATGATTTTTGACATGTTCTAATAATAATAATAATAATAATAATAATAATAATTCACAAATTCTTTGTTCAAGTTTATATGCTTTTGTATTTTATGGTCATCATTTATTTTTCCTATCAGAAAAAAATAATAATTTTACACTCACATCTCATCATCTTCTAATTTATCTCTACTTTACTCAGCATCCCTGGAATTAGAACCAAACATGGAGAAGCAGTTTGTAGTTTCTATGCTCATCCTATCTGCAATAAAGATCAAGACCACTGCAAAGCTTTCAAAACACTAAATTATTTTAAATTAAGGCAATAAACCCATCTGCCTAGAGCTGCCTTTGATCATTTGATTAATAATAACTGGAATGTAAAAAAAATGGCTGCACGGTGGCACAGTGGTTAGCACTGTTGCCTTGCAGCAAGAAGGTTAATTGATATCTCCAAATTGTCCTTAGGTGTGAGTGTGTGCATGGTTGTTTGTTCTGTCTGTCTCTATGTGGCCCTGTGATGGACTGGCGACCTGTCCAGGGTGTACCTCGCCTCTCGCCCGTTGACAGCTGGAGATAGGCACCACCCCCCCGCGACCCATTAAGGATTAAGCGTCATTTTTTCTGATGATGTGATTTCTGTTTATATTGTTGTTCTTTACTGCTTTTTATTTTATCTGCTATTTGAATTCCCTTGTTGCTTATAGTGTGCTTTACAAATAATACTGCACTGCACTGACATACCGATTCTACTCTTATGAAATATGACAAGTTGTGACCCATGATCAACCAAAAATATTTCTTAGGAATTCTTTGCTGGTAGATCTTAGACAATAGACTTATTACTGCTTTCAGTAAGTGTTGGCCGTGAGTCGATTTTTTTGTTTGTTACCAAAACAAGTACAGAACTTCCCCAAAATAGGTACAAATTCAGGCATGGACAAAACATCCCAAGGTAAATGGACACTGATTGTTTCTGAAAAAGTTGAGTATGGAACGAACAAAACTGCTAAAGTATGAAGTGGTGAAGCAAAAACGACCATCAGTGTCAATAGAATGATTTTTTTAAATATTGTGATGACTTTAGAGCAACATCACAATCTATAATTTATACTTTACCACTTAAACATGAATTACAGCCCACAAACAACATCTAAAGGAATAATTGCTTGTCTGAAATTTTCAGCTGGCCATATGTGTCTCTCTAGCTAACCATTATCGAGCCTTGAGTTGTGCTTTGTGCCTTTATTAATAACTAAACATAAAACAGATATTTCCTCTCCTATCTTAGGTTGTATTTCACTTAAAATATCCTAATTCTTAACTAAGACTTCCCAGACGTTGTCACCCTGGGAACATTATCGCTCCTGGTCAACATGACGCGGCGAGTACACATCGCCAGGCTGCTAAGTCTACACTGGCTGAGGTGTCCCCTGTTTGCCCTGGAGAGGGGCATGTTTTCTGGGTCAGAAATGGAACACCAGGGTGTGATGGTTTCTACCTATCCATTGTTGGGGTCTTCGAAGGTGTGAAATTCCCAGTGCTCAGGTAGTCCACAAAGTTCCAGAAGCCAACAGCTGCAAAGACAGAGGAAAGAAATGGATGTGTTTGGTTTGCCACCATCACCTGTGTTTGGGTTAAAACCCACAGTCTCGTTTTTTTGTCCCTGTGCCCTTACTGAACTAGTCCTTGTGTGTGTAAAACATTGCCTATTCCCACTGTTGAGCCTTAATGTAACTATTTTTATTGGCATTTTCAGGTGTTTAACAGTCAATGAGTCATGGCATAGAGTGACCACATATAGTCAGTGCCTACACTCAGTGGTCTTAATTGACAGTTACAGGAGCGCTTGTGTTGGTTGTGATGGAGCAGCCTTTCATTGGGGTATTGGGTGTGTCACCAATGTGACCTGGAATAACCCTGGTACAGCGAACACTCACCACTGTGGTAAAATCAGGTTGAAGATATTTTATGACTCGAAAGGAAGGCAGAGCTGATACTGTACTTTCCTGAAACGCTGAGTGTATGTCAAGCTGCAGTAACTGGGATAAAATACAAAGTCTAAACTTAATCTCTTTCTTAGAAGCAAAGGCACTCAGTTATCCAGCATTGTCCATGAAACACATTAAGTTACAAGATGTTTACTGTATTTTTAAAATTCTCAATAGAAAGAGGTTTAAAATACTTGAATTGAATACAATGTGTTGCTATGGTTGCTATCTTTTCTTGAATCTAATGCTAAATGTCCTAACATAAACACCATTTACTTATATAAAAAATATATTTAGTAAGAGTTCATTAAATGCTAGACCACATATTACTCCAAGTATATCACAACGTTATTGCTTTTTTTCACCTGGTTATTGGTCTCTAAGGAAAGATTGGGATATTCTAGAGCTATTAAAATATTTTATAGGTAATGCAGTGATGTTTTTGCTTTTTTTTCAGCAAATTTGATGCACATTCAATATCTGGAAAGGTGTCTGCATAGCTTAAAGAACACAACACAGCTTTTATGTCAGCAAATTGTCTTTGTTTTGAAAGTAAAAAACAAAAAAGGTTGTAATCTAAACAAATTTTCAAGTATAAATTAAATCACTGGAATGTCAGTCATGCACTGATACATACTACAAAACTTGTCTGTGAGCACATAACACAGAAAGTCTCCTTTTTTTATCTAGACTGAATCAGTTTTCAGTGTAGGAAACCAAGGAGGGGATTTTTAAGAAAAACTTAAAATGTTGTTTTGAAATGTAATATAATCAAGGCAGCACGTAGATACACTGTAGATGATGCATCATCAATTGGGTTTCTTTTTTAGTACTCCGTTTTTGTACAGTTATTTGGTTTGGAAGTAGATTTTTCACAAATAGTTATGAAGCTAGCAAGACTGTATGATGCAGAATGTAATCCATTCTCCATTTCTATCCAATCTTCTCCATGCCAGCTATCTCATTTGTGGTTAAGCATGGTGTGTAGGACTCTGAAGACCATTTAAACATAACTTAAACACCTGGACTTTGGGCAAATTTGGAAAGGCATATCTATGATGCAATTGCACTGCTGACAATAGTCAAATTACCTTAAAGTGTCCAGACAATCCTACCAAAATCCTGTTGCATAGGAGTCATATCTGGCCTAGGAGTAATTTAAAATAAAAGAGATCAATTTACTTTTACATGCTGGCTACACACCATGCATAACCTGCCATTGCTGCTGTCAATCTCCTCAAATCTGCACCCAGGATATCGAATATGAATCACCATCATGTCAAAATAGTATTTTTCTTTATGCCGAAAACAGACTGGTTGCTTTCACCCACCAAAACACCAAAATCCATATTTCATTCTTGATGCATCTCAGAATGCCTCTCGAAGACCCAATCTTTCGGTTATATATTTTTAAAAAGTTTACTTATTTAGTTGAATCAAGCCAGGTTTGCAGTTGAGTTATTAAAGATGTCTCCTTAGGGAGACCATAGGGGAGCGATAAACTGTAAAAAAAATTCCCACATTGGTGTTTGGAAGTCCATTGTGTTTTAAATTGTTCAGCCCCTAGTGGTTGGTTGTGGTATTGATTAATTTCTATAAATCCCGCCATAGATCTAAACCCTCCAATGAGATGCTGAATCACCACAAACTCTTTGATGGCAAAATGTTATTCAGTCTCCCCTTAATTTTTTTATTATCTTCATTATATACAATTTTCTGCGACTTTATTAATTTACTATTGTTACAGCAATTAACATATTTGGTTGTCATGTAAACTGTAAACAAAGACTAGCTTTCAGATGTTTGAATAGTATGTTCTTTGTCACTAAAGTCCCTTGATTAAAAGACACAAGACACCACAAGTGGGTTTTCTGTGTTTCTGGTTTTCAAAGAATTAGTGGTAATGTTAGCTATTAAACCCACTAAAATTAGTTAATCTCTCCTTTCGCATATTCCTCTACGAAGCCTGCTCCAGCTGTCTGTCTCAAACCCCAACCCTAGCCTACAGAGAAGGCAGTCCATAACCTTAAGTACTGTTTAGTGGACCTGTGTAAATTTGACACCATTATGCCACAGAGAATGTCTGTGTAGGTGTTAATGTTAGTGTGGGAGGCTGCCAGAGATCTGTATAATCCCTGCTTACCTCATTATATGCTGCCCAGAAAAATGCTGCTGTTTTATTACTTCATGCTGACATTCTTTTCCCTCTTAACTTCTCTGGGATCTTTTGACTTTGTATCTTATTTGTAAAAACCCAGAATATTTTCCCCTAAATCTACTATTTTGATTGTTTCTAAGAAGCAATCAAGAAACTACAATTGTGTGAGATCTATGTTCTTTTACTAAATAATGAGTCATGGGGGATTTAGTGATGTGGTGATGTCTCTGGATAGTTTCCATCAGGATCAATGTTTAGCTCACAGGCTGTAAACTGGGATTTGATTTGCAACATATACCAGATTTTTGGGTGAAGCCCTACTTTTAACTTTAATGCCATGCCAAGTCAATGAGCTGCAGTAAGCCTTGAGACCTTGGCTGTAAATTACTGAAAACGTCTGTGTTTTTAATTTTTTTAAACATATTCTGCTAATATATTCTTTAAATTAAAATTTGACAAAAAATATTTTCTTTCTATTGACTTTACACTGAAATAAAGGTATGGTTATGTGTGGGGGCCTATCGCCCTATGAATACAGCATGTATTGTTTTATGGTCTAATTTCCCCATCAAGTGAGGAGAGAATTCACTTTTCTATACTTTGAGTATACTGTAAAGGTATATAAGGCAGTGTTGTACTCCATCAGGGTATGTTACCTTCACTGTGACATCAGCATCTAGGTTTTTATTATTTTTAGCTTTAAGGATCAACTGATCACTGAAGGATGGAAGTTAAAACTCCTATAAGATAAGTAAGAGCAATTATCATCACTTATTAGGGTGAACCTTTCCAGAACTGGCTGGTCTACCAAAACTATGTCAAGAGTACTTTTACAATTCCTCCAGGAGATTATAAATAATCTAGAAAGCACTATGAGATTCACTTGCTACACATAAGGTCAGTGTTCATAAGTCAACAAGAAGAAAGTGACAAAAACTGCAGCTGTGGGAGAGTTCCAAGATCTGACAAAAAAATAGAAAATCAATCTCCCATTAGGAAAGATAATATTGATGATGCTCAAGACTTTTGAGAAAATATTTCACAGGCTAATAAAAATAAATACTTTTTGAAAAGTCTGACAGGTTCTAACACAACATTTCAAAAGATCGACAAAAATAAACGTGACGGTGGTAATCTGGTGGGCTGGGGCTGCTTCAGAACCTGAACAACTTACCGTAACTTATGCAACCAGGAAATCTTATTGTACCAGAACATTCTCAAAGAGATTTTTTTGGCCACGAGTTTGTGAGCTTTAGCTCAAGCACAACTGCTTTGTCAAAAAAAAAAAATGAGTCGGAATACACCAAGAGTCTAATTCATAATGGCAAAACCAGAAAGTGGCCAGAGAAAGTCTAAATGTAAATAATTAAGTATTACATGCCATAAACGGACAGATCAAGCTAGAAAAACCTCAATTGTAGCTTAATTGAAACAATTATTCAAAATAAAGTGAGAAAAAATTCTATAAAATACTCACTACCAGTTACTGTAGACCCCTGATTGTAGTTGTTGCTTACAGAGGCAGTGGCACAAGTTAATAGAGGTGAAATAGTTTTTTTCCACATAGGCCTAGCTTACTTTTAAAAGTTTAAATCGTCATTTAAAAAAGTTATTTTTATTTAAACCTAATTGGTTAAATTATTGTTTGCTGGATTAGTCAGAAAGTAGCTAGAAATCTTGTTTGCTGGAGTTAAACCAAGCATTTGTTATATTGATTTAAGGGAATCTTTGTCGGTACAGACAGAGAATGTGCATGACATCGCACAAGAATAAATATTATCCAGTTACCACTGAACCAGACAATCACATTTTGTCAGTGCCACCAATGTACAGTATGTGGAATGTCTCAGAGTTCTGCGGAAATTGCACATGCTACAGTATTCATTCTATAAAGACGCTGTGATGGAACTTCATTAAACTAATGCATCGTTTTTTCCCATCCACTGTTAAAATACGAGACTTGCCTGAGCTGACTCTACCCAGCCTATCATAATAACAGACAGTAAAAGGCCAATCTTTTTTAATCCTATTTCCCCATCTAACGTGGAGGGACTTCACTTGCTGTGGATATGGTACAGAAGGCAGCAGAAAGGACACAGTTTTTGAAACTTTATTCTGGGTGTTGTCTTTTGAAGCAGCTTGCAAAGAGCTGAAGTAAAGTTAGGTTTATAGATACACCAGCACATAGAGACAGACATTATCCCCACCCCATGAACCTAAAACAGATTCAAGTACACTTATGAGCAATGTTCTTTTGATGTTATTTCTCTCACAGAAAGTCTTAATTAGGGTTTACAACAACTCCAGGTTCTATTTGTCCTTTTTCCCCATTAACTTTATGCTCTGAAACTTCATATTTTATCTGATGACTTTGTCTGTGTGAGTCTGTTTCTCTTTATGCCTGCCGATGTCAAATGTCACATTCTACCTCAAAAAACTTAGTTAATTCTCCTTTTCTGTTATGTCTCCTTATTATAAATTATATTATCATCTGCAGCCACTCTTTCTATATCAAACCCAACTCTACAAGTTTCCTCTTTACTGATAAAAACTTAAATCAAGACAGTATAATTGATGTAAAAATTTTGAGTTAGAGTTTATAGATATAAAAGCAATCTCTCTTCGTCCCTATCTGCCTTTCCTGTATTAATCCCTGGGAGACTTTGCGATGGGAGTTTTTGGTTTCTTCTTTTTTTTTTGGCATTCTGCTACCCCTCTTTTAGGCTGGGGCAGGCCCTGGAGCGTGCTACTGCCTGGGAGTGTGGAAGGGAAACCGGGAGGTAGTCAAGGAGGAGAGAAGGGATGGAAGGGGGGGAGGGCTTGAGACCAGAGGGGTGGAGGCGTGTCTTGTGTTGGTAATGAAGTCTTCTCTTTTCATCCTCAGACTGCAGAGTGTGAGCGGACGGGCCTGGGGTCTGCGCTGCTCCACAGCCCTCCCTGTCTGTGAAGTGTGCCGAAAGCGTCTCTACTCTACAGTGTTTATGCGCCCCAGCTCCCGTCTGCCGCAGCAAAATGACACAAAGAGGCCGAAACTGAGACAAACCGCTACGATCATGATTCTTCTGCTTGTGGTGGCTATAGAGAAAACCCCTTGAGGTAAGACTTCCTTAACTGTTGCTCCTGCGATTCTCTTTAACTATGATGTCTGTTACTGTCTGTCCAGGCTGATTGTTGTGGTGGGGGGCACGAGAGGGGTGGGAGTATGTTGGGGGCTGTACAGCAGAAGTCACTCCCACTTTTAATACGCATGTGTTTGTGTGTATTTCGTCTTTACGTCCATCCGTGCATTCCCACATGAACAGTCACTTATGAACTTACTAACTTTAACTTTGACAGTGAAAGATTTATGCTAATGATGATAAAGTGCTTCTTTGAGAGAAGGAAACTGTCACATTCTTGAAAAGGGATGTTGAGATGAGATAATATGCTGAGAATTGTGGTACCAATCAAAGATTGAGTAAGTCATTCCCCAGTACCAGACTTTTAACATATTCAGCAAATGTCTGCATCTGATCACTTGTTGTCTAGTCTAGAACATTTCTTATCCTGTGAATTTGATCAAATCTCTAAACCAGGCTCCAAAAAACTCAACCAGTAGGTCCTGGCACTTATTTATGATCTTAATGAATCCTTCCTCGTTTGCACAAGGATAAATTAATTGGATTCTCTGAATACATCTGTCTCTTTTTTTTTGCGGTGAATGGGGGACACCACAACTAGAAGAAACAGTGTGATAGAGATCTATACCTGATCCTTCTTTCTGTTGTTTTCCTGACCAGTGCACACTACATGTGATCTTTCATTACAAACATTTTGAAATGAGTTATGTTGCTGGATTAGGTCAGTGAGTTCACAGCTGACTGAAGAAAATATATCCAGAGCAAGATGGAGTGGACAGATTAGCTGACCTGTGAATCAAAATACATCTGCTAATGATAATGAATTAGTTCAAATGTATTCTTTCTAAAACTAGAGAAGCTGTTTTTATCCAATCAGTATTGTTGTATGAAAAATGGAACTATACAATGGAGACCTACTTTATGCACTAAATGCTGGTCAGTAGGAACAGATTTATTTTTAACCCATACTTGGAGTAATAATTTCAGTAGTTGCTGTTTTTGTTTCTTGAATTTGAAATCAAAGAATTTGAACGTCGTTGCAAATGCTAGCATCATGTATGCTGGTGTATAGATAAACAAGTATTATGTGGATTTAAATCTTCAATACATCTCTATTTTGAATAATGTGTGTATATTAGAATAAAGGGTGTTTACCAGAAATAGTTTATATTTATATATATATATATATACTTGCTTATCATCTAAACAAAATCAGGAAATGGGTCAGACTGCCAACTGTTGAAGCCACTTCAAAACTTTTGAAATGAGTGAACCATACGAAAAACCAATGTTTTTATTGAGTCATTCCAGCAAAATGTCAGAGTCCCAAAAAAACATCTGTGGCAGTCTGGCTTATCTAGAGATAAACCTCCCAGGATTACAGCCTAAGATGGTTTGGAAGCCAATGGTGGGATGTCTTTACCTAAGGCATTGTATCATCCTACACCGTTAAAATGAAAGGCAGATAGTTTATGTGTTGGGAGCTAAAATTAGATGTTTATGCTCGCACACAAATTATAAATTCAAAATAAAAAAATTTGAGATTTATTTAGAATGTAATATTTATTTCCATTAATATTTCTCTTTGGTTTATATTCCTTTCTTGAAAATTGCTTGCCTTTCATTTGTTCAATCAAGCTATGTTTATTATGTTGGTTACATGTTAATGCCCTGTTAATGTGCTCCCATATAGTTTGTGGCTGTAACATTTAAACAAAGACTGCATTAAGGGCATGTTTGTTTTGTTATGGTTTTCAAAAATCTATTTTCTCCATAATGAGTGGCTCCACCTTCAGGCCAGCATGAATATTGTAGAAATTACTTTTGTTAAATAGAAAGTAATTGTTGGTTGATAAAAGTATCAATACCAAATACAGCTATACTATAAATTTGTATGAATTGGTAAATTTCATACTAGAGACTAGAGACATGCTAAAGACAGATAGATAAGACAGGCTACTGGGGCTCATCTCTGTAAATGTAACTGACAAGAGGCATCTGCAGTCCAGTGAAAACTAGGCTTTGAAGTGAATTCAGTAGATCTGTCCTCCTACTGTACCCGTTGGGCAATCCAGATCCAGTCTTACTTTCTTCCACATTCCCTGGGAAATCCATCCATGTGTATTTTCTCCTTCACCGCCTTCCTGATCCCACTCACCCCACGGGTTGCTGCACCCCGATTCCCCTCGGTGAGGCCCTCAATTTCTATCAACGCCTCCTGTAATCTTGTTGATGGTTTTCCTATGATTTTATTCTCCATCCTCTTTGCTTTGACATACTTCAAGGAAACGGGTCTTTCCAATACCTCTCCCAGAAAGAAAAACCTAAGCGACTTTCCACTGCTTTCCGCCGGACCCTGAGAATTATGGTTTCCCAAATGTACAGGAGCTGAGCTTAATTGAAAAAACATAAGCATGGTCTGCCATGAAGGAGATGGTCCTTGTGTCACTCTGTTGAACTGAGTGAATGTACTTTCCAGAGCTGACGAGGGGAAGAGGAGGAGAAAGAAAAATACAAACAGAGGTTGAGATGGAGGAAAGACAGAAAGCTGATGCAAATAAAATTATAAAATGTGGAAAATCAACAGGAATGCTTGAAAGCATTAGTGCAGTACTAAGTGGATCTAGAGGCAAAGGAAATGAATCAACTGATTTCTTATGATAGAGACACAGAGGGAAAAAGAAGTAGTATGTAAGGTTCCCTAGTTTAGCTGTGTCTGTTTTCTCAGGACAGTTAAAGTTTATAAAATGGGATTTAGAGGCAGAAAGGGCCCATCATGAGGATGGTTGCCAGTCATTAGGCCCTAAAGAGAAACAATAGAACCTACAGTAAAAATGGTCTGATTGCAGACTACCTAACAGCAGCATCTCTCCCATGATTTTCACATCAGGGAGTCCTCATAACATTTACCCAAAATTAAGCAGTTTGCAGGGCTTACAGTGCAGATCCAGCAGAGCAGCTGAAAGAACATTATCCATGTAGACAGCACTGAAAGCATCTTATCAGTATGTTATCTTTTACAATGTCTGCTTTTACCCTTCCTGCTTTTCTTGTTTCTTCCTACCTCCTGCTGTGGCTCTCCCACCCTCTCTGGTATGTTTGTGTGGCAGCCCCATATGGTCATGATAGAAACTCTGTCATTGGTTAAGATGGCACGTTTGTCACACACATGTTTGCCAGCCGTCGCAGTTGCCAAGACTTTGTAGGAAAGCATCTCTTGTTGACTTTCTTGCTGGGTGGTTCATTTGTTTGTCATGGTGTTCTGACCCCTGACCCCGTCATCACCTCCTGCCTGCGACATAACCAGTTAATTTAACTGTAGACCCTTAATCACTCCCATCACCCCAGCCCTGCCAAAGCAACACCCATACATTATTGCTGGCAGTTAGAAATATTGTAAAATTAGCACACTCAACTAGAAGGGGTGGTTTTTAGATCTTGATTATTTGTATTGGCGCTTCTCATTTTAATAATCTATGCAATACTTGGAATTTGAACCAGTATTAATTTAAATCACGTGGACCAAAACCAGGTTTATCATAATCAGCCAACCAAGTTATGTCATAATGGTGGTTAGTAAAAAATATAAATTAAAAATAAAAATTCACTTCAATAGGAGTTGCTCACAAGTGTTGTGGAGGTTATTTATCACTAAGTTCCCATGCTCATAGACAGTACCATGACCTCTGGCCGTGCTCTGTTTTTGTTACCTGAGCTAATTTTAATCAGTTAAAGAGTGAGCAGTGACAGCAACCTCAGGGAAAGACAGTGTTTCAGTCTGTCTATCATTATTATATTATAAAGAAATTATATCTGTCAGAGTTAACATCCGGTAGAAAAAGCTTAAAAAACATGTATCTTTTTACTTTTACTCTAGGACTGGAGTTTGACACCTCTTTTTTTAGGGGATTAAACAGTATCACATGCCAACACCTTTCAGAATACTCCTAAAAAACATGTATCTTTTTACTTTTATCCACTACTTTGTTTGGTTTATGTATGACATTTTTTTCTTAAGCTCGTAAAATCCAACATTTGCTGGTTTTTCATAAAAAGGTTTGCAGGATTTATGATATTTACTTTTGTGAATAATTTTGAATTAGCTATGACAGTAGGTGACCTTTTAAATAAATTATTAATCAGCATTAATCTAAAATGTTCTTATAAATGTATTTATACCCCTTGAATTTTTATCCCATTTGCTATTGCAACCAACTACCTTCAGAAATCACCTACTTAGCAAACAGTCAATTTGTTTGAAATTAAGTTTCATTCTAAATCCAGCTGTTCTGTGATGGTCTCAGAGGTTTATTAGAGAATTGGTGAACATGTAATATACCTAACCTGCTTACACGTAAGCAGGTTAGGTATAAAATTGAGGGTAAGTTTAAAGCAGGGTTAGACTGTAAAAGTACATTCCAGGCTTTCACTTTCTCACTGAGCACTGTTCAAGCCACTATCTGAGAATATAAAGAGCCTGACACAGCTGTAAACCTATTGAGACATGGATGTCCTTCAGAGAATGCAGAGATGCATAGCCCAGGAGGAAGAATTTGTCATGGAAGAAGGCACTCTGAAATCTGGCTTTCTGGTCTAGATACAAAACGCTGACTGAGATAGAAAACTAGCGTTGCACTGAAATCACTCTGAACACACCAGCTGCATCAGAAAACATGGTGGTGGCAGCATCATGATTTGAGATTATTTTCTTTAGCAGGGACATAGAAGCTGTTAAGGACAATAGTGGAAGAAAAATGGTTAGAGGTTGAAAAGGACTTAAGACCAATACATTGTTTCACCTTTTAGCATACATAAAAATAACCAAAGCTACAATGGAATGGTTTAGATCACAGTATAATTATGTGTTTTAATAGCTCAGTGAAAGTCCAAACCAAAACCCTACTGAGAAATTGTGGTAAAGCTTAAAAACAGCTGTTAAAAGATAGTCTCAGTTCAATCCAAGTCTTAGCTATTTTGCTAAGAAGAATGGGCCAATATTTTAGTCTCTAGATGTGCAAAGCTGATGGAGACATATTCAAACCGACTCACTGCAGTAATAGCAGCAAAAGCGGGTTCTAGACCAGGGCACACCTGTGTCAAACTCCAGTAATCAAGGGCTGGTGTTCTTCGACATCTAGATGGTTTCCTGGTCCCTCACATGTGAATCAAATAATTAGGTCATCAGCAGGACCCCACAGAACCTAACTGCATGGTGAGGAGGCAAATTTACTGTAATTATCAGACTATCTAGCTGACCTGATTATAAGCTGCACCAGCAAAGTCTCTAAATTAAATACATTTTGTACATATATTGGCAACACCTGAATATATGTTGCATGTTTTCATGTTGTTACATTTCATATTCACACAGAAAAACCTTACACGTAAGATTTTTTTTGTTTGTTTACTTTAAAATGTGCTTTTTTCATACTCTGCCTCTGCAGTATGGCATCAAAGCAACACGACAGTAACATGTCTGATTAGAAAATAAAACATATTTGAGCCTATCAGAAAACTCATTGGTTGCTATCTTCATTAACCTCTTATCCACTAAAGCCATTAAAGTCATCTTCTTTAGTGTTTTTATGTGAACTAAAGACTTTTGTCGTCACTTTGCACTGACTTGGTTCTTCCCGCTGTTCTGTTCATTGTCTCATTGTTGATTCATTGATGCCATGTTTATGTGCAGTAGCTCTATTTCCTCAGCCATCTCAATTGCCTTTAACTTAAAAGCTGGGTTATGTGCATTTTGTTGTGTCTTTTGAATTGTACTGAGGAGCTGAATATGAGAGTCAGGTGGTATATTAAGCCTCTCCATTTGCCACACTAGTATTGATGCACTCACCTTCTTTTTCAGTTAATTTACTGAAGGTGGATCTCAATTTATACTGTATTTTTATTATTAATACAGATGTCTAAACTCAGTTATTCCATGAGAAGTATTTTTATTTCATTTAGCCATTTTGTGTTTTATCTGATTTTTTTCATTTCATTCCTCTTTGGATTACTACACTCACCCAGAATCTTGCTACCATTTTGAACTCATTGCTACTAAGCTAAAGGTGATGTGATGCTATAAAAGTATCAGAACACTGATACTGGAGTCCCACTGACCATCCTCTGCAGTTTGTCTGTAGCTGTTAAGCTGACTTTCTATGCTTCAACATTATGAAGACATTCAAGTCTCTTATGAGGGCTGCATAATGTTGCCTTGTAGAGTGGAGACCCTTGGTTCAAAGTGTGTGTGCATGTGTGTGCGCGTGTGTCTGTGGTAGAAACTGATTATAGTCAGAACAGAGTTTGATAAAGGAAAAAAACATTGCAATAAAATCGTTTGTGTTTAAGATATTGGTTGTGATCAATCAATATTTTTCGCATAGCTGGCTTTCTCTGAATACTAGATCCAGACAGTCCTTTGTAATAAAATATATATTTAAGTTTTAGATTATAATAAGACCAAGCTGACAAATAGAAAAAAAACTCAGAGTTCTTATGTCAATCCTATAATCCTGATATATACATTATTATTTCATGTTGTCATTTCTTTCATGATTTTGTGATTTCTCAGGAGAACTCTGTAGATGTTTATTTTTCATGTTTAAATATACATCACGGATTTATCTTATTCTGAATCTAGCTATCAAAGCATCCTTTAAATTTCTATGACAAAATTGCTGTAGCATGGAGCTCTCCCTCAAATTTTGCCGACCACCGTCATAAAGCATTGCAAGTAAAGTTGGCATCACTAAGATGAGAATTTTCTGAGTCAAAACTCCATTGAGCGGCCTGTGGGAATGAACTCTCCATTCTCCTCTATCCATCATTTTAATTAGGAAAAGACCAGTTTAAACTGCTGCCTCCTAAATGTTAGCAGAGAGATGGTATATAATGTTGTGAAAAATCACAGCACCAATCAACCAGAGGAAGCTTGAAGGAAGGAATGATTATGTTCTTACTTGGTTATACCTGAAGAGCATCATAAATTATTGGATTTGGAGTTTAAATAACAGGCTACAAGGATTTTCTCCCAGTCATTAAAACTTTGAGAAAACGTTGAGCAGTTTTTTTTTTCCTCAATCAACCCATTAGAAAGCCAAACCTCAACTTCAGAGCCCTTATAATTTTCAGCTAAATTTAAATACATAATTGAAGAGATATTTTAAACTTTGGGTGTTTGTCAACTGATTCTTAGCATCAATATAAATGATGATATGTTTATTTATTATATCAGTAAGATAAATACTTTGTTTCAGTTTTTGAATACAAATTAGGAACACAGTTAGACCCAATTGTAAGTGTGTAAATTGAGGTCACATGTCTCAAGGTGTGAATGGCTGTAAAACTGCCTGGAGAGAGGACAAGTAAGTACTGTAGATTTCTGTATCCTCATTTTGTACCTGCATGCTACCACTTGATCCCTCCCTACCTCTATTGGACCTGTAAATCAGCCATTTCCTTTCTAATGTTACCATTACCAGCTTATCTGTACTTTTTGTTAAGAGTGTTATTGAATAATGGTGATAAATATTCTAAAGAATACCTAAACTTGACCAAATTTAATACAATTATTATTTTCCGAAAATGCTGTATTGGTCACTGATTTTGGTTTTTTGTGATTAAATATGGTGTGTAAAGAGGCAGTTAGTTGAGCTTCCACAAACAAAATACAGTGTCATTAATTTTCTAGGTTATTATTTCTTCTACTGCTGTAGATGCTGTGAAGAGCCTCAATTCGTGGATCTCCTTTTGCTATATAAAAACTGACAGTGCAGATGGCGTTTTATTGGACCTGCAGTCCTTTAGCTGAACTTATGTCTCTTTTTCTTACCTCAGTAACTCACAGTTTTCAGCCTGTTATTGCTCTTTAATTATCTTAACTGACTCCAGTCTCAACATCTTTTATATTTAGAATGTAAATGTGAGTCATCTGCTATGTTCCTCTCCCTCTGCTGACCCAGTCATGTTGGTTTTGTTTTACCAACAAACCTTGCACCCTTCACTTAGCATCAGCCTAGTAAATGGGATTTGGGGAATTTAAGCTATGATACTAAATCTGCTTTACCTAAGTGCTTTGGTACAACATTACCTGTGGTGAGTCTCTCATCATTTCATCTATTTGCTTACATCGGTATCCTTTCCTTATTCTTTTATTTCAGCTTTCTTATCTCAAAACTGAATATTAACATTTTCTTTTTCTTATATATCTTATGCTTTGTTCAACAGGTCAGACTTTAAGTCTTGGGTTCTCGCACACATATTTTAGTAACTAAAATGTATATAGTATATTATTGGTTTCTGACTGTGGGTGGTATTCTATGTGTCTGCTGACAAATAACTGCTGAAACTCTTGATCATTGTGTGTTTATTGGACATTTTCTCTAAAAGGCAGAAAAATTGCTACATTTCTTACTTTTAATTAATGCTCCCCCTGAAGGAACTTTTCGGTTGTTTCTAACACCAATGGCAAAATAGGCCACATGAGTAAATTCTGGATGAAGTTCTCCTAAATTGGTGGCGAAAAAAATCCCAGGAAATAAAAATTAGCTTCATGATCTACGCTTGTCTAAGTTTATGTTGCAATTTAGAGATTACCTGAGCTACTCAATACAGTTAAAAACATCATAAGAATGAAGTATTTGAGAACCCCAAATAAATCCCTTGTGAAATATCTCCAGATTTGTAGGCCTGAGTTCAAGAGCATTTGACCCACTTTGACCAACATTTGTCCTTTTCCCTTTTTCACTTCATCACTTTTCTCCAGATGTGGCATTGTTGTTGCGGATGCATTTATTTTGGGCCTGGGCCGGTAGACCTGAGCAGGGTCTGAGGTCACGCTCTATTTAAAGGAAAGCCATGAGAACTGGGTGGAAGGAGTTCACTGTGGCTTTGACTTCAAAGCTTCCGTCTAGCACTACTGATGACTGTCACCCGTGGCTCTGCAGTCTGTGTCGTAGACAGATGACCACACTCATTTCAAGTGTGGACAGACAAGTCATTTTGTTAGGCTTCAGAGGAGAGGCCCAAGTTTAAAGCTTGGGGTTTTTAACCTCTATGACGCTGAAGCTTAGTTTCAAAAAGCAACCTGCCATTCCTACAAACACAGTGCTGGGTGTCATTTACAGTATATTAAAGAACTGTTGGTGGTATGAGGGAGCGAAACCAGATACCATAAACAGAATCAGATAAGAGGACATCACTCTCAATTGAATCAAGAAGCATGACAGCTTTTATTGTAGGTAAGATGAGCTGCATGCTGCTTAATTTTCATTCCTCTCTAATAACACTGCCATGACAATTTATTCTCTGTTTGAAGTTACAAACACAACTTTCATGTATTTATTAGAATGTCATATGACCAAACTAACCAATGTCAAATTCTAAAAGAAAAGGAATAGAATATGATATTTCATGAATCACATCTGAATAGAGGGTTGTTCATTTATAGTTGCACCTACTACTGGTAGCTTTCGGGGTAGGCCTCTTCTAGCTTGAGACTGAACATTTTTGCCTGATCAGTAGCTCAGGCTCATACAGGTTGGATGGAAGGCTTGTTTGTGTCTTGTTCATGAATGGAGTATTCTAACACCAGAATAAGCTTTGATCTAAAGGTTGGTTTAGGTTGGTCTGTAAATTTACAGATGCTGACCTGTTAAAGTTAAGCTTCACCACAGTCTCACACCTTTCGCTGCCTCTAAAAGGTTTTCTTCTAGTATTGACTTACATTAAGCTTAGTCTATCTTATCATCAACTTACCAGTGTTCCTGTACCTGTTGAAGAAAGAGCTTTGAAAGTATAGAAAATCAACATGGTATTTAAACTTGAATGGAAAATCTCTTTGGTAACTACTTAGCTTATCGTTACTTCTCATGTTGAGAGCAAGCTGTAGATGACTATCAGGCTCTACTGTCAGATTCCCCATGGGGGCTCTGCCTTCAGCACTGTTTGGTCTTCTAACACATATATTTGCCAGGCCTTCTCTAGTATCCATGCTTCAAATAGTTCAAAGTTTTAACCCTGCTGAATATTTCCGGGTCAAACAGGCATGTTTGTCAATTTCTCATCCTGCAGTGCTCCTTCTTCTTGCTTTAAGTGTTTGCTGAAGGACTTCATAATGGCTTCTTGGCCCTATAACAGTTAAAAGCTGGAATGAATGACATACAATGCATGCAGATGATTGGAATCTTTACATTTAGTCACTCACAGGTGCTGAAACACATGCACAGAAAGTTGAATTTAGTAATTTTATCTCTGATCCCTACTTTTACCTCTTAGACACATTTCTGCTTAACAGGTATATAGTCAACGGGTTAAAAGGTATAACTGTCATCCAATGAAAACACTGACCAAATGTTTTTTAAGTCATCATTTGCTTCACTGCATGGTAAGACAGGTTTCACATTTCAGATAGGCCGTGCATTTGTCCCCCACATCCCCCCTTGTTTGGACGTTGTTGTAATTTCTGTCATCCCAGAAATTGAAGGAGCTCCTCTGCAACACTTTCTGAGTATTCCCACTTTTTAAACACCCATTTAGGTCCATTCTTGTAATTTTTTTCCAGAGGAGTTATAAATAAGGCCAGATGTTTTTCTCAAACTAAATGTGTGTCTGTAGGTCTCCCCCCTCTCGGCTCAAAAGTTCATTGCAGCGCTGTGCCACTGTGGTCAACTTCAAAGACTTGGATGCTGACATGTTTATGCATTTTCATGCACAGACACGCAAACAGACTTTTGGATAATTTATATTTACTTTTATGTACGAAGGTAAACAATAAAGATGAAATCAAGCACTTTTTGCTGAGTGTGTGCTTGCAAGCGCTGCACACTTTCTCACAGTCACCACGTTGTCCAGAGCTGCACCAAGTGTTTCCTGCAGCTTTGGGGGCTGAATATTACAGACCAAAGACAACAGTTCAGCCCTTGGGTCGCGAGGTCAAGCACATCTAGATGATCAGTGCTTCCGCTCCAGATACTGTTTATGACTGTGTGTATACACATCATGCAGTGTGACAGACTGTTGTATACACCCCACACCCTGCCTCAAGCTCACACAGCTGGCATAGCCAAACATTCGCAGAGTCCGTTTCAGGGGAAAAAGGGAGTTCTGAGTAATTTGTGTGTGTGTATCTATGTATAAGCTGAATAATGTGGACATCAGGATATTCACACACTTCTATTGTGGGGACTCACCTCCCTTTTGTATATGGACAGTAGCCAACACATAAATCATGGTATTTCAGAGTAAAGGCTTGACTCGACTTTAGGGCTAAGGCTGGAGTTAGGCAGATAGTGATTATGGTTAGGGTAAGGGTTAAGTTTCCAACATATGAATCAATGCAATTTCCTCTAGAGTAATGGTAACACAAGCAGCAAACTGTGCGTATCTGAGTGTAAGTGTGTGGTTTAGGTGTTTCATGTATGTTTGTAGTGTCTAGTTGAACTCTGTGAACTTGACTAATTCCACTTGCAGTCACACAAACACACACACGCACACACACACTTCGAAACTGACATGGAAGTTGACACAAGTTTATATGAAACTTTTCCAACTCTTCTTTAAATCAAATACAAGCTCAGTTTCCCTGAAAATGTTTCTGTTTTTTAATAATCAGAACTATTGTAATTGAAGGTGCTGTATCTAAAGACACATCTATAAAGTACAGTATACAGTTTCAAACTAAGTCAATTTCTTATTGATGGTGAAACAGGTGGCAGTGCCTTGGAGACTGAAGGTAGGGATAGATTAAGTGACTGGGTGGAGTAATAACTAACTCCAGAAGGAATTTGAGTTAAACGTTGTCATTTTGGGGAGGGAGTGTTCCACTTTTTGGAAAGCACTTCTACTTGCATGCAGCTTTTAAAAACATTTTTGTTTTGTTTCTATGCAAGTGTTATAACCCTAGGTTATTGCCACTATATTTCACTCCAGTTATCTAACTATGGTTTCTCATTTTCCCCAAAGTCGACTGTGATTGGTTGCAGGTTTGGGCTCACATTCTTTGCTTTTTGACATCCATCTGTTGTTGCTGATTGGATTGCGGTTCCAGCCCCTCTGAACTACTTAGAACCTCCTTCAGCTCACCTTGTGCTGGCAGATCATCTGATTAAATCTCCAAACAAACTATCACTATGTCACTTGTTTTTTCTGCCAAAAGTATTTCTTGCATGACTTACCTCTATTGAATACAAATGTTGTTCAGGAGTCAGGCTATTTGGATGTCATGTTTGGAGGGCAAGACATTATTTTTTTTTTTCTTTCAAGCAACTTCACAGATGCTATAATAATTATATTTGGTTAAATTAGTCAGAAAAGTGATTTGAGTCACAGATATGTTGCAAAACAGAATTCAGACTCAGTATAGACTTAGCCCTGACTTAGACTTGTGGTCTTGGTCATTAAAGTTACCACAGATTAATGATCTGGGACTCAACACTTCTGCTTAGACGTGTTGTCTCAGATGCAAGTACTGACTGACACTCATTGGGCCTGATTGATCAATATCCCAAAAAAAGACCTCAAAATCTGGTGTGAGCCACAAAAAATTGAGTAAAGGGCATGTCCTTGATTTGCGGGTGATCTTCTAAGATTGTGTGCGTTTGATACTCAAATGAGGACTTTGCATCCGTTGCTGTGTGTGCTAGCCTACCTGCCCCATACACTGGTCCACAGCCAGAGAGAGGAAGAATAGGTGGAGTGGATTCATGATGGGACAAAAATTAGTAAAAAACAACAGACCTGTCAAATCTATGACAGTTATACTGTTAATTACTATTAGGCTAGAATTTCTGGTAATTATCTTGTTTTGTTTTTCATTAATAAACTTAATGCATGTGGTATACATAAGCCTTTTTCTACACCATGCAGGCACAGTATTCCCGAGTCAAACTTATTAAAGCTTCACCTTGTCTAGACAAAGGCTGCTTGCTTAGTCCTAAAATGCAGATATTCCATGTTAAAATGCAACGTACTGTATTATGGACTCTATGAAATGTGAAGTTGCATTATAACTCATTCATATTCATAAAAGATTCTTACATGTCACCCAGACTTGTTCTACAAATAGTTAATTTACTATCATCAGATACACACCCAACGTACTAGATATACTTGTGATATCAAATCAGTGATAAAACGTGCTACCACACATTCCTACAAAAATCTGCTGTCTACTGAGCATCTCAGGAATGTAATAAATTATCTAAAGTTATTAAAAAGTAAACGGTATTTATTATTTTAAAAAGTATTAACATGTAATTTTAACTTGTGATCTACCTAATTGTTTTAGGTATACTGATGGTTGGAAATTAAAAAATTAATTACATCTGTCTTTTTTTGTAATCTGAAATGTACAAATTTCGTTTGTAAAATGTCATATGTCGGATTGCCAATATGGTATTGTACATGGTTATTACATTTTATTAATTTGAGCCACTCTGGTGGTAACTAATGGAGATCCAAATTGATAAGCAAAAGCAGATGCAGAAGCATTAAGAGCACAGTGAGTTATTATGCATCTTTGAAAAAAAAGGGAAAATATGGACATAACTGTCAGGTATATGACCATTAGGAAGTTATTTACTATTCGGTTAGAATGTGTGTGCTCCTTCTGATAGAAACACTCACATCGCATTTTCATCAAGGGCGAAGGTGCTAAATGGATTGCCCACATCTTGCTGTGGAACAGGCGCAGACATCTCTGCACCTGATTAGTAAATATCCTGCTTCATTTTTTGGCATCCACTGTGAGGCTTGTGCACGTTTTAAAAAGCACAAACTATTGATAAATCAGGCCCAAGTCTGTGACTTGAAACATGACTCAGATTCATGGATTGGGACATGAGATCTGGCCTTAGACTTCTTGGCTGGACCTCAAGACCTGATTCAGAGTTTTTTGTGTTGTTTTTTTTTAAATCAAGACTGAGACTGGTCTTGAGTTTTGACTTGACAGCAATAGTTTTTATGAAAGTCAAACAATGAATATTTAATAATCTGCATTCTCTGACTGAGAAGCAATGCAGTCATACCCAGTCTGGTGCACTAGAGGAGTAGACACTATGAACAATATGAGATTAGGTCATTACAAAGATTCTGGTGAGTTTATGGCAGCATAAGCCTTTTGCATGCTGGTTGTGAAACAGTTTATTGTTAAATTTCCATTTGTGAAATTAGGGATAGGGATGAAACAGTGCTTGGTTTTACGTCTTATCTTGTAATACACTGTAAAAGGAAAACTAGATTTTTTTTTCACTCATTAGGGACTTGACTTTACCCTATAAACATATTTATTTAGAGTAGTTTAAATCACAGAAGGTGTTCTCATTTTTTATTACAGAGGTTTTGTTTGCTGTGCATAATACTTGTTTGGAGTGGTTTTGTTATATGATTTAAGTTGCATCTATGGGTTCTCAGCTCCCCACTTTGGCCCCCAAAAATAATAATATTATCCATTAAAAAAAAAGTTTTAATTTAAAGCCTCACTACGTCTAGTCAACATCACTTCCTGGCTGTTTCCCATGTTGCCTGTCTGTATCCCTAGATAAGATTGATGTTAACACATTGAGGGGTGATCCATAATCTAAATCCAAAAATTCTTGAAAGATAGAATCATACTTCTAAATGATCATCAATTGCTTTAATATTTAAGATTGTTCCCATTTTGAGGAAATGTTTGTAGGTTTATCTCGGTCTGTCTTCATACGTGTGTGCAGTGATGTTCATGCAGACTTCCATGTGCTTTTATTTAAAAGGCCAATGCCACCCCTCAAGAACAAGTCCCAGTTACAGTAGTGTATATCTCATTTCTGTGTTTGCATGTTGCCTTTAACTGCCAGTGAGAAAGAAGAAAAGGATTTTCTATGTGAACCATATGTGAACGACAATGCAGATAGGAAATGTTTAAACAGCAAGCAGGTCAAAGAGTGTGGCTTCATCTGCCAATCCCTTTCACCCTCTCTTGAATGTTAGACATTAAACTGACGTCTGTGAGATGTTACCAGCTCCTTGACAGCCGTAGAGGAAAAAAATGAATTCTGATCCCTGATAAAGATCGTTTCATTGTGAATGTGCTTTGTAGGTTCTTCTTGATGCCAGGATATATGAGTTTTGTGGACTGTAACAAGTAGAAAATGACCATGATTTGTGTCATTCTGCACTCTATAATCACTTTATTTTTTGTGCCATAAAGGTTTGTAGAAAGCACACTTTATTAAAGAAAAACACACAAAGCCCCGTTATTTTTTATAATTTCAAACCTGCAATTAAAAAATTTAGCTTGCTTTGCTTGACTTGAGAATGATGGATTTTAATTTGATGTGCTTTGGTTAACTTCACCCCCACTGTTGACAAACAACCATGAACTTTGTAATATAATTTCTTACTTGCCTTATTTTTGCCTTCCAGGAGCAGCAAAAGCAACACACTTTGTTATTTCCGAAAAACATAGTATGGTTAATTTAGTAACACATTAGTGTATCTGACATTTTTGAGAGTTCCCCTATTTCTGTTGACACCTACTATCCATCCATCCATCCATCCATCTTCTTAACCGCTTATCCAATTCAGGGTCACGGGGCAGCTGGAGCCTATCCCAGCAATTATCAGGCGTTAGGCAGGGTACACTCTGAACAGGACGCCAGTCTGTTGCAGGGCCAACACAGAGAGACAGACAACCATTCACACTCAATTGTCCCTAGGGACAATTTAGAGTGATCAATTCACCTATCATGCATGTTTTTGGACTGTGGGAGGAAGCCGGAGTACCCGGAGAGAACCCACGCATACACGGGGAGAACATGCAAACTCCATGCAGAAAGACCCTGGGCCGGGATACGAACCCACGACCTTCTTGCTGCAAGGCAACAGCGCTAACCACTGCGCCACCGTGCAGCCCGACACCTACTATCTCATGAAAATATTATTTCAAAACTTTAGGCTGTTATTAGCATCGACTGTGAGCTTACATAAAAAAACACTTCCAACAGGCAAAGGTGTTAAAGTAAATGCTCCATAGCCTCGGGTGGAAAGATTTTTCCTGTTGTAGATCAAAACAGAAGAAACCGATCTGATTTCTTTGTATTGTAGAAAAGTTAGTGAACACGCCACCAAGAAAGGCTCCTTTCCTCACTTCTGTATGAAAGGATTCAACAGAAGATGTACTCCTGAGTGGCTGTAAGGGAATCCCCAGCGCTCACTATCAACAAGGAGCGCTAATGTTACCTCCTTCTATGTCCCTACTTTCTGAACAAGTCCCTTTGTGTTTCCTACCTCAGGTGCTCCTTCTCTCTTGCCCACAGACATATACACAGACCCCCTGTCTTTGCTGCCCTGCATGTAGGAGAATGTTACCTTTTAATTCACCATATTGTGCTTTTTTTAAATGCCCATGGCTCTGAGCAAGTATGCATGGTTACTATAGTCTAATCACCTCAGTACAAGAAGAATAGCACACACAAGAGAACCACAGAGCTGCCAGCTATGGTAAAAGTTTCATCTGGCCCTGCTCTCCTATTGTCTTTTTCATAATTCCAAAGGTATTAATGTGCTTTCTGTTTAAAGGAAATCTTTTTGGAGCTCAGCTACTCGTGCATCAAAGAAAAAAAAACTGTTATTGCTGACATTTAGTTTTCCATAGCTTTTCTGAGTGAGTGAGATGAAAGATAAAGAGAGAGAGCGAGTGTGGCTGAGAATTTTGGATGCAGGACTGTTTCTTTCATTTCCAGCATGTGTTTTGGATAAAGTCACATATCCAGCATATATATATTTTTACATGTAATTGTCAATTAGCTCAAATGTGTTCCTTGTTTTCTAACTACAGTTCCCAATGCTTTTATAAAACAGGCTTGAGAAGGCGCAATATAAAGTGGTTTGATGTACTGTAACTTGCTCTGTTCTGTTATTGGACTTTATGTACTCCTTTGGTTATCTTTATCACTTTCCCTTCTCAAGTTTCTTTTACAACAGCTAGCTCTTTGCATTTGCTCTTTGTGGAGACTTTATTGTGAGCATATCTTGAAAGTTCATTAGAAAAGAAAGTCTTTGATCATGCCCACACACAGCTGTTCATCAAAAACTTAAAATCCCAAAGTTTGATATATGACTTTACAGTAAAATTTTGAGCGCAATTCTTTCAGGGGGTGGCACAAGCAACCTAGAGGAAAAAAAATTTAGTTTGTATTGCTCATTTGCAAAGCACTAAAAAGGCTATTTCACATTGTGCTTCTTAGATTTGTGTCTATAGTTACAAATCTAATAAATTGAACAGGTGGAACCTGAATTAGATTGTTATATACTGAACACAGATTGTTGACCAAGCAATTGCACCCAAAAAAATGATTTTAGTTGTAAAAACATAAAAAAGGGATATTCTAAACCTGCATAAAACCTGTCTGATTTTTCTTCTGGGCATTATTACTACCTTGGATCGAGACAAGTGTGAAAAAACAATTGATTGAGCCAACAGAATCATTCCACATTGAATGCATGTGCTTTAAAGAAAAGTTTATCCTTTATGAAACCTTTAATCTCACATTTTCTGTGAAACATTTTAGTTAAATTTAAATATATGTGGGAGTCATAAGAAGGGGCTCACCCAGGGCTACATTTATGTAGGAACCACCACTGCCTGCAGCTTAAAGGTTCTGGGTCTCTTATAGTCAAAATCTACCACAGAGCTTTAAGTCACGACGGACTGTGAGTGAGTTTTAATGAAAGATTTCCTACTTTGTTCCTGCCAGGCTGACTACCACGCAATATCTCCTGGTGCTTTAGAAATCGCTCCTTCAAATTAAGGGTGACAGAAAAGCTGAGAGTCAAAGAACAGAATCTTTTTAAAGAAACAGGCACATTTTCAAGGGAACTTACAGGAGCTATTTCCGAGTTCAGACCCTTGGCATGGGTCATGGAGAGTAAGACTAGTAAAATCCATAGGACCGTGTCTCCCACACTTTTTTAACTTCACTATTTCATGCCAGAGATGATGTGATCCACATGGTGCGGGAAGTTTGGGTATGTGTGTTTGTATTTGCACAGACAGGAGGGAAAAAGTCAGCCTTGGATTTAGGTTCAAGACGAGAAAATTCCGAAGTAAGCTCAGCCGTCACCTGCTAGACTCCCGGATAAAGCACTGACCTAATTACTGCATGATTCATGCTTTTAGCATCGTTTTGACTGTGTGTGTTTGTGTGTACCTCCACATATGCAAGAATTAGTAAGGCAAGGCATGGATCTAATGCAGCTGTTTAATTCTAAAGGGAGGTCATGTGAGGAGAACTGTACTAAGAACGTAATGATGCATCGGGCTTGTTTTCCTGCAGCAGATGTGTGTTTTCTGACAGCGTGTTTTGTTCTTCCGCTGCTTGATTTGTGTCAAGAGTTTATCCTCACCCATTTCATGGTGTGCAGACGGAACAGAGCATCCCCCACAGGCAGAGGAAAGAGTGCAGCAGTCTGTCAAATGATGTCAGTGTTTGGAGAGGATGAGTGTGATGGGGGTGTAGATGAGTCTGAGAGGGGAAGAGTTTGCACAGTAGAGGTAACAGGAGATCCCCAGCAGAGAAGCTAAACTCTATCATAAAGCAGAGGAAGAGAAGTGTTTTTACAAGGAAGAAGAAAAACTTTCCACTTTTAATCTGTGGGTAATCTAAAAATAACCTCCCCTCTCTGTCTACTGCCCACTGGGGCAGGCTTGTTAAAGAGTCTGTCTCCAAAGAGGGAGCGTCCAAAGAGCTGCCGAGGACCAAACAAAAAGAAGAGTCAAGGCAAGAGGGAGGGATTGAAATGGAAAATCATGCACTTGTGGGAGGGCGCACACTGAGTAACTGCAACAAATGCAAAAGAGGGAGGTTACTGGGAACAAATTAATTCTCAAGAATCTGACAGTAGGTTTGTGAAGCCCAAGAGGATACCGAGTGGGTGGCTCAGCACTCTGCCAAATGTTTCCCTTCACCCCACCGACCAGGCAGTCTGGACAAGCTTTGTGCTATTATGCATAACCAGTATTTGGCCCTAGAGCATTCTTGAGTTCTGGTGAAGCAATAAAAACACCTAATGCCTGGAAGGATGAAATAACTGAGGAACCTTTAAAGGGCTGATGCCATGGCTCTTTTCCAACAAGGTCATATGCACTGATTCACTTGCATACCAAACAGTCATTCATTCCTCAGATGCCTAGCTGCTCTCCTTTCACCATGCAGGTAACACAGGTTGCCTTTTTGTCAGTGTAGCCATCCACCCTGTCTCATCCTCATGTGTAACTGTTCCACTTCTCATTTTACACTGAATAGCAGGGAAATTAAAGGAACGAGACAGTGTTTGTTATTGGGAGGATTTGGTGATTTGCTCCAAAGACTAAAGAGCATTTAACAAAGACTGAGAACAGTTCCAGAAATAGCAGAGCTTGCCCCTGTATTGTTTTTTTTTACTTTTCCTTGGAAACTAAAGCACTCTCTTACTGCGAATACTAAGGTTAATCTCACCTCATCATTATTTTGTTTCTTGTTCCCACAACTTAGGATGCTTTTTACAGCATACACATGCAACCTTTGTTTTACATTCAGTGTATCACATTACAACAAGACTGGAATAAAATACCACCCATGCTAGGTAATAGAATTTAAACTGCAACCAAATGTTTACAGATAATATCATTCTCTCGAGGTAGAGGTCCTTGTGGTAAACATGAAAATGAAAGAGGAGCTTGTTACTCAAGATATAATAGTGCCAAACCTTGGTATTTAAGGTAAATAACAATGTCTCTTCCTCAAATTTGGTGTTTTCCCTGATATTTTGAGAGAGCGCATGGGGTATATGGATTTGGATCAAAATCGTTGTGTTACTCTTGTTGCATCCACTAGGTTGGGGCAGCACTAAGCTAGGGAAAAAGCTCTGAAAAAAATTATTTTATTTTATTTGTTTAGGCTTTTCTTTTTGTATAGTTAATTATTTTTGTACTGAATACCTGAAATTTAAAGAGTCAAAAAACAGAGTCAAAAAGGTGAGACAAATGTGGAGTGTGGAAATTCTCTCTTTGAAAAGTATCCACTCTATAGGGGACATAATTTATGTCTGGCTGATTTTGTGTTTTACTTAGTTTTCTGTATTTTGTTGTTGATTCTAAGAAAAACACATATAGAAAGTGGCTGGGATTAGAGTCAGCAGATCTAAGTATTAAGCCAAGGTGAATTGCTCTTTTTGAATCAATCATTCAGTGGTTCAGTCTTTGCCTTGACTGGAGAAGTACAAACAGTTTAAAGTTCATCTACATTCTCACCCCTTGCTATAGTCATGAGATATGTATCATGATAGCAAGAACAGGGTCCTAGCTTGAAGTGGCTGAATTACGTCATTCATACATTTTTTGGACTTAGCCTTTGACGGATGAAGACCACAGGAGACTTTGATAGATTTAGACTATTTTTTTAGGTCTGAAACTAACTCGATAATATGCAAAGAACACTTGAGGTTAGGTTTATTTACAGTACTGGACCACATTTTACAGAGGTCCACTGATAAAATCCGATAAAATCTGTCCATATACATTTTCAAGATGGCAACCAACAAAGAGAATTTGTTTTGAAGAAGGTTGTTTATTTCTTCCTCATGTGCTTGTTCAAGCTGTTCCATTACCATAGATTACCTAGGGTGTTGATATGTAATGATTCATATGTCATATCTCCTCCATCTGAACCTCAGTAATATCTCATTTGAGTTTAACATTCCAGCTTTAACAGGGACTTTTTAAAACATTCCGTCATTCTTTTTCAAGCTTCGATTTCAACCAGATATTCAGATGGTGTAAAGTTCTGGCTGCCAAGAGCTCAATTTAAATGGTGCAATTACCAACTATAGCTGATAAACAACATACGGATTCCTCAAGTTCAGAACAAGATCACATAAGAAAACTATAGCTAAATGGCCTATCAGTTATGCCTTTTCAATGCTGTGATGTCATTTTCCCACTTACAGCAGGGGAATGACTGATGCCCTTGCCTGACCTCAGTGGGTTTTCTTGTTACTTTTTATAACAGCTTTATCAACTCAGCATCTGTGGAGAGATTGCATCACTAAGGTTATTCAAGTATTGAAGCAGCAGCAGTCAGAGGGAAACAAAACAGTTGAAGAATAGCTGAGCCCAGTGACCAGACATACCAACAGCCATTCATAAATTCCTCCTAGATTGCTGCCAAGCATATGAAACCTGGTGACGTGTTTGACTCTGTAATTGCTTTCATTGCTGTGTTGGAGGAATAACTGCTGGCTTCCTCACAATAGAAAGAAAGGTACAGCAGTATGAGATAATGGCATTGGCTTGGATGGGATTCCAGCAAAGGCAGATCTATAAATGTAGTTTTTATTTATCTTTTTAATCCCCACAACAGAAATATGCTTCTAAAGGTTCTCTGAGGCCTGATTCAACTCGTCTCTGAACTTTAAAGTCTCAGATTACATATTAATAGCCTTCTGCTCCTTTGACTTCTTGAAGGAATGCTTGCTGGATACTGTCTCTGAAACATAGGCTTTTCAGATAAGATTATGTTCAGTTTTAATCTGTTTTAGAATTGTTGCATCAGACATTACCCCACATAGTTTTCACTATATGAACTTTCATCTTTTTTGTAAACATAAAAGAAAGGTAATGGGATTCTTACTGTAAAAAATTTGCTGTACAGGGCGAGAGACTATATAAAGAGTGATTAACATCTTGATAAATTGAAAAAAGATTAAAAGATTATCACTTTACAAAGGTGGAGGATAGTAGAGCAAACAAAGAAAAATCTGAATTATATGCATATTACATTGGACAGTAAAGATGGGCATTTGGAAGTAAAGAAAATATGTTTCTACAGTGGGATTAAAAAGCCAAAATGTTCCTCCAAAATTGACAAACAGATGCAAACTTCTTATGGAGGCAACAAATCCAGCAAGTTTGTTTGACGACAGCTTTGTGTATTCTTCACATTTATGGACTAAGGACCAGGTCTGCAAGACAGAAGCAAGTCGTCCACAGTAAACTTCCAAACTTAGCTAATATTTTTTTTAAACAGAACTTAAGCTTTTGAGCCACAAAGGGATGGTTGGCACAAAAACAGAATTGGGAAAAAAAAACATACCCACACTGAAAAATGGGTATGGCAGTGCTATCCTAGGGTCAAGATGGACAAATTTATAAACAGTTTGAGATAGCAGCGAATTTTTCAACTTCACAATAACAATAATGTATTCATACAAATCAACAAAAGAATGTGTTCGTTGGAAGGTATTTGAAGTCTTTGACAGGTTTGAGTCCAAACATCAATCTGATAGGTCTTCAGAACCTTTGCAAGATTGAATAGGTCAGTTTTATAGATATGGAACTTTATAGATGCCAGAGGAGACTTAAACATGTAAATAAATATAAATTAAAATTTAAAATCTATGGAAATTAATCAATAATAGAAATAATTACTCCATGAATACCAGAACAAGAAACTTTACTGATAACAATAACAGTAAACTTTTGAAGTCATACTGGACAAAAAAATTACCAAAAATCGGAAATGATATTCTGGGGAAAAACAATTGTGTTTCCTTTGTAATGTAATAATAAAAGTTGAAAAAAAAGTAGAAAGCAGCACTGCCTCGACAACTTATAGATTAACTTTCACTTTGCACAGCATCATTATAGTTTCTGTGTCCATGAGGACCTAAAGGATCTATGCCACTTTTTCAAGAACAAAACACATAATATGCCACTTCTGCCACCTCTGTTCGTCTGTAAAGCTACGCTTACATTTTGATATCTTGTAAACCGTCACAACGCAGGACATGCAGCTTGGAGCAAGGCAGCATGGTGCAACACATCACAGCCCACTGTCTGTTCAGTCTACGAACGGATCAGAACCGTCCACTTACGGATGAGAGAAAAGATGTTGTATTGCATGCATCGCCTGAGTCAAGAGTACAATGCTAATTGGTCCTCTTGAAAACAATGAATGCGTTTTTCATCAATCTAAGAAATTCCCTCTGACACCCCAGACAGCGCGTGAAAATTGGACCTATCTGGGCAAAATTCAAAGTCAATTCAAATTCAAAGATACTTTATTGATCCCCGAGGGAAAATTTCAGTTTACAGTACAACCTGTCCAAGATCATTACAAACAACAACAAACAAAACAAACAGATCCAGGTCACTGAAGGGCTTGTAGCCGCCAGAGCAGCGCTCCCATGTATGCAGACAGAAACAAAAGAGGACGGTTAGTCATCTTACTGTATCTAATTTAACGTATTTCATATCTCTATAGTGGATTCAAATAATTTTACTACTCTGACAAAATGTCTGAGCAAACAGACGTGATTAAGTGACCAGTGATCAACACACGATCTTTAAAGTCCAGTTTTCTCCAGATTAATGGTTTTCTTGAAACAGTGGTGGAGGCTGTGCCAACAGAAATGATTTGGCACGTAGCACTGTCGACAGAAAATTAAGCAGAAAAGCAGAGGGAAGTTAAAAGCACAAACAAACACTTTCACCGGTTTGTTTTTTTTATAAGGTCAGCATCAGAATCAGAACATCAAGCTGAGGGGTCAACAGTGCAGGTTTAAAGACACTAACGTGTTGCTCTGCCTCAGGCTTTTAATGGTGTGTGACAGGGCTTCCGATCCTGATAGCCTGGCCAAATGGTTTATTCATCAGAACTGCTCAGTGTACAACACTAGCACATTTTAGACATACAGTTTGACACATAAATTACAGTCTGCTATCCTAGATTTGGTTTGAGCTAGTGGAAATGTTTCCATCTGATGAATCTTGCAAACTCGAAAAAATAGCCAACCGTACTGCAAAGCTCGCAGTAGTCATTTAATTTGAATTATTGATTGTAGGTTGTAAAAAAAGAGACTAAAGTTGTAATATGTGGTTTTAACAGTTGACATGAGTTTCATAAACTGTCTCAGACAGTATTGTTGTCTTCAGTGAATGACTTAATTCTTTCCAAGTGTCCGTGTTGAGACAGTCTGATGTGCCATTGTTTCTTCCTGTCCACTGTTCTAAAACAAATAACCTTATCAAAGGTTTTGTACAAAAAAAAGGTTGTTTTTTTACCCTCACTTACGGGGTGCTCCATGGAAACTTACACAAAGTACATGTACAAGAGTACTTGTGTGTATTTAGGTTCAAGAGGGAATCATTGATTGGTTGAGTTACTGTGAGAAACTGAGCTTCTGGACATCTTGCCTTCCTTCCAGTCAATGAGGATTAAAGCACTTTAGCAGATCTAGTTGTTCACAGCTGTGAAAATATAAAGGAGAAGGAAAGTATGATTCATGAGACAGGGGACAACATTACTCCACATAAAAAATACTTTGATGTAGCATCTTTCCGTTTTACTTTCTCTGTGTGTAATGCAGTGGACAGAGGTCTACCTTTGTTTACCTTTTGGACAGAGTATGGAATCTCCTTGACGTGCTGGTAGTTAGCTCTTTTTTTCTGGAAAGCAGACCACCAAAAGTACTCAAACCTCAAACTATGTTAAATAGTGATTGTTTTTGACAACTGAAAAGTGTAGAAATGTATTAAGAATGGTATGACATAAAACAGAGAAACACTGCAAAGCATATTGCTAAAAATAATATGATATAATCTTAAGTTTAATCATTAAGCGTTTACCCAACATGCTTTTATGTGTTACAGTCCTTAGATAGAAATAAGATGGATAAGAAAGATAGAGTCACCATAAAATATTTCAGCATTTGCCTGGTCATGTATGATCATAATTTGGTAATAAAGTTTTCAAACCTTAAAATTGAAAATATAGCACTATTTGAATATAAAATGTGAATTGGAGAAAAAAAGAAGTATTGTTTTACAGTTAAGTGTGGCATGCATCTGTATTGAGTAATTCATATTATTCATATTATAATATTCATATTATTGTCAGCACACAGCTTCAGCTAATGCAACAAAAAACGACTCATCAGTCTTGTAATCTAGGTGTTATAATGGACTCAGACCTGAACCTCCCGGGTCACATAAAGGCTATAACAAGGTCAGCTTTCTATCACCTGAGGAACATATCTAGGATTAAAGGACTGATGTCACAGAAGGACCGTGAAAAACTGATCCATGCGTTTATCTTTAGTCGGATCGATTACTGCAACAGCGTCCTCATAGGTCTACCTAAAAATTAATCAGAAAGTTGCAGCTGATCCAGAACACTGCTGCTCCTGTTCTCACTAGAACCAGGAAAGTAGAACACATCACCCCAGTTCAAAAGTCCTTATACTGGCTCCCTGTAGCTCAGAGAATAGACTTTAAAATACTCCTACTTGTTTATAAATCATTGAACGGTTTAGCAACAAAAAACATTGAAGATATGCTGTCACTATATCAACCCAGCAGACCACTCAGGTCCTCCAACTCTAGCCTACTAATCATCCCTAGAATCAGAAATAAACAGGGAGAGGCAGCTTTCAGCTTCTATGCTCCCAAAATGTGGAATAAACTTCCAGACGAATGCAAAAACGCTGAATCGCTAGGCTCTTTTAAATCAAAGATAAAAACTCTTTCTGTTTTGTTTACCCGATTGTGTTTTATCCGTTTTAATCTGTTTTAATTGCATAAATTTGTTCCTTAAATTATTTTTTATTGTTGTGGTTTAATTTCTATTCTTACTTTTTTATTTATTTTATAAGTGATTGTGTATTAATTACATTAATCTGTTCCTAATCTCTATCTTTTCTTACTGATTGATTACTGTTAAACTTATATGTTTTGTTTGTAATCATGTGGTTTCATTATCACTGAATCATGTAAAGCACCTTGAATTACCTTATGTTGAAAGTGTGCTATACAAATAAAATTGCCTTGCCTTGGATGATGAACCTCCACCCCATGCAGCCATAAGTCTTCTGCACCCTCTAACTGATTTTCTATTCTCATTACCTTGTATTTAGAATCATTCATCTCTCAATTAACTCTGACCAGCTTCCAAATGCCTTCTGAAACACATGACCCCCACTATGTTTCACTGTTGGAATAATGTGTTAAAAAAGTACAGTTTTTTGCGACCTGGATCCTATTTTTAGTGTGCATTACACTTATTTACTCGCCCAGACAAGTTTGGAGAAACGTTAAGTCTTCCGCGAGACAAAGATCAACATGGTTCTCATTTTCGTGTTTCCAAATTGTACAGACAGAATGACCAATTGGACGTTCAGATTCCACAGGCTCCCTTTCCACAACCTGCTTAGCCTATAGCTGTAATGACGGACGGGTCCGATGTCATTGAAATCGTCGGTCAGTGTAAATTGTAATTGGTTGCATTAAAAGCCTGTAAAAACTCCTGCAGACAACAATGCAGCATCTCCAAGATGTTCCAAACTCTCAGAGAAAGAGTGCTAGCGATTCGTAACAAAACATTGGTTAAAAGGAGGTGTTTTGTGGCAAATAATGCCTTATTTTGCACATCCAACGCCCCATTAACTCTCATTATATGGATATACGCTGATTGCACATGGATGTAAACTTTTCCGAGGGACCCCAAACTTGTCTGGGTAATTGAATTAACATAATTCATGCTAAAAATAAGGTCCAGGTTGTAAAAAAAAAGGTTCATCCACTTTAAGGGGAATCTGTAGTGATCGTTTTTTGCCAGATGTTGTACAAATAATTTGATTTGGTACCTTCTAACCACAGGACATTCTTCCACATGTTTGCTTTCCCTTCTACATGGTTTATGACAAACTTGAAGCTTCTAACAACTTTCTTTGAACAATGGCTATTTTTATTTTCCAGACTCGTCCATAAAGGCCCCATTTTGTGCCCTCTAGTGTCAGCAGCTCAGCATTAATTTAGAAACTTTAAAATAAAATACCATGTTATCTTTGTTGGTTTTATACAAGCACTCTTTTTAATTAAATGGTCATTGACCGGTGTGTTTTTCATAGGACTTAATTTGAGAAAAAAAAACTTAAATATACACTACTCACTTAGATTAATCTTTGGCTTGGCGCAGCTGCAAACTTCTCACACAGGTATGTGAAGGTAGACCGGCTGGGGGATTGTAGATGCACAGAGGCTACTTTCTCTCCCCCAGCCTCCTGCACTGGTCTGTAGCGAGCCTGAGGTGCTCTGAGGGGAACAACTTGAGCTTTGCCAGGGAATCTGGTTTGTTCCAAAGTGTCCAGTTGGTCACCAGCACATAATAAGGGCTCCTGTTTAGCAAGGGGTTGAGATCAACAGAATGGACAGAAGTCTGGGTTGACTGAGTTTGTTGATCAACCATTATATCTTAAAAAATATCTTAATATAGGTTTTTTTATCACCTGAAGAACGTTGCCAGAGTGACGATATGGAGATGTTGATGCATGCTTTCAACACCTGTAGAATTGATTACTGTAATGCCCTGCTTTCTGGTCTTCCCAAAAAGAGTATTTCATGTGTACAACTATTATAGAATTCAGCAGCACATGTCCTGAAGAAGACCAGAAGGCAGGAGCATATTGCTCCAGTTTTATAATCATAGCAGTGGCTCCCTGTATTTTTCAGGATCCATTTTTAAGGTTCTTTTAATTGTTTTTAAGTGTCTTAATGGTCTTGGCCCTTCTTATCTCTCAGAGCTGCTTTTAATGTACGGTAAAAGCAGCTGTGTGTGTACGTGTGTTTGTGTGTGTATGTGTGTATTGGGAAATGGGTTTGGGAAGGGGGAATAATTGTCATTTTGTTTTTACAATTGTGGGGAAGGGATGGGAATGTGGGATATGTGCGGTCATCTTAATCTGTAAAGCACTTTGAGATGCATTTTTTTTTTGCATGAATGAATGTATGAAAAGGACTTTAGAAATAAAGTTTGACTTGATTATTAGCCATGTAAACACAGTTATTCAGCATGTTGCTACACCTCAGTTGGTGCTTTCAGTGACTGTATTTACTCTAGGCTGCATGATGAAGTTGGGTATCTTCACATTTTATTGAGCTATGCAAGTCTTCAGAAAGGGAGCTTGATCCTGCAACCAACCTATCTTTCGGGCTGAATCAGAGGTGGGATTGTCCAGTGAAACCAAGCAGCGATCCTGCTCAGTCTCTGAACATGAAGTCTGACTAGAGTTATGCCTGTTCAGAACGGACTAGATCAATATAGATGTTGTGTGACACTGGGACAGCTGGGGGAACGGATCAGTACTGGTTCTGTTTCATCCACGATGGGTATGTCCACCACGCTCTGCCGTTTGAGCTGCCGCGGCATGAATGGCTTCTTGCAGCGGCTGTACAGAGCCTCATTCTTTTCACACCTCATCTGAGGCTGACACACGAGGGGGAAGCACAGGGAGTTTGCAAGCTAAATGTTTTTCTATCCCCCTGGTAGGAATGGATATATCAGGTGCTGTTTTAATGAATTTAAAGTAGAAAAACAAGTCAGTGTCCAGCAGCTAAGGCGAGATAACAAGGACAGTAGTGAAATCAAGTTCACTGAGCTTATCCTGTTTGGAGGAGGGAGAAGCAAAACTCTCAACTAGAGTGACACACTCATCATTAATACCTTGTTTTGTTTGTCTTTGGAGTTACTTGCCCACTTTACCATTTCCCCAAGAATCTTACATACTCCTTCTCCCTTGGCCCAGACAGGGTTTTTGTGAAAATACTCCAACTCAGGTGGAGCCTATTAACCCCCCCACCCCCCACCCCCCCCATGCTGCCAGGTCTTGATTGGATTAAGTGAGCATTCCAGGAATAGCTGCATGATTCCAGCCTTCACCTGCTTCCATCCCCTACAGACACAGATACAGCGTCTTACAAAAGTGTTCATACCCCTTGAAAAAGTCCATCCATCCATCGAATATCTATGCCACTTCTCCTTGAAGGGTTGTAGTGGGCTGGAGCCTATCTCCTGCAGTCATTTGGGCGAGAGGTGGTGTACAACTGGGACAGGTCGCCAGTCCATCGCAGGGGCTTAAAAAAGTCTGAAAGCATGAAAAGAGTAAAGTCATGTACTCCCAAATTTTATGGCAGAGCGGTAATGTTTTGTCTACTAAGATCATGCCTCAGAAAGAGGAATTTGGGTAAGATACACTCAACAAAAATATAAACTCAACACCTTTGTTTCTGCTCCCATTTTTCATGAGATGGACTTAAATGAGACATATCATGGAAAATCCACTTTTTTAGCCCTTAAATGCATGTAAATGTGTATTTTGGGTGTTTAGGAGTGCAGACAACTTACATTTATTCTCTTCTGGTGCTGTGTTTATATATTTACATTCTTTTTTGGTCATATTTTTCAGTCTGTTTAGTTTTCTCTATTCGCTATTACGTTTTCTTGTCTATTACGTCACAGCATTTGTTGTTGAAATGCCAAATAAGGTAATGGACTTCCTGGTAATCAATTTCGTGAAGCCACCATTTTTTCTCCCCCACAGCGATTTTGTAGTACAAGGTCAGTCATGTCGAAATTACAAGAAAGCAAGTCAAAATGTTCAGTTATTGGGTGTATTAACCCACACAAATCCCTACATCGACCCCCAGCATCAGAGCCTCTGAGAAGTGCCTGGTTAAATTGTATTTTTAGTGGAAATATACCAACATCCGTGGGGAAAGTTGTCCTTGTTTGCGCGAAGCATTTCGAGGACGAGTGCTTCAGCAACCTCGGTCTGTATCAGGAGGGATTTGCCGAAAGACTTCGTCTGATTGAGGGGTCAGTTCCTTCTCTCCACGGAAACGACGGACAAAGCAAAGCGGTAAGCTTCAAATAACACTAAAATGACAGTAAACTTTATTTTAGACATGAATGTTGTGTGTTGATATGTCGTACGGGCGATTGTTTTGATAGTTGTAGCATTGTACATTCTGCTTCTGTTAGCGATGTGTGCTAGCTTTTAGCTGAGGATATAACTGTACTGCATGCTTTGAATAAAATGATTGGGCTTTTTTTGCCGGTTTTTGTCGTGGGGTACACATGATGTACAGGAATTTAGCGACGATCACTTCGCAATAAAAAGTTTATCTGCCGGTAGTAATCGAATCGCTGCTATCAGACTACAAAAATGTCCGAACGGGGTGGAGCGGAACGCTCTGTAACCTGGAGGGGGCAGGGCATGAAATGTTTCGCTTACATTTAAAGGGACCGCACGAAAATGAGTTGCTCTAAAGATGGTCCTCAGAACGGTATAAGGAGGGTTTGTGGGGCTACAATAACATGGAATTCAGACCAAACACCTGTGGTTCTACTTTACATAGACCACAAGTGAATAATTTACATGTGAAAAGGAAGGATTTAAAAGCATGATATATCTCCTTTAAAGATCTAAAATTCATTCCAGACACACAATATTACCATTTCTCTCAAACATTGTTCACAAAACCAATACCCTCTGAGCCTCAGGGAATCTTTATTTTAAAATACACTCAACAAAAATATAAATGCAACACCTTTTTTTCTGCTCTCATTTTTCATGAGATGGGCTTAAAGATCTAAAATTAATTCCAGATACACAATATTACCATTTCTCTCAAACAATGTTCACAAATCAGTCTAAATGTTTGATAGTGTGCACTTCTGCTTTGCTGAGATAATCCATCCTACCTCACAGGTGTGCCACATCAAGATGCTGATCTGACATCATGATTAGTGCACAGCTGTACCTTATACTGCCCACAATAAAAGGCCACCCTGGAATGTGCAGTTTTGTCTCACAGCAAAATGCCACAGATGCCACAAGCATTGAGGGAGCGTGCAATTGGCATGCTGACAGCAGGAATGTCAACCAGATCTTTTTCTCGTGCATTGAATGTTCATTTCTCCACCATAAGCCATCTCGAAAGGCGTTTCAAAGAATATGGCAGTACATCCAACTGGCCTCACAACCGCAGACCACGTGTAACCCTACCAGCCCAGGACCTCCACATCCAGCAGGGTCACCTCCAAGATCGTCTGAGACCAGCCACTCAGACAGCTGCTGAAACAGTTGGTTTGTATAACCAAACAATTTCTGCACAAACTGTCAGAAACCGTCTCAGGGAAGCTCAACTGCATGCTCGTCGTCCTCATCGGGGTCTTGACCTGACTCCAGCTCGTCGCCATAACAGACTTGAGTGGGCAAATGCTCACATTCGATGGTGTCTGGCAGGTTAGACAGGTGTTCTCTTCACAGATGAATCTCAGTTTACATTGTTCAGGGCAGATTGCAGACAGCGTGTGTGGCGTCGTGTGGGTGAGCGCTTTGCTGATGTCAGTGTTGTGGATCGAGTGGCCCATGGTGGTGGTGGGGTTATGGTGTGGGCAGGCATCTGTTATGGACGAAGAACACAGGTGCATTTTATTGATGGCATTTTGAATGCACAGAGTTACCGTGATGAGATCCTGAGGCCCATTGCTGTGCCATACATCCATGAACATCACCTCATTTTTAAGCAAGATAATGCACGGCCCCATGTTGCAAGGATCTGTACACAATTCTTGTAAGATGAAAATGTCCCAGTTCTTGCATGGCCAGCATACTCACCGGACATGTCACCCATTGAGCATGTTTGGGATGTGCTTGACCGGCGTATACGACAGCGTGTACCAGTTCCCACTAATATCCAACAACTTCGCACAGCCATTGAAGAGGAGTGGACCAACATTCCACAGGCCACAATTGACAATCTGATAAACTTTATGCGAAGATGATGTGTTGCACTGCATGAGGCAAATGGTGGTCACACCAGATGCTGACTGGTTCTGAATCCCCAGACCCCCAATAAAGCAAAAAACTGCACATTCCAGGGTGGTCTTTTATTGTGGGAAGTATAAGGTACACCTGTGCACTAATCATGATGTCAGATCAGCATCTTGATGTGGCACACTTGTGAGGTGGAAGGGATTATCTCAGCAAAGCAGAAGTGCTCACTATCACACATATAGACTGATTTGTGAACATTGTTTGAGAGAAATGGTAATATTGTGTATCTGGAATTAATTTTAGATCTTTAAGCCCATCTCATGAAAAATGAGAGCAGAAACAAAGGTGTTGCATTTATATTTTTGTTGAGTGTATTTTAAAATAAAGATTCCCTGAGGCTCAGAGGGTACCAGAGAGAGGCTTCAGGAGAAGGATGAATAGGGTCCTGTGCTCAGCCCCTGGGTGCACTGAACTCCTCTGTGTGAGCTTTTTTCGGCACTGGCATACAGGGCTTGCCTGTGAGGACTAGGGTCGGAAGCAGGAAGTGGTCGTGTAAGGTGATCCTGTAGATGCAGCATAGAGCCCCTTTTCAACTTAGGGCCCCTTCGTCGTATTCGACACAGCGACACACCAGGTAGTCCCCCTGCTGCAGGCCCATCAAACCTCTGTTCACATCCATATGAGACAGATGCCGAAAGAATGCTGAGGATGGGATGAGAGAAAAGGATTCAAAACAAAGGAAAATAATGAGGAAAATATTTGAAAGTGAGTCTGAAACCCTTGAGATTGAAGTCAGATTGTATGGACCTTCTCAAGATGAGATAAGAAAAGCTGTTTTCCAGAATACTGGTGAGCTTAAACTAGACCAGATAATATTCCAGCTTAGTCTGTTCAATGTCTATTTCAATGTAAAGAATGCAAATGCAGTTAAACTTAAAAGTAGAGTTTAAGCCACAGGAGGAAGGCATATTTATTTTCCATACTCCACCAAGGAGGATCCCATTGAAGCGCATCTGTCTGGTGAAGAAAAGCTACTGTATCATCTCATCCTGGATTGCAGGAAGATTGGCAGTCTGCACTCAGAGCTCTGGGACTGGGAATCTGTCTCCTCTCTGCTTGATTTCCTCTCCTCTTCCTCATATCCTCTCTCTATCCCCTCCATTGTGATTTCCATTTTTTTCACAGACTGTATAATTTTGAAAGGGGAATTACTGTTTTTATTAATATTGTTTTCAGTCAAAAAAGGAGTCTTGAGCCTCCTGCTCAAGAAGACGAATTTAGGTATTTCTTAGTTTTTTGGGGCTTTTTCATTAGTGATGGGAATACAGATTGAAGTCTTGTCTGCAGTAATGTGGGTGTTGCTGTGGCCTGTCGTAGTGATCAATCAACCAAGCTCTGGATTTCTTGGGGTGTATTTTCGTTCTGATCTTTACCTTTGCATGACATTTGACCTAAAGAACGTGAGGAGCTTTATCATCCAGGGGCGACTTGAAGTAGAGCAACTGCTCATCTGCAACACAAGGAATCTGCTATCAGGCTTCTGATGAGGATATCTCCTGGCTAGACAGAGATAAACACAGAACTGAATGGAGAGAAAAAATATCCTGTATAGTCTAGCAGACTTAAAAGCAAAATGGAGCTGAGAGGGGAGTCTATGTTTTTCTTCTTGGTTTCTAATCTCTAAAATGACACCATATGCACCTTGACTGATTCATGCACAATAAAATGCTATACCCTGTGTATTCTGACACCTTTCTAACAGAACCATCATTTTCTTCACTAGTTTAAGCTGCAGTAACTTGTCTTTTGGGCCAGGCTTTTGTCCCTCATTTGTCTAAATGATCTTGTCTCAGGTTCAACTCGGATTGTTTTCTGAACCGCTTTTGAGAGATACTTACCACTGCATACTGGGAACCCTATGAAATCTGTGGATTTTGAGATTTAGTTCATTTCTATTCAGTTAAATTCAGTTCAGTTTATCTATTTAACACAAATTCGTAACAGATGTCAGCTCAAGGCACTTTAGAAGAAAAGTCATTTTAATAGAGTTGTAAAAACATTCCAATCAGTTAAAAAGTTTTCTAAGGAATCCTAGCAGATTGTGTTGAGTCATTGACATGAGGTCACTGGTGGGATGTTTTGATCCCATGTTCTAACAAGCCAAATTCTGGCCATAGTCAGAGTTTATCTTTTTACGCTGATCCACTTTTTCTGCTTCTGACACTTTGCAGGTCAAATGCTTTGATGCCAAACACATAAAAAAATAGGGCTGATTGGTTAAACTTTAAAAAAAAAAATTTTTCAAAAGAATTGAAAGAGCTTGACTTTGTCCAACACCCTGTCTGATTTTACAGTTGACTTGTCTGAACAATTACAATAACAGGATCTGTGACAAATTTCTCATTGCACCGAACAAATGTGAATGAAAATGAAGGTTAGACCTCATCATTTTAACTAGATCACATCTCAGCTCTGCTTCTGCTTGATGTAAATAATTATTTTGTTCAACCATGATTCATTGTTATTGTTTCCATATCCTTTCTTTATGTGCAGCTGACTTGGACCAGGATTCTGAAACAAAATAACTTTTTAATGTTGTTTGTTCAGGCAATGCAGCTTTTCAGTGAAAGTGCCAATCAATCTCACAGTTCAGTAGTACTTTGAGTGCTCTTTGGAAATTCACTGAAACAGAGCTTGTGAAGTATTTCAACATGCAATGATAAAGTGGTCTGGTCAAATCTACCACAGCACATGTTTCTGGCAGATCGTTTAAGTCCAGCGATTCTTTGAAGGTCTGCCCCCTAACAGGGACGGCCTTGAAACTTATGAGACAAAAGAAAGAAGCATAAAAAGCTCACATTATCCAGCTCTCTATCCAACCAATAAAATCTAGCAGAAGAAGGCAGATCTGCCACCAGGATCCTTCTGTTTTTTTGTGTATTTTTAAAAACCTTGTCATGCGTTGACACAGTCTACTTAGGAAAGCCTGAGTCGTAATTCGGTCATTTGGACATTTCCTTGGGCTATTTAAAGAGAGGCAGCCAGAGTGAATTTGGAAAATGTTTCTGACTCAAACAAACTGCCTGGAATTCCCTCTTTACCATTGGACTGTGGGTTACTGATTTTGGCATAAAGGCCAAGTCAACAGAAATGTGAAAAAATACAGCAAAAGAAATATTTATGTGTTTTTATTCTTCTCTGCCTTTTCCATCCATTTCTTATTATAAGATCCAGAATTAAGCTGTAGAGAAACACTTCTCAGGTTCGCCCCCACAGTACTTAACTCTTAATAACCTTAGCCCAGGGCTTTATATTTTGCGTTAGTTTTGTTGCCTCTAGCATTAAGCCATGACTGCCAGTCATCCAGTCATTTGGCTGCTCCACTAACTTCATCCTAAATCTTCTATAAATATTTTTGTTTCCTTCCAGCACCAACCCTCACCTGCCCTTGAGTTTGCGTGGACTAATGCCAAGATCAAGAAATGTTCTTTCATGTTCGTGCAAAAGAAAGAAGGCAATACTAAAGACAGACAGCAGGGAATAAAAAGGTAAAGCAGAAACATGGAGATGTTTTGGAAATTTGTGTTACTTTTTTAGCAAAATTTGGATTATCCCATCTTTTTTCTAACACTGCTCAGCCTTCAACCTGAGTCACCAGCAGCCAAAGCTTAAACGAATAATTCCCCTATTTTCTCTTTTCTGACCTATTTTGGATTTAGATGTCTAAGCCCTTTTGAAAAATTGTCTAAACTCGTAGAATTTTTTTGTTCACTCTGCGCTCAATTTATTGGTGATTTTCTTTGAAAGACCAAAGCGTAGTAGCATATAATTGTGATGTGGAAAATAAAAGAATCCTCAATATCTTAAGCTTTGAACATTTCAAAGAGCTCTGTTTAATCGATCAAATGGAAATGGAAGGGGTATGCCAGAACTGTCAACCTACTAAGACTGGCTGTGCACCTAAACTGACAGGCCAGACATGAAAATCATGCAGTGATCCACACCTGAAATGGGAGCATCTGCTGCCAGTACTATTAGGCTAAATGAAGAGTGGCAGCAGAAAATACATTTTTGAAAAATGCACCAATACCGATACTGGTATCGGGGCCGATACTGTTTTTAAGTAGGTATATCAGTATCAGTTACAGTTATTTTTTACTTAAAATTTTAGTTTTGTGGTCATTGTTATTAATATTTTATTTTTTTATTTAATACACCATCATTTTTTGTAACAATCAGAGAAGAAAATAAAACCTTTCTTTACAAGCGGCTGCACTGCCCAACAGTGACCTGGATCTGTTTGTTGACTGTCTGTTTGTGTGTAATGATCTTGGACAGGTTGTACTGTAAAACTGAATTTCCCCTCGTGGGACAATAAAGGATTATTCAATTAAATTCTATTCAATTCAATTCATTGTATTGTTTGTGTGTTGGAGAAGTATCAGTAGTGGTACTCAGTATTGGCAATAACTCAAATCCAAGTTTTGGTATTATATCGTTTTGAAAAAAGTAGTGGGTTGCATCCCTAAAAGAATGCGATAAGACCAATGAAAAATGCTACATGACAGCCATGATTCTTTTTTATTTTTCAAAAGTGATATCGAAGTTTCTCATAAGAGAAGCTGTTCAAGCTTCCGGGTTAAGTGAAAGTTCCTTTTGCTGCAGGAGAAAGAGTATAGCCAGCATTTTAAGTCCAATTAAGAATGTGTGGCAAGAAGTGAAAACTCCTGCTTACATCTCATTCTGATTGTGCGTTTGAACATTTCACAGAATCAGAATGTGCTATTTTGTAAAGAAGAATGGACAAATATTTTCAGTCTCTAAATGTTTGGTAGAGACGTAACACAAAGATATGTGGTTATAACTGCAGCAAAATATGATTATTTAATGGTTCAACGTGTGGAGACTAAATACCCACGCAAAGCATATTTATTTTTTATTTGTAAAAGAAATTAACTGCTGTTTAATATTTCCTTTCACTTGTTTAAGCACTAGTTTGTGGTTGTTAATCATGTAAAATCCTTCTGAAATACGTTGACCATTGGGTTTCTGTGGCAAAAAAACTGCGAACAAGTTCAGGGGGTATGAATATGTATGAAAGACTCTGTATGTACCAACCTGCTACCCCAGCTTTACATGTAAGCACATGGCTTCATCTGCTGGGTAATAAATGTACATGAAACAGCTCTTTGAGAAAAACCCTATTAAAGCAAAATGCATGTCAGTCACAAAGCAAACAGTAGAATTATACATGAAAGCAAGTGCATACTTTACGTTTATACGCAATTTAATGGCATAAAGCATTCCCACATTCACTGTGAAGTTACATAAAGACTAAGCCTTCTATTCTCCTAATTGCTCTCATGAACTTAGATCAGAGACTGTTTTTACAAAAGGTTCTTGTATACATCTGTTGGGTTTGTAGTCTTACAGTAAGACCATATTTTAGAAAATTTAGCTTATTTTATTTGGCATTGGTACTTTCATACAGCCCAGTCTCTCAAGGTTTAAGGAAAAATCCCTTTTACTGTCACATGCCGAGACTGGACTATCTATCCTCTTATTAAATATGAACAAAGCTCTGTCTTACAAGCAAAACTCTTAGCTGAAGGTGAAAGGTTAAGAGTGTTGCCCGAAGGGGCAATCCATTTTAATAAACTTTCTCCTGATATCCCTCATTGAATATCCATCAGTCCCAAGTATGCAGAAGTGCCACTTTTTTAACAAAACTCAGTTTTAAAGTAAAGTAGTAAGGAATCAAACAGAAGAGTTAATTGTTTTTAAAAACATAGTATATGGAACTTATTTCATTCATTTAAATACAGGACTTGAAAAAATCAAGTTATTTGTGGGTTTCTGTTTAATTTTCTGTTAGAAAAAATATAAAACTGCTAAAAGAAAAATGAAATCCTTACTGAGAACCACCAGCCACACACCATCTGTGAAAATCATTATTGAATTTTGTGACGCTATGCAAATAAAACCTGCATTGCTGAAAAATTGTATGCAGTGGATGCATTATACGTCTGGGCGAAATGCAGTGGCACGAGTACACACAATCCTGCCTGTCTGTGCTTGTTTGCCCTGGATGCATTTGTTCAGTGATTCATGGGCAGCAGGATGACGGGTCAGTAAGAGAGAACTGAATCCCCAGAGGCCACTGACACTTGGGCTGTAACTCTGTCTCTGCAAGTCCAGTCTGATATCTGGACTTTCGCCTATCCAATGGTGGCCACACACACAACTTACTGACTCTGGTTTCCTGAAAGTAATGGAGCATACCATGCAGTTCCTTCATGAATAAAAAGATTCCTCCATGATGCACTTCTGAAGAAGCAGTGATCAATGGGAGACTGTTTATGTATGCTTACAGAAATTAGTGAGTGACCATGAAACTGCCCAAATGTTTGTATTAGATAATAAACAAACACAATGTTGTTACTACTATTCATAAAGCTGGTGCTCTTTAAAGTATATATTTACATTTGTGGAGTTAGAAAGTTGATATTACTAAAAAGAGGGAGATTAAATGTTCCATTAATATTTTTGTCTCATACTCCGATTGAAAAAATCCACTATGTAAACACAGCAGTTAAAACAAAAAAATGTACTTTTTTTTGGCATAACTCAGTATTACAAATCTGCTTCTAAACATGTAAAGTAGAGTTTTACCATCTTTGTTGTTATTTGCTGGTCCAATTCTCTTCAGTGATTTGAGGAACAGTTAAACAAGTGATTTACTATTTCCTTTGTTGCCATATATCATTCCTTCAGTCCTTGTTTACATCTGGGCGGTCCATCCACTGCAACCCTATAGCTGACAGTGAAGGCAGCTGTTAAATAACACTGTTTGTAAATCATTATTATATCTTGCTTTAGCAGTCATATCAGGAAAAATCATTTGACTAGTATCAGGTTTTTAAACATACATGTCACAGAGGTTTTATTTATTTATAAATAACTGGCTTTTGTCTAAAGAAAATTTACAGCATATCCAATATTCAGTTTGAGTATTTATAATCCTTCATAATCCTAATTGTTGCTGACTACAGTCAAAGTTTTTTGATACTCTACGATATACTAAAATTCAGTTTGGACTTGTTGAGTGAGATTAGTTAGTCCCAGAGACTGAAGCTGGTGGCTAGTCCAAGACATGCTGAGACCAAAGGAGACTTGGTCTATTTTTTAAAACGCTATATTAGTTCATGTAAAGTGTTTAATTAACCTTTTAATATATATCATATTTTATTCTAGAGATCATTTGCGCATAAACTGATTATTATTTACACACAAAAGAAGGACGTAGTATGTGGTCCAATATAATCGATTTCCCTTTAACAAGATATTACCAATTTGTTAACTGCTTCTCATTTTTACCAGAACTTCTGAAATTTTGTTATTTTTCTCACAGTACTAATAACCATCTTCTGCCTGTTTCAAGCACTTGCTTGTGGATCATCATCCTAAAGAGGGTAAAAGGAAATGTGTGTGCTGCAAAAAAACATACACTCTAATTAGTGCATAAATTAAGAACATTTTAACCAGATTTTTAATGAGCTCTATTGTATATATTTTCAACAGTTCTGCGTAAAATAGTGATTTAGTCGCTCTTTTGCTGATGAGTACTTTGCGGACTTTACAAGTTAAGATTTTTTTCTTCTACAACTTGGTGTGTGATATGATATTTAAGAGTACCCAGATTAAAATCACCCTTAATGTGCACCAGAACAAACTCAGACCGTTGCATAGCTCATGCTAATGAATTCTTGTCTAATTTTTTCTAAGTTTCTTTCCATTTAATAAAACTGTAACAATTTAGAGAGGCAACTGAATACTTCAGCCCAGGCAGAAGAAAGGATGAGCAAATATTGACATATTAAAGAAGCACAACACCTGAAAGCCAGATTTTGTCCATTCAGGATGAAATTACTGAGGCTAGAAGTTGAAGCCAGGAAATTTTGCCTGGGCCACCTTTTACTAATATCTTTATCTACCCTGTCATGTTCTTCAGTCTATCACATAAAACCAATTTCTTTTCCAGCCACACACGTTGTATTCCATAAACATGCACAAATCCGGAAAATTGGGTCAAAAACGGGGGAAAAAATAACCTTTAGTGCTCTAAAACAACGATTCCATCATGATTGTGGAATGTTGTGGTTTGCAATATGGAAACAGACTGAGTCCAGAATCCAGTGGTTAGAAAAGGAAAAGTTTGTCTGAGAAGCAGGAAAATCTTGGGAAGGGGGTGAAGGGGAGCTTCTGGAATTACACACGAAAACCCTGTAGACACACACTCAGATGTGCTCAGACACACACTTGCACTGCCTGTATCTTCACCACTGAAGAGTTAACCACATTGTGCAAAGGGTGGGGTTTTGGTTGGTGTTGGTATGAAGGCACAAGGATAACTGTGCTCCCTGTTTCATTTGAAGCGCAGGGACGTTCCCATCTTTCAAATGCTCCGAAGGGTTCTGACAGAACGTCATTAGTCCTGTGGCAGATGAATCATTAATTATGCTGTTAATCAGAAACTCAGAAATTAAAGTTGCAGACTTCTGAAAGAAAGCCACTTTCAGAGCATCCACATCAAGAGCTTCTGTTTTAATAAGTGTGTGGTTGTTGAGTTTTGACTGCCGGTCAGAATGCCTGGCATAAACCCCCTCCTCTCTCCTTTCAAACAGACAAAAGTGCAGAGATCTTAAAGTCGAAATGCTTGCATAATAGATGTTTCCAAAAATACAGAGTAGGCAAGCAAGCGGACCGAGGTTTGGCGGCACGCCCCAGCACGGGCCCTGGGCCAGACGTTCTTACTGCATTCCCTGCACTGGACCACGTGTGCTGGATGAGGTGTGAGGCTTGCAGTCATACGCTTTTTATTCTGCCACCTGATCCAGGCTGGTCTCCATCACTTCCATTACACAGCCTACCAGACTACGCACACATAAAGCTTGCCCCTTCCTTCTCTGTTTGGTTTCTAACACTCACCACTTTCTACCATTTTCTCATTCTTTAATGACATTCCCTGCAATCTTGGTAATAGATTACCTTTACTCACCATTAACTCCCACCTCATCATCTCTCATCTTCATCTGGCTTCGCCTTCTCTCTGATTTCTGACACCACTGTAAGATAATATTTCAATGTCCAAGCATCTGGAAAAGATGAACATGCTGAGAAATTTCTGCCTGTGCCAGTTATTGGTTTACATTATTATAAAAGGAGTCATTGTTTGTAGGAGTGAATTGCTCATCCTGCTGCTGCATCACTACTGGCTTTATAAGAGCTTTGTATATTTGCAGTATCACTGTCACCACAACTGTTTTTGTCATATATGCAGCCCGGAAGAAAAAATCTTAAGTCATCCCTCAAATCTTTTTTTTTTTTTCCTCATTGTCAGATTTTTTGTAATCTTTTAAAGTTGTCTTGAGCAATTTTTTCGGCTTTCTCAAGACGATCCATTGATTTGCTTCAGACATTGGATGTTTTACACAAAAAAAAAATAATTTGCAGAAGAGTGCTGTTTTGTTTGTTGGTTGATCACTATTTTGAGACCAAGGAGTTGATCCCCTAGCATACCGTAGTTGATAAACTAAAGGATAATACATCTCTTAAAGCCTAGTTTATACTTCTCCGTCAGCAAGTTTGCAGCCAGATGCAGACGTTTTGGCGGAGACGCTGTTCTTTTTGGTTCTCAGTTTCTGTGTCTCTGTTCTCTAGTGGTTTTTTAGTGGTACAAAACAATTCCCGACCAGGAAAGCAGGGGCTGCTAACTTTTCATGGCCGGTCTGCCTACCACTGTAGTGTCGTTTCTGGTGAACTAGAGTTTATTTTCTTCAGCTTGTGATCACATTCCCCCTCAAGGACCAATGGATGCCATAAAGTAAGTTTTATTTTACTACATGTGCAGCTCACAGAATACAAACAAAGAAAGCATTCTGTTTTGTTTTTTCTCTACACCTCCTTGTGTTCAAAATTGTCAAAACAGCATATTAGATAGACAGTACTTTCAATATAAAGCATATAGTGCCCAAACGCTGCATTAACTACTAATTACAGCAACTGCAGAGCACCATTCTGTCGAGATAATCTCTGACTGTTGTTGACCAATCACAGGCATGCGCTCTCTGTTCATGGAGACGGATTGTTAGAAAATGGGGCTCTACTCCGTCCGTCCTTGTGTAGGTGACGGAGAGACCTTACGTCGACGGATAATGGTGCTGCGTCAATCGGTTTCGACATAGATGGGGAAGTATAACCTAGGCTTAAGTCTTGAGTCCAGTAGCAGTTTTGGACGTGGATGTATGCTGCAACTGGCTAGTGATGCTGAAGATCTGGATGTTAAGACGTGAAGATCAGTGTCAACTAAATATGATTATAATGTTTCAGTAATACAATTCCGTCACTTTTTGTCATGAAAAAAAAGGCAATTGACAGGTCTTTAAAATATTATAATAACTTTAAGTTAACATAGGCGTTGAAGCCATATGTGTTATTAGATACCAGGTTTCTGAGTTATTGTGTAGCAAAGTGGTACGTGCAGGTGTTCAGAAAACAGAGGCCCTTTTCTGAGTTCAAGTCCCATTCCCTGCTGTTTAGTTTTTTAGCCTTATACTGACCCAAATGTATTTGACAGTAGTTGTAGTTGTAGTTGACCCGAAATGATTACATTTAGTTCACTCAACAAAATTCTTTATTGCTGAATTAACCCAAATCAGTTGGGTGGAAATGATTAACATAATTTTATTATGTCCGCCCAGCAAGTTTTTTTGTTTTTTTTTTGTTAGTGTGGGTGGTTTTCGTGTGCTGCTGTGCTGAATATGTGGTGTGTTGGTTCGGATGTGTTTGTGGTGTTCATTGTGCTTATCATGGGCTTGGGTGGGGATGGATCCACTCCAGGGATACTGGGGCTTTATTGTTTGGTGGTAGCTGTTGGGTGGCTCTGCAGAGGTCTGGTTCAACGTCTCTATTTGATTACCTGTTCTGTGTGTTTCATGCTTGGTTGGTTTTGTTGGTAGGTTTGGTGGCATGCTTGGTCTTGGTTGTCCATATGCTGTGGCTATTGGTGTGGTGCTTTGAAGTGGGGCGGAAGTGTATAAGTATTTGAAGTATTTGAAGGGCGACGGGTGGCCTTTGTCGGTGGATCTCTAGGGCAGGTCGCTGTGGGGGCTGGGGTCTTGGGTCTCTGGGCCCATTACTATCTACCCTGGTGTAGCTGACTGCCGGCGGAGCCCATGGGCTCATCACTTCAGCCCCCTGGGGCTTCTCCACTGTAGCTGCTGGATGTTTACCCAGGGCTTTCCGCTGCTTCTCAGGGGGAGACTAGGATGTTTTCTTGTATTTTCTTTATTCCGCTTCCTCTCTATCTTCAGTTTACCCTCTCCCTCTTACATTTTTTTCTACCTCTCTTCATCTTCGTCTTTTTTTATTTACCATCTCAGTGTTCATAATATTGGGGGAAAAAATGTCTTTCACAATATTGATAAATCTTGGTGCCTAGAATGATCAAACTGGTAATGGGCTGAACAGAGATTGGGGAGTCATTTGCTCTTTTATAAAAACTAAGAAAATTATTTCTACTTTTTCAACATATGTTGAAAATTTTGCCATACCACTTACATTATGCTGGGTTGGTTCCCCTTTTGCTTACAAACCTATCATGATCTGTTGAGGCAGGAACTCCAATAGCCCCCTGAAGGTGTGCTGTTTTAAATAGGAAGAATCCCCTTTGTAATTCAAGCAGTTATTGTTAGTGTGAAACAGTTGTATTCCTCTGTTGAAACACATTTAGTTTCAATTTTAATTGCTACCACTTCTTTCTTTCCTTGCTTCAGCACACAACTTTGAATATAGCTGAAAGATGTTAGAAAGTAGTATTACCTTCATGAAGATAGAATCTCAAGTAGTTAAATTATTTTAGGAGATAGTTATGCACATGGTATAGAAATAGATTCCTCCATGTGTAAGGTTAGTATATAAGACAGCTGACACCACATGTTGGACTTTTGGCTGTAATGTTCAGCCTGGGCTTAAGTAAAACAGTTCTTCAATCAATATCTAGTGTTTCTTGGTAGTCTTTAAGGTGTTTCAAAGATATCATTACAGTAGTGTGGTGGATCGTCTTTGGATCATATTTGCTTCCACACACATCCCAAAGTTACTCAATTAGATTTAAATCCAACAAATTTAAAGGCAGATTCAACACCTCAAACATGTTTTCTGTGGGACTCTTCAAAGCATTATTGATCCATTTTTGATTTGTGGCATGGTGTGTTACCTTCTTGGAGAAGTTACAGCAAGTATGCACCTCATATGCAAAAAAGTGTGATCCATTAAGTTTTCTGACACCTTTTTTTGCAGAATATCAGCAGCTGGATGAGCTATAGCAGCTCATCCAGCTAGCTTTGAACCTTAGCCGTACCAAGGGTCACAACTGTCTTCTTCTTCTTTCTATTTTCCTAGATTCTGACATTTGCTAGCTAGGAACATCTCAAGTACAAGTACTGCAGTTTTGGAACTTGTAAAAAACCCAGTCATTAATCCAAAACCTGAGAGAGTACAAAGAAAATAACGTTAATATGGACTTTTTACTTCTTAGAAAATGCAAAAACAATTACGTAAGGAATTGATGTGATGAATGGACTGAGATTTTCACAGTACTACTGCCATTTATTCACTCAAGCCAACACCACATACATCCTCCACAAAAATGAGAGGAAAAAAGGAAAAAGACTTTCAGGAAATTGACTTTTCATTCAGGCACCTTTTACTCACTCCCTCATTCCTGCGAGAAATCAACATACACCCCTGTGAGAGTAATGATGAAAAGAAAAAAAGAGCAGTTTATCCACTTTTGGTTTGGATAGTTACTTGCCCACACACAAAATACAGATGGGCCCTTACCACAAATACACCAGTTCTTAAGGAATCAGCAGTCTCACGCATCAGGGTGGTGTTGTGGTCAAGCCATATGGGGCGCCACAGTTGGAGAAACTGTGGGATTTGACAGGAGGCCTAAAGAACACACATACGCACATGTATCTTAATTGACTTGTAAAAACTCCACTAAAGCACAATTTTATAGAACAAATTTTAGACTAGTCACTAAGGATTTGACATCAGGTTGTGCCCAGCTTGCAATTCTGTCACCACCACAATTTCTTTATACACAGTCCAAGAGCAATCTATGTTTTCAAGATAAAACTGAATAAGCCATACCAAAGACGCTATAAAGGCAGCAGATTCACAAGCTCAGAGTATGAAGTAATTCCGACTTAAATGGAGGAGAGTGGTGCAAGGCAAGATTTATGGAGCTGCGCACAATGGCAGGGGAAGTCGACAAAGTTTCTGAAAGGAAATAAATGACCTCTCACTCTTTGCAAACTGACAGCTCAGGCTTTGGTGCTACTTCTCTAAACTCCTTGTGATGCTCATACTGCTCTTTTTTTGGTGGAGGCATTCATTCAAAGGCCAAAACTGCAAAAGCCAGTCTAGGCAAACACAATTGAAGATGTGATTTATGAGCACTGTTGACTTTGCGGAACTGGATCAAGCGTTACCTGGTGGAAATGCTGGCAGGGCCATTAACCCCAGTTTCCCCAACCCGTGGTAGAGATGGTAGCAGACACTAGCTTTCAGATTCTGCAGAGGTGTGAAGGGGATGTGATTTTTCACAACCAGGCCAAAACCCAACTAGGTCTCAGTATAAAGTTTCCCTTATAACTTGTTAAATACCTCCAGAAGGTTTACTTAAAGATGAGATGGGGGAAGAGACACCAGAGAAAGACAAAAAATAATAATATCACATGCAATTATTCAGTTCCTTGGTGGGATCTGAACACTTATTGGTTTGATCTTGTCTGGTTCCTTTAGCTCTTGACTTTGTCTTTGTCACTGTATATTTAAGAGAGACTTACTTTGAGTTATCAACAGAGAACACTTCATAAATATGAAGTTGAAGGAAAATCATATGTTTTTCTATAAAATCTGAAATGTTTGGCATGCGTTTGATGTTATTCTCATTTTTCAGATACTCCTAAGTAAAATCTAGTGCAGCTGTCTACTCTTAGAAGACCTTCTTATTAGTCATTTGACTCCAACTGAGTGTAATCGCTTGTTAAGATAAATCTAGCGCTTCTTTATCACAGCAGACCCATCAGGCATATAGTGATGGTGAAATTGAATGCACAGTCAGTACATAAAACAAATTCCAAAACATTAAACATCTGACCTTTTGACCTGTAATCTGACAATGGAAATACAGCACAACTAAAAATCTTCATTACACCTAAACTAGGCAAGAATAACATCACACAGACAAACTGACAAGAGGCCCACATTGACTCTGGAGGAACTGCAGTGGTCCACAGCTCAGGTGGAAGAATCTGTTAACAGTACACCTATTACTTGTGCGCTCCACAAGTCTGGAAGAGTGGTTACCAGAAAGCCATTGTTAAAAGAACATCATAAAAAGGCCGATTTTAAGTTTGTGACAAGTAATGTTCTTCAGCAAATATATGAAAGAAGACCAAGAAGTTCTGGTCAAATAAGACAAAAATTTTACTTTCTGCACAATGGGAAACACGAGATGGTAACAATGTTTAAAATTATCCTCACTGTAAAACATGGTAGTGGCAGCAGCAAAGAGCTAACTTCGGGTAGGCTGCTTGAAAATGCACACTAGACTTTTCCAATTTATTTGGACACAGATTTCCTTCTTTTTGTTTCACAATTATGCACTACTCTGTTTAAGCATATATCCTAAAAATCATTTTTAAAGCAGAATGTATAGAATAAGAATACTTATTTTTCAAGGCACTGTATATATTTATCTTAATATAGATGTAAGTTACTAACCCCAGGAGTATGTTTCAGAAAGAGTTTTTATTTATTTATAAATATTTAAAATACATTGAGAGTTGTTGCTTTAAAAGGAAAAAGTCTTTAGGACTCAGAATACTTCATGTAATGCAATTACTGCCTTAGCATAAGATAGTCTTAAGCCCCTCTAGACTGATAAAGAGGCTTTCAGGCAGGAAACAAAATCAGGTGCTGAGCCCCAAATGACCATGAGAGCTTTAAAAACACCATCTCCAGAGAGATTTATGAGGATGGATGTATTTACGGTATCTTTTCATCTTTGCACATTTGACCAGTCCTCAGATGGTTGGAAAATTTATGGTGTTTTCAGGAGAAAATGCATCTTGCAGTAGGTGTGTGCAGGAGTCTTCGAAGTAGTCATTGCCCAAGGGAGAGGCCCGGTCCAACAGATTCCAAATTTCTTATAGTTGTAGGACAGAGATTTCATTGAAAAATTAGTGTTCACTCTCAAAGGATGACGACTAATTTCTAGTACACCTCCAGGAGTGGTCAAGAGCTCTTCAGTATAGAAGACAGAAGCTGAAACAAAGATAAACTGCAGCTTCCCTTCACCCAACATCACTGATGGGCAGGGGACACAGACAAGAACTTTGTATGGAAGTTCAATTACTAGGCCTAGAAATCCTATTTTGGTGCTAAGTTTAAGCTTCCGCTGGCTGGCCCTCAAAAGAAGCAAAAGTCCAAAGTAAACCCAGACCTGAGAAGTTCCGTCTTGAATGCCTGGGGAAAGGCAACAAACGTCAGCGTGCTCAAAGTCCTCACTTTCTAAAGGCTGGCTGACTAATCCACGATATTCCTCCATGATCTAAACCTGAAGCTTGCTGTAGCAGCAGAACACTGTGGCATTGTGTCCCTGCTCTTAAGGAACCTGTGATTCATTTACTGGCAAAACCTTTTGGAACTGCACGCTATATTTTCTTATATTTAGTACTCTAGTGCATTTCATATTTTTGGGACTGGACTGGGTCTGTTGGGACTGTTTGCATTGAGGATCCAGACTGTGATGTACTATCCAATCACTCCAGTTTAACAGAGCAGTAGTGTGACTCTCCGAAGAAAACAAAGTGTTTACATTTTCATAAGTTTTTTTTTCTTTTCCTCAGAAGTGGGTAATTTAATAATAGGTTCTATAGGGGGCAATATGGGTAGAAATAGGACTATGGTGATTATTTAAAATCCTTAGTAAATTACACTTAGACCTTTGCATCAACAACACTGCAGTGTAATGATACAATAGTGCTCTCTGCTGGTAGAAACAGAAAACACCTCTTAAGTTGAATTACTGAAATAAATAAACTTTTGCACAATATTTAAATTTTTCAAGTTTCACCTGAATATATTTACAGGTAAGAATGTCTTTTAGAAGCAAATGTTGCTCTGAATAATATTGTATAGGTTTTAAAAAGACTTTAAAAAAAACCCATTATAAAGTAAAAGGTTTCAATCGTATCTTGTTTTATTTTTCTTCAAGGTTTGCCTTGCTTCAGTGCCAGATCCGCAGTCCACCATGAGGATGAAGAGATGATCAGCTCTGTCTCTGCGGTTCCTGCCACTGGACATTTGCTGAATCCCATTACCATGAAGATGTTGTCCCTGTTTCCCAGATAACAATTCTGAGGACCAGGCCTTCACAGCACCAAGAGTGCACCATGGCAGGAGAGACTCAACAAATGCATACAGTCAAAGAGCTGGATGCTGAGTCCAAACTGCAGGATGAGGGGACGGCGCTGGAACAACAGAGCGAAAAAATCCCAAAGGCATCTTCGGAGCACTTTTCAAGCACAGGCACTGAGGTCAGGCTCACTACCGGAGGGGCCGAGGCTAAAAAACTAGATAAAGAAAAGGACTGTCCTCAGCAGCGTGAAGCTGTAATAAGGCCACAGCAGACAGGGAAGATTGACTTCAGTTCACTGCAGAACAGATCAAAATTTGTCACTGACAGGACTTGGTCAAGCGGGAAAGGCGGCCCCCAGTCACCGAGTGGAAAGGGCCGTAGCCGAGAGAAGGGGAAGCGGTCAGGAAAGACAGAGCGTGGCAACCCACAGCAGCTGTACAGACTAAGCATTACAAATCCACGCACCATCGGCATAGCCTACCCACAACAGAAGGTTCTGCCACCCAAGAAGTTTGAACCTAGCCGTGGCCCAGTTTCGGGCAGCTACAGATTCAACATTCCCGACATGTCTGAAAGAGAAGTTGAGCTACACCAGCAGGAGATCAGCTACAGCCGCTTCTTCCAAGAGAATCCCTCTAACATTACCTCCCCGAGTTTTACCTCACAGGCACTGGGTTCATCAAGTGGAACATCATCGCACTCACACCCACCCATGACACAGCAACAGCAGCCGGCATCGATGGAGACCAACAGCACACAGACTGGAAGTCAGCCGATGATAGCTGAGTGTCCACTTAGTGGCTCAAATGTATGGCAGTCTCCTGAACGGATTTATAATGGTGCTAATTATGGGGTTTCATCTCAAAAATCCACTGCTCTGTCAGAAACCAGTAAGGGGAGTGCATTTGTGCCCGCTCAATATCAGTATGCATATCATTCAACCCCTGAATCTTATGCCTGTGAACAGAACCCTCAACCACATATCAGTCACAACACATTTTCCTTCTCGCCTGGAAATGGTCAAAACCCTTCTCAAAACAGCTCTCAGTTCAGTACTGACCATCAGCTGGAAAGAAGCTCCTATCCCAACCTGCAACAGCCCAAATTTATTCAAGGGGGCGCATCATCCATCCAGTGTTCCATAACTCTGAGCGAAGACTCACCTAGCAGTGACAGCTCGGGTTCCAGCTCACAGCAGTCAGAACAGGGGAAAACTGCTCTGCCTGAGAGCTCAGACATGAGTTCTCAGGCCGATTGTCAGGATGCAGCCGTCACATCAGGGAGTAAGAGAAACTGTCATCCCAAAGATGCAGCTGCCAGCCAGAAAACATTCATGCAAGCTGGCGTGCATGCAATAACTATCCCACAGAGTCCAGGCTCACCAATGCACTTTCCCAACAGAACATTCAACAATCCTAAAGCCAGCAGCATCCGCACAGTTTCAGCACCTTCTGACAAACCCATCAACAATAAGATCATGAATAGGCTTCTGCACTCATGGGAAGGGCCTAATAAAACATATTCATTGGGGGATCAAAACACCCTTCAGTACTCTGTTATGAATGAGAAGTTTCATTTCCAGAACCAGACATCAATAGACCACAGGCCAAATTCATCTAAAAGCAACAGAATGCCCTGGCAGCAGATACAGCCAAACTCTACCATCCTAAACGTTAATAGGATAGAATCCTTAAGGCAAATTAGCAATCAGAAACTGGCCTACATGGGCTCTCCATCTGACTGGCAGGATGAGAGTAAAGTGCAAAAGCATAACTCATTCCAGAGCAGCAGAGGTGGTGATGTGCTTTCAAACCAAAGACATGAAACTGTTAAGCAAAACAGCACCACCATCTCAACTTTTAAACTGGAAATGAACCACACAAAGTTAGGCGATGCCAAGAATAAGTCAGGGTACCTTGGACTAAATCAGACCCTTCCAACAGCTCCTTTGAGAAACTACAGCTACCCACCATTGCAGGTCCCACCCATGGGGCTTTTAAAGGTGTCACCATATGAGTCTCCTTTGCCATCTCCCATTCATAACCCTGCATCCAGTAGCACCTGCTCCTCCCTCTCTCCAGCATCCACCAGCCCCATTAATATTGGCTCAGAAGACAGTCAGATGTCACAGTCAGTCCCTCCTCACTTGTTCTACCAGCCCCCACAAGCCAAAACTCAGTTACATTCAGATCACATGAACACACATTCCAATCAGTTTCATTCTGATACTCCACAAAGCCTTCCTTTTGCGTCAGACAGAGCCAAAGACGAAACAATGAGCTTTCTGCAAAACAGCACACATCTGAAGACTGGCATGGACGGCAGTAAAAGCTATGTGGATAGTTTTGGCATCGAGCATCACCAGCCACCTCCACCATATTCTGCACACCAGCTCTTAACCAGTTCATTAGCCGCTGCAAACCTGGATCAGTTAGATGTGCTCCTGACTTGCAAACAGTGTGATCATAATTTCAGCAACCTGGCTTCATTTTTAGGCCACAAGCAGTACTGCACTCAGAACACACTTGCACAGAATGAGCTCAAAGATTTATCAAAGATGGAGGACAACAGGAAGTTTCATGTGGAACCAGTTAAGGCAGCATTAGCTGTGTCAAGTACATCACTCTCAAGGTGTCCATCTGATCTACACCTTTCGTTGTTGGGCCTCAACAAAAATGGAGAACTGATATCTGAGAGTGAAACAAAGGGAGACGCAAAAGATGACCCACTAAAAATGGGTTTGTTCTCTGGTTCCACTAACCTGCCCGTTCCGTTGCCCGAGCTGGAACTGGAGGATGCTAAGTTAGACAGCCTAATAACAGAAGCTCTGAACGGACTTGGATATCAATCAGACAATGCAGAGATAGACAGTAGCTTTATTGACGCATTCGTTGATGATGACCTCACCACAGTCAAAACATCCTCAAATAAACTATGCCTAAAAACCAAAGAAATCGCACCTTCAGAGAACAAAACTAAACAAGCCGTGGATGAAAGCTCGTTTACACAGGAAATGTGTTACGACTCTGATGTTGAAAGCAAAGGGAAAATTGATATGAGTTTACAGGAAGATGAAAAAAATTACAATAAAAAAGATGGATCCCATAAAAATTCAAAAATTGCCTCCAGGGATAAGACATTGGAGCAAGAGAGCAAAGCGAAAGAAATGAGACAGCTGTGTAAAAGCAAGGACAAAAACATGAGCCCACAAAGGTTTCTCCTATCCAGCAAGATCTCAGAGCATTGTGGCTTAAAAAGCTTTCAGGATGGTCCAGCACTTCGGGGGTCAGCAGCCTCACAGGCCTCCATGTCTCCAACCTCGAGAGCTGCATCTAAAGAAAGCAAGAGGAAAAGCACCTGGAGCAAAGAACTCATCCACAAAATAGTGCAGCAAAAAAATAAACTCCACAAGCTTCATGTTAAAGGTACAAAAAACCTTCAGTTTTCCCTAGTGATGGAGCGCCTCACTCCAACTGTGCAGAATCCCGCATTTGGAGAATACGATTATGTATCTGATTCAGATGATGAGTGCGAGCCTGTGAAGATAGCCAGCCAAGGCAGACTGAATCAAAGTAGCCGGTGTAAATACACATACACTAAGCAGTGTAAATGGCGAGCGAGGAGTGAAAGAGACCAGGCGGCATGGAGGCACGAGTCCAAAGAGTGCTTTGAGATGAAGAAAAGTGAGGAACTGTCTCTCACACCAGATAAACACCAAAGACCCAGGAGACGAGGCAGCAGGTCGTCCACAAGCAGTGACCTCAGCACATCAGTGAGCCCCAAAAGCACTGAACGCACAGACTCAGACAACGAGAGAAAGAAAGACTATCCAGAGCAGAATAACCATGACAGATCAACTACGCAGAAGCTTTTTAAAGAGTCGAGCACTCTTGCACTGACATTTACTAAATCTGTCAAGAAATATAACATCGACAAGACTAAGTATTCTGATAACAAAGCAATTGCAGAAGACACAGATAAGTATTCAGATTCAGAAGTTCCTGATCTGTCCTCATCTCCACAAAAAGCAAGAGAGACAGAGAAGATCTGTGAAATAAGAGGAAGTGTTCAGGCCAAATCAAGAGACAAATCTGGGCCTCAGAAAAAGGAAAGTAGCTCAGTTGTCAACACCATGCAGAGAACAGAGAAACCTAGCAGTGAAGAAGGACCAACACAGTGCAGCAACTCAGATAAAAAAACTCTAGAGGTTAAGTCACCCCCTCCTGCTATCACAGAAGAAACTGATTTTAATGTAGACAGAAACACAACGTACAAAACAGACGAAGGACCAAAAGCTGCACAGCTCCAGCTATCAGGCTCTGCCACATTGGAGAAACAGAGTGAGAGTGTCTGCATGGTGAAAGATGCAATTATTTTGGTCAATGACCTAGACGCACACAGACCCACATCTCTTTGCACATCTTTGATGGATGAGGTGTGTCTGTCCCCGACTGGAAGCCAGAGCCCACTGATACAGAAAGATGAACTCCACCTCATGTCCTACCCCATGGATCAGGAGCAAGGCCTCATCAAATACCCACTTTCATTTGACACCTCCTCTATGTTTGGGGACCTCACAGGGTTTGACAGTGGCCTTTACTCGGATATGCCCATTCAGAAAGACAGTCTCCATTCAGTGGAGAGCACAGCTGACAAAAAGGAGGAATTTGTCTCATCTTTTTCTCCTTTTATGGAACAAAGAGAGTGGAACCTCATGGTTAACCCTGTGCTACGGGATGAGATATCCCAGTACAAAGGAATTTCTGAGAAATCAAATGAAAAGAAGTCAGATTACAGTCACATCCCATTGTCTCTGCCGGAGAAAATAATTGACTACAGTGCAAATCTCAGCAGCTGTGCATCAGAGGATGAGCTGGAGATAAAGAGAATAGTAAATGAGCTTGAAAATCAGCTTCAGACAACAAAGCTGCAAAGCCCACCACTTCTGATCCAGGAGGGCCCAAAGCAATTGCAAATGAGCAAATTTTCACCCTTACAAAACGCTGACAACCCTGAACTTCAAGGCAATGAGTTGGACATTAAATGCTCCGTTTCAACAATCAATCGCTCAGAGACTTTCACCAACCCAGAACTCCCATGGTCCAGTACATTCCAGTTTGACCTGGTGGGTGAAAATCACAGCCCCCATACTCAGATTCACAGTGAAGCATCAGCACTTAAGCAGGAGCACCTCCATCATAATGTAAATGTAGGGAAGAGCAGAGTTGAAAAGGAACCTCCTGCAGAAACAAAAGAGGACATTTTAGAGCAAAGAAGATATGCTGAAAATCTCATGAAAAGCTTGGAAGTGATTTCAGATTCTATCTTTCAAAAAGAACCTATTATATCAGAACATAGGGAGCCAAATGTCAACTCCCCCACCAGTAAACAACATGAACAAGCTGAATGTCAGGCCCCTGATGCAGCTGAGAAGGGAGATTGCTACGGAAAGGATGCAATTACCTTAAAGGAGAGTATTTCGTCGCTTTCGAATATCAGTGAACATAAGAATGAAATTGAAATCATTCTCGATGAGTCACAGTCATCTGTTCCTGACACCTCTGACCCTTCATTTGGAGGCAATCAGCCAGGTTTCTCTCATGAACATGAACCCAGAGAGAATGACGATTATGATGCAGTAACTAAGGTTCCATCAGATGTTAAGTCTGCTCGCTGCTCATCCAACAGTGAGGGAGAGGATTTAAATCCACTGATTAAAAACAACATTGATTGCAGAGAAGGCAGCAAGGACCCAGAGGCAGTAGAGGAAATCCCTCATCAATCTGAGAGTTATCCTGCATCACCAGGTGACCTCACGCAGGGGATTGGTGAGAAAGTGGCAGGTGTAATTAAATTGGCACTGAAACAACAATACACTAATGACAACAAGAATCCTGAAGACATTAGTCCATCACCACCTGCAGATTTGAAGGTGGGTGAAGTAACTGAGACTTCAGAACAAGACCATTTGATTGCAATCTCTGCCTCGGAAAACTCCAGCCATTCAAAGGTATACAGTAAATCAAATATGTCATTCAAGATGGCTAACAAAGATAAGCTTTGCAGTCCTGAGCTGGTTAAAACCAATCCAGAAACATGCTGCTCACCCCTCCATGACACCCAGACTACAGAGGGACAAAGCAATCTGTTGATCCTGTCACAGCCTGACGGCATCATTAACGGCGATTCCTCCAAAGTGACTCCGTTTAATGAGCCATTAAAAACTGACGCAGGCCTCGTCTTTGCTGAGCAGGAGGAGATTCTGAATGTTCAGGACATCAAAGAGCATCTTCCCGTTGATTTCATGGCAAGCCAGCAGAACTCCCCATGCAGAGAGGCAGCAGAAGAAAAACGCTGCATATTTTTGGACTCTGCCTCGCCAGCTGGTCCTCTTTTAATAATTTCACATCAATCGGCCGCACAGGAAATTGACTCGAAAGAAGATATAAATGCAAAAAATAAATGCAGCAATTATCTTACTGACAGATTGTCTCAAAATGCAAAATCTCCAATAATCATAGACAATGAAGAGGCAGTAAAAGGTGATTCATTAAACAGAGCAGCTGAGATGGACTGTTCTCTCATAAGCAAACCTCAGCTGAACTTTAGAATGATTCCAACATCTGAAATAGTCAGCTCCTCCCAGATTGATGCGGGCCATAGAGAAGAACCACCAGAGGTGACAGACAGACTTAAAAAAGGTGATCTGATGTATGATTTAAAACTCAGCCCCCTGAACTACAATGACCTCTCTGATGAGCCTTCTCAGCTAAATCAGTACGACTACATACCGATATCACCTGCTGATAAGCCTGTGGAGAATCCTGATACCAAGCAGAGATCCACAGAGAGCTGTAAGTCATGTGACGTGAGAGTTAACCCTACGCTGATTTTTACCCAAACTGAGACAGGGGGTCTCACACCTGACATCCCAAACACTGAAACCTCGTGTGATAATATAAAGATGAGCCTGCAAGTATTTCAGGATCCAGTTCAGCCTGTTGAGGATTTGTACATCCAAGCAGACCTGCTGGCAAAAGCTTCATCAGTCAATTTAGATTCTCACAAGACTTCTTCTGAAGATAGTACTCTTACCAAAAAAGTAGAACCACTCATCATCTGCAAAAATGATAAAATTCCCATACAAACAGAGAAGCAATTAACAATAGAGAAACGCCCGTCTTCAGCAGGTCAGCAAGTACATAAAGAGACAACACACAAGAAGTCACACAGCAATGATTCACATGGTGAAGTGCTTTGTGATATTTGTTTCATGTGCTTTCGAACTGTGCCTGGGCTGAAGAGACACAAGGCCATGAAGCACGTGAACAGAACTGAGAAATGCACAAAGAACGCAGCACTAAACCATCAGGGGACTGCGCTTAATTATAAAGCGCCAGTGAAAAAGCTAAAAGATGACTCACAGAGGTGTTTCCCAACAACTAAAATAGATGGAATGCCTGAGATAAGCGGCTATCTCATCTCTAGAACAGCAGAGATGGAATCAGTTCTAGAGGAAATAGCAACTGAGATGAGCAGTGTGGCAGTAGATGAGATAAGCCCTCAAAACCCTGCACTGCAGGCAAAGAAGAACAACAAAGGAAGAAAAAACAAGAGCAGTGAGCTGAATCCTGACCCTTTCTCTGATGAGCTCCTGAAAATATTAAAAACAGACATACTTCAAGCCATAACTCCTGAATTTAAAAGCAGTGCTCTACAGGAGCAAAGCAAATCCCCTGATGCGAAAGTTAGTGACACAACGGTTGCTAGAACAGAAGAGTTCCTTCACCATGCCTCTGAAGACCATTTTAACAGCACAACGCAAACTTCGGCTAAAGAGCCAAGTGAGCTGAGTGGAACTGTGCTGAACAATCAGTTTGAAGAGACAAAGGTGACAGAAATGGAATATTTAGACAAATATACGGAAAGCAATGTGGACAGTGTATCTGCAGAGAAGGAGATCATTGGAGGTTATAAAAAGACTGGACAGAAAGGAACCGAGGACAACCTTGCTTTGGAGATTCTTAGAAATGTTTCAACAGATGTGAAATGCCCTACCAACAATTCCCGCTCCTGCTTGAATTCTTCCCCTCCAAGTCCCCCCGGCATCAGCTCAGACTTGAGGGCCATTCTTGATGATGACACCACATTCTCGCAGCTATTTCCTCGAGACGAGGAAACCAAAAGGAAAAAATGCCCCAGGGTGTATGGCAAGAGAAGCAAAAGACAGATGTTATCGATCCCTTCAGATGTGGCTGCAGATTACCTTCCTCCTGACACTTTGATGCAAAACAAAGACCAGTATGTTGAACCCCAAGGTGTGCAGACAATTATTGACCATCAAAGTAATCACTGTGAATATGAGACTATTTCCATTGATGATGCACTCATGCTAAACATGTGCCACAACAGCACTTTAACGGCTGATGCTATGCCAGATGTTAAACAAAGTGATCAACAGAATATTTGTGATCTTGGCAATAACCAATTGAATCCACTTGAAAGCTCTGTCAAAAAATCTACGGCTGAATGGAGCTCACCCAGTGATTTCCCTGCATTGAATTCCTGCCCAGTAGTGGCCTCTGAACCATCTGATTGCAAACATGAAGAGCTTCCACCAGCCACTCCCTGCACGGTAGAACCGCTTACTGCTGAGGGTGCCCAATCCTTCCAAACTATTGACGTACAAAACATCAGTACGAAATTCAAGCTTCCCGAGATAGAGCTCTTTGACTCAGAAAAAAATGTCCAAGTGGCTACTCCTTCTGAGGCTTCAGATGTAGATTGCAAAGAGGATGAAAAACCAAAGAAAACAACAGAGCGTCGAGGCAGGAAGCGACAAGATGGAGGGATTAAGGTCAAAGACAAGCAGTACAAATGCAAAGTGTGCTTTACCTGGTTCCTCACCCTTGGAGAGCTAAACTTCCATAAGCTCTCCCACAACCCATCCCCTCCTCCCACCTGTTACATGTGCGTACAGCGCAAGTTCAGCTCCAGAGAGCAACTGAGAGATCACCTGAGGGAAAAGCATGCTAAGAACAAAACAGGGATCTGGACCTGCGGAATGTGTTTGAAGGAGATTTCAGATGTTTGGATGTACAATGAACACTTAAGAGAGCATGCTACTCAGTTTGCTAGGAGAGGTCAAACTCAAGGCTCCATGCTTAGTATTTCAGGCTGCTTCATGCAGGAAACAGCTGTGAAAAACTTTATATCCTCAATAATGCAGCAGCGACCCAGCAAAGCCAATAAAGAGTCTAGCAAACCTACTAAAGATCAGGAAAAAGCAGCTACTATAGAGGGGAAAACCTTGGATGGGACTGAGACTAGAGCACACAAAACTAAAAGGAGTGGAGGGGGTGGAAAACAGAGCACTTTAACTCCAATCGAGGTCCTCCACAAAACTGAGACATCTAAAAGTGTGGAGATGCATCCCAACTGCAAAGACCCTTCAAGAGACTGTCACCACTGTGGGAAACAGTTCCCCAAACCCTTTAAACTCCAGAGGCACTTAGTGGTGCACAACCTGGAGAGGATCTTCCTGTGCCACAAGTGCCCAGTTTCTTATCAGGAGGCTCAGGAGCTCAAGGAGCATCTGAGGAGAGCTCACGAGGAAGTGGACGATCTGGATTCAAAGCACACAACTCTTTATACATGCGAGCTCTGTGCTGACGTCATGCATGTGATTAAAAAGTCCTTCATCTGCAGCACCTGCAACTACACATTCTCCAAAAAAGAGCAGTTTGACCGTCACATGGAAAAACACCTGTCAGGGGGGAATCAAATTTTCAAATTCAGGGGTGTCTTCAGACCTGTCAAAGTATCTGCCTCTAAAGAAAATGAATGTGATTCACCAGCTAGTAAAAAGAAGAGGCTTCTCTCCGACAGTCTACCAGAAAACAGCTCAGACAGTGGCATTGCTAGCTTGAGCTCACTACACTTAAATCAGAGTGCCGACACACAGTCTTCAAAGCCCTGTGTCTCCACAGCTGATGATTCCACCCAGACTGTCCCGAATGAATGCCATGACAATTCAAGCAATGCAAATGTGAAAACAGAGGAAATCACTCCAGACTGCTCTCAGCGGCTTGAAGACTTAGAGAACTGTATTCATCTGCGCCCATCTGAATCTACAACACCCAAGAAAGAAGAACTTGATGGGACTCTATTACCTAAGCTTGATAAAGAGAGTGACAAAAAATTGATAACTGAATCATGCGATGTAAAAGAAGAGGATGAATCAGTTTGCATAAGAGCAGAGAAAACTTCATGGATAGCATTTAAAGAAAGTAGCAAGGAAGGGGAGAAGGAGGTACGTAAAGATAAAACAGATTTGCTTCCAGCAGTTTTCGAAAACTCTTCTGTCTGCTCGACAGAGGATCAAGTTTTTCTCCAGACACCTGAGTCTGCAGAATTAACCATTGATGAGTTAAATCAGCAGGGGGGTGATGAGCAAAGGCATTTCACACTGTCTTGTAAAGACACTAAACAGCAGGCATTATCTTACAGTGCTGAGCAAGAAAGTTGCACTCAGATGAAAAATAATGCTGCCCCTGCTACAACACCAGAAAACACTAAAACTGGCACTGGAGCTGATTGTCCAAAGGCGATGGAAACAACACCAGCCCCATTATCCAAGGTTTCCGCCTTAGCACTGGCAACAAGTGATGACAAGGACTTGGTGAAATCACAGAAGAGAAGGAAGGACATGAAATCCACAATTATACCAAGGGTGTCCTCGCCGGTCACACAAGAGAACTTTGGTGTTGATTCTAAGCCCAAAAAGAAATTTCGTCCGAGCAAGTGTGCAAATCCCTCCCTGCAGAGGAAGTCAGACGGATCCAATGAGTATCCTGTGCTCTCCTCTGTACGGGATGATGTTGTTAGCAACAAAATCATTTCCAAGTGTAAGAATGTAAATTTGAGCCTACAGGCAAAAAGAGGTTTGCTTCAAAGCTGCATGCCAAAGAAACCTGACAGCATTACACCTCAAAACGGGGAGTATAAAGCCAAAAGAGGACCTCTTGGGAGATCTGTGCATTCTCCTGTGTCTAAAGTGCCTTCAGTTCCAATGAACAATTCTTTAAACAAACCAAGGCCAAAGATGGGGGTCAGGACAGTGGAGAGTAACTCTTACCGGACAGCAGAATCCCAGAACCACATTCTGAGTCAGCTGTTCGGTCAAAAACTCACCAGCTTTAAGATTCCTTTGAGGAAGGACACATCAGAATCTATAAACTGAGGGAGGGGGGAATCTGTGAATAAGAGTCTGTACATTTTCACAGTTATAAATGTTTAAGACAAGTCATAATGGTGAATGAGATTGCACAGCTGTTTTCTGTGAAATGCTATGGTTATTTACTTCCGTAGTCACTTTATGTCTTCCTATGTACATGTTTTAATTACACAAATGTGAGGACAAATGACAAATAAGCATCACTTACATAAGAGATTTTTTAAAGTATACTTGAAACCAAAGTAAAATTATGTTCATTTGATTAAACATCACAGTTTTTACGGAAGTAACATTCTTTTAGTCTTTTCTGCTAAAGGACCAAATTGTGCCATACAGTACCTTACTTGGACATTTGTGCACCTTGAGTACATGCTTTCGAACTATTCATTTTGTATTGTTTTTACACTTTACTGTACTAAGTTGACATTCATTATTATAAGGCTTTTGCTAAAACACCTTGGTGCTACATGTTGTTTAAATGTAATGTGAACGCCCATGTCCTCAGAAGGGAACAGGAGATCTGTAGCAGTTACAGCATATACATCCAACTGTTTTTCTACTTTATTGAACATACTGTATAAACCAAGTAATTTGTATGTAGGCAGATAAACTCACAACAGCTTCTTGTGTATACATAAAACTCAGGTGCTCAGGAGGACATCACAGTCCCAGGACCTGTATTTGGAGTTCTTTCCATGCACTGATAATACCACACACAAATGACAAACTCATTTATCTGTGTCTGTAACTCCAAATGTTTAATTATTAATAGTATTTACTAAGACAACAAAGGTGCTTTATCTTGTTTATACTGTATTTACCTTCAGTGTATAGTATTATAGGTAGGATATTGTTTGATGTAATGCTTAATGACAAAGTTTTATTTTAATAATGTGCAAAATGAATGACAATGAAAAGAAAGGGAAACTCCATGCCTTTTGCAGGTTGTAAAGTGGTTCACTAAGTGTCTGTTATACAGTTTGTTATTAAAGATCTGCATTGGTCTCTCATTGCTCCTCTCCTTTGTTCTTGTGATGTTTTGCAAATGCTTCCTGCTTCCCCGCGGACGGCATCTGTCACCAAATGCATCAAACAGCCGAAGCAGTGGAAGCTACTTGTGTTTAGAGGCAAAAAACAGGTGCACACAAAACAAAGTCTGATTTTTCTTTCTTTTTTTCACATCACTGGGTTCACTCATCATTTGAAAGATGAGCAAAAATGCACCTTTTTACTACAGGGAAGCATTTAACAGAAAACAGATACATGTATCCAGCCGCACGTCTGTCTCCATGAGCGGCCAGCGGCTGTTACTTGTTATGCTGCTCTCTCACCACATGTAAAATAGCTTCTATTCCTACATGAACATTTTTCATCATCACATAGGAATAAAAAGCCATATTACACCATGGCTTGGATGTAGAAAACAAAGACCTCAAATATGAAGGAGTGCTCTCATCTTCCACTTTTTGAACTACCATGAGACCTGAGGAAGACAGGAGAAAGAAGAAACAATATAAAAAAGCTGTTCTGTTAATCCTTATACAAATTGAGATACATTTATCTTTAAGTTACCAGTTTTTTGTCCTTGTTTTTTCTTTAACAAATAACTGTCATACGTGTATTATTAAAAGAAGAATTATAAAATGTTATTATTTATTAATTAATTAGTCATTATTTTGTATTTTTTCTCAAAATATAATTTACTAATTAATAAGTTATATTAGTTAAAACATATTTAAAAGATTTATGCAAAACTTTATTAACATTCTGAAAGTAAGGAGTTCACCTTTGAAAAAAGAATAATATTAATAATAAAGATCTAACAAGAAATGAGGATACGCATTACATGACATCTGCAATGCAAGTATCATAATCAGGCTCACCAAAAGACATTCACAGGAAAAAGTACTCTGGTTGCTATCTTTCGATTTTGTGCTCTATTTTGCATTATTAATACTCTGCTGTTTTCCGTAAACATAGCCATTATAGCCATCCGTCTGAGTGTTGATTCAAAGTCAGTGTGGTGAAAACACAGTGCTGCTGAAATAACTCTTTAATTAATTTAGTGGGAATAGCGGTTTGGCAGCAGCCACAAACACCATATTTCTGGACTCCATGACAGCAGGAAATAAAACAAGCCTAACAATTTTGTGAGGAATTATAGACTTTGGTTCCTGTTTGCTTCTCTACCAAGTTGTATGCTATCAAAGTCTCTTGAGAAGATTTACATTGAAATTCAGTGTGTTACATCTTGACCTTTTGTAACCGTCCAGTAAAAGTCATGAAAAGCGTGCTAAAGATAGAAATTCACTCTGTCTCCTTAGGCAGCTGTGAGGAATTTCTTTCTTGTAGCAATAACAAATCTCTAAGAAATCATCTGCTTTTCACACATCCTTTGAATATGTTTTTATTAAAAGTGGAAATTTTACCACCAAGGTCCCCGCCTTCAGCCACACCCAACAACTGATAGTCAGACGGACAGTCAAACCCAAGATCCAGGAGGAGCAATGCGGTTTTCTTCCAGGCCAGTGAACACTTGATCAGTTTGACCCTGTCCCTCGGAGAGTCTTGTGGGGGATACTCCCTGAGTGCCAGGCCCTTGAATCAGGTTGTTTTGTACCTATAGGACCGGTGTCAGAGCTTGGTTCGCATTTCTGGCTGTAAGTCAGACTTTTTTCTCAAGTTGGACTCCACCAAGGGTGTCCTTTACCAAAGATTCTGTTCATCACTTATAGACGGAGCCAAGGTGTAGAAGAAATCCATTTTGGTGGCCTCAGGATTAGGTGTCTGCTTTTTGCAGATGGTGTGGTTCTATTGGCTTGTTTGGGTCGTGATCTAAAGTTTCGGCTGGAGGGGTTCACAGCCGATATTGAAGCAGCTGGGATGAGAATCAGCACCTCCAAATCCTGACCCAGAAAATGGTAGATCATCTTCAGCGGGTCAGAGACATGGTCCGCCCCAAGTGGAGTTCAAGTATCTGGGGGTCTTGTTAACAAATGAGGGAAAAATCTGAGTTTGATAGGCGGTCTTGGCTGGTCTGGGAACAACTTTAGATTCCTCCTGAGGAGTTGGCCCAAGTGGGTGGAGAGAGGGAAGTCTGGGTTGTTCTTCTTATCCTCCTGCCCTATTGAACCAATCCCAAAAAAGCTGAAGAAAATGGATGGATGGTGGAAATTTTACATTTATTCTTCTTTTCATGTCAATTAGATCAGAAATGTGTCCCCAATTTCTGATCTTCAGTTTTTGCAATGTTACTTATGTTCATATATATCGATTTTAGTTGAATTCTGCTGAGAAAAGTGATTTATTATTTTCTTTAGGAACAGAGGTGAAGTCCCTTCGGGTCTGTAAGAGAACAATCACTTTAAAACAGGGTCTTACTAGAAACAAGAAAAATATTTCAAAATTTAGAATCTTATCAACTAACAAGGCAAACATTACTAAAAATGTATCTTCCATTTGTATTCCTAGTGAATACAGACCTTTTACCGTTGCTGTAAGATTTTGAAAGGGCTCCCAACCTTGCCATATTCAGTGTGTATCATGAAAGACAGAGGTTTGAACCTCAAATGGATTAATGCATTCAGCCTACTTGTTATCTGCTGAATTTTTGATTCTCTCACACCTTAAATCAACTGCAGACGAACCGTGAGACTTATGTTGTTTCTTTTTGTATTGTTGGAACATTTCTGTGCTTTCTCACTATAACTGAAAATAGCAGACTTTGAACATCCTTAACTCTAACAGTGTTTAAAATCAAGGATGTTGTGGTTAGCACTAGCTTTTAACTTGGGTATGTGGCTTTCACTGACCATTTATTCACTGATTAGGGTTTATCAAATTCATAATCAGCCAGTAATGGTCACCACTCATTTCTCAACAACGCTAAAATACTACTGATAAAAAAAAAGCCAGCAATAAAGTTTTAATTAATTATTTATTGTTTCAGCAGTTCTTTTCGAAATTCTCACCACAGCTCTCCATAAATCTGGAAACAAAAGTATAACTGCTCGTTTTTTGTTTTTTTTTCCCAACAGAATCTGTATAATTTTCAACTCTCACAGGAACATCATGAGGATTTATACTGAAAATGAGGCACAATGCCTCTTTACATTTTTTGCAGCCTAAAAATATCATTAGTAATTAATCAGGGTAGTTCTAGTGTGCCTTTTCACAAACAAAAACTGGCTGCCTGCAGGCATCTAATTGGGTGAATAAGCTTTGATTGACACTGTAATAATTGTAAATACGTTTTTTTTATGGAGCCTGTGCCGATTACTTTGACATACCTCGGTGATTTTCAGATGATATCAGCCGACATGTTGCTGTAAATCTGCTGATGCGTTGAGAGACAACTGGTGTGTTTTGCAACAAGAGCATCAAATGTTTAGTTGTTTAGCTGTAATTCCCTGTCTTCATTATAACCATTTTTGGAATCCCTAACAGCATGAATGGCAGGGTCAGAGGTGAAGCATGTACAGCCATCTGTTGGTAATACTGCTGTAAATAAATGCCACCATTCACATGTAGTTTCATAAACCATAATTAGAAAATAAGTTGTGGAATTATAATTAGGCTAAGAATAGTTACACAAACAAAAGCATTTAAATATGCACAGCACCGAAAGCAGCTTGATCTCCTTCTGATGACTATGAGTATATATTAAAAAATCCGATCAACATGTTCCCTGTTGTTAGTAATGCATCCAAAAATATGCAGGAAGCAGTACGCTATGTTGCCAGTTTCAATGTGGATAAAAAGTTAAGTTTAGTTGCTTGTTCAGAGGATGCATGGTTCATTTTTCATGCAAGCTGGGATTAAAATACATTACACCGCAGGAAACTTGGCAAGTCAAGGACTCATTCATGAGCACAGCGCCCTGAAGGCTGCATGATTGATGACTTCAGTGACGTCATTGCCATCAGGAAGTGCAAGCAGAATGCCTGTGATTAACATGTCACAGTGTGAAACTATATAAAAGGTAGGTTTACTGCTTATATATATATATATATATATATATATATATATATATATATATATATATATATATATATATTCCCATGATCATTCTCTATTATATTTATAAACGGATGAAAGTCTTTCTGCTTTTATAGATCTTATTTCCACAAGGACCTGGTTTTTACCTCAATCTTGTCCCATGTTTCTTCATCCTGCACCGGTGAAAATCCCCCCCTCGGGGCCCTCTGGTCAGAAACTGTGGTTGATTAAGAAAGAATTAAAGCAGAGACTTCAGTGTGTTTTGTCAAAGTTTAGCCCAGAATGTGTCACACAGAGTGAGTGGGAGCCCCACACACCCCAGTGTCAGGCGTCTTTTTATCATCTGATCTATGAGGGAAATTCTCCAGGGGCACAGTTATACAGGAGCATGACAGGAACGCTTTGCACTTTGAAGTAGAGTGACATTATCAGTGAGTATGGTCTTGAAATAGCATCTCATCTCTCTCTCTCTCCCAGTCTCTCTGTCGTTTTTCTCTCGCATCTATTTTCCTCAGTCGCCACCCTCATTTTCCCGTTCTTCCTTTCTCCCTCGCTTTTCTTGCCTCCTCACCATCAATTTCCATTTCTGTATCTCACTCCCTCTTCCCGTTTTTCCTCATGCCTCTCCCCATTATCTTCTGCTTGAGTTTATCTCAGTGAAATAGCTTTTTTTCAATGTTTCCCCTTTTTTTCAGACATCCACCTATGTCTCTGCATCTATCTCCATTCCCCCACTTTGTATCCTCCTGTCTCGATCTGGATCGTGCTGTCGGCTGCCTCTCAGGGAGGTCATAAGATCAGGGGCAGATAGAGATGGGCTGCTGGTCAGTGGTAATGACACGTGGGCTGAGAGGCCACTCGGGTCGCTTCTCCGGGGAATTTGAGGCTTTAGCAATCGCCGGGAGATAACCAGACAGAAAGATGGGGAAGAATTTGTTGCACAAAACAGGAAGGATGAGTTAGCATCCCAATTTTTGCACTTATGAGGGTAGGGTAGGGGATTCAGTCATTATAAGCTTGTATTGGGTTGTTGTCTATAATTATGTTCACTAATATTTAGGCATAAAAATGACTAAGGTGGGGCAACATCCTTTCTTTAAAACTAAGAGAGAAATTCTTATTTCTGTAAGAGTTCTTCATTGAAAAAATTTACTGAAACAATAATTAGATAAATTGCAATCGCATTAGTCGGATTGGTAAATATGTAAATATTTCATTTGGAGGTTTTCCTCTATAATATCAGAAAAAAAAACCTACTTGTGATCTCTAAATACTCTTCCATCCTCTGGACTGAGGATGTCAGTCAATCATTAAATGTGGATTGCTAAATCAAAATCGACTACTAAGCATGGATGCCACAAAAAGGGCGCCAAAAGGGGCAATGCCTTCGCTCAGACCAGAAAGTCTCATATTATACACATTTTCATGCATGAGTTCATGAGATAAAAGGTTAGACTTCATTGAGTTGCAGCCGTTATTAATGTATTCATGTAATATGAATTCCTTTTTTGTCCAATGTTGTTACCATGGTATTAGGCTCACATGCTTAGATTAAAAATGAGGAGGTTTACTATAGTTTAAAACCAAACAGATTTAACATTTTAAAGGATAAAAAGACATGTTTAAAAACATCAAATCACATTGAAATCTATTGATTTTTGGCATTAAGGCAAATGAAAACATTAACTTACAAACTTGTTAAGGTTTTTTTTAAGAATCAAAGCTATCTTCTTTAATTGGATGGACATAATTTCAAGATAAAGCAACATACCTTATTAAATCCCCTGAAAGTCTGTTGTAGCTGCTGGTTTTAGTGTGTTACCCAAAGAGCAGTAGTGCCCTTCGACCCTCTTCCCCACCCCCGTGATGTGGCAGCCTCTTACAAAACTTTCTGGAGGAGCCCCTGCCAGTATTCAAAACAATACATTTAAAAAAGTAATGCAGAGCCGGCTCTGGATTCTCAAATGAATGGCCCCTCTCCAGGAAGTCGTAGTCTCTTCCTGCCAACAGAGCCTTTATCAACTCGACCATTTGTCATTTTAGTCAGCACCAGGGGAGGGAACACGCTGTACACAATGGCTAAAATTACCTGTATCGATGTTCCAGGTTTACAGAAATAAATGGTGTGGTTTTGCAAGGGACTACGCAAACAAATGAAAGGCTTTTAACGGGAGTGCAACACAGCAAACAGCAGCAGGTGTGTAGAGAGCTGCTCGCTTCACAGAGGAAATGGTACTATTTTTAAAAGAAAAAGTTTGCACCATGTAGGTATCTTTATTTTTTGTATTTGCAAACATTTTAGTCTCTTTTTATTATGGCTGTAGTATTTCAGAAGTACAAAAGATTCCCTTGTGGCCACTTTTACGTTCATACGTCTTGCTATTTCTAATTTTACTATTTTATTTCTGTGAAGACAGAGATGTTGAGACACCTTAGAGACAGTAGTTCACCCCACATGGATATGTCTTGCCCGTTTAACTGGGTTAAATCTGTTTTCAGACATGCCTCTATTATAGTAGTTCAACAATGATCCATTTGGAACTGACGGAGAAATAACATTTTGAGAAATCTATTTATCAAATTTAGTCTGGATTAACAGCTACTGTTTCCAATCTGAGATCCATGTTGTAAAAAAAATGACCCATATTTTTTATATTTTGTTCATGTTTACAGAGAGAAAAGAGGATCTCAAATTTGTTTTCAAGAACTCCTTTTCAGTGTAAAACAATCTGATTCAGGTTCTACCAGTCAAAGCCTTTCAGATATTTGACTACAGATAATCAGATGCAATCCACATTTCTCTCAAACTGTGAAATATGCCTTTGGTTTAGCGCTGGGTTTAGCCATCTGCCAGTGATTAGCCATCCGAGATGCAAGGCCACATTTGGTTACAAAGGGTACAACACATGGGTCCTAACTCCTAATTGATTCGACAAGCAAATTAACAGCAAAACATTTTAGACGGCAGCTGACAAATAATTATTATTTTTTTTTTTTTTTTTTTGAATATTCACTATTGCCAACATAGAAAACCTTTATGGTTTGGAAGACCATCTTCATCCCACCAAATCCCAGCCTGATTGGTTTCTATCTCCATCCCAACCCCCACCCCCTCACTACCTCATTTTGTCCCACAACCTTCAGTTTTCATCACAGAGACTCTAAGGTGACTAACCTGACATTTGATGTGGCACAAAATTGGATTTCCACTGTGATTTTCTCCTCGGGCCCCTTGTGGAGTGTAATCCAACTGTGACTAATTGAGTGACGCGCCGACAGCCCAAGTGTGTAAATAGACGGCTGCTGGTACCTGCTTCTTTTTTTTTTCTTCTTTTTTTTTTATTCTGACAACCAAACTGGCTCTTAAAAGTTAAAGCAAAGAAATGTGTTCCTTTTATCAGTTTCATCTCTTACTGTTGTTTTGTGCATTGAAAAAGACGCAGCAAACGTTGCCTGGCTTGTTAGTGACATTAATAACTAATCCCAGGAAAAGGAAATCAATTTTCCTGTTGGAATAAACAAGACATGATTTGAACTCCCTGAGAGTGTGATTGGATACCTTAATTAATTACCAGATAAAGTATAACATAATCTCGTGAACAAAGTGGGAAGCATAGGTGTCGGGGAAAGATGTTAGAGGATGACTCACCACAGCTATGTCACCTGTCAGATCACCACTATCTCAGAAGGCATTGTTTTATCCAATCAAATCCTTATTGTTAACAGAGGAAGAGCTGTTTAACAAGCATTAAATTGACATTTTTTGCTTTGTGTCTTTACAATAATCTCCCGTCTTCTAATCTGACTGGCTTTGAATTTTAGGCAATGTTTACCTCCCTAGAGTACTTCCTTTCAATTAAAAAAGAAACTTTCCCCTTACCAGTTTGTGTTCATCTCTCATTCCTACTCACACCCCTTATGAAAACATGCACACACATAAACCTGCACAAATTCTCACTGAAGACGCAGATGTCTTCACCAAACGCAACTCCGCTTGGAGGTCTGCTGTGGCACAGTGTGAAAACAGTGATAGCACCCTGAAGAGGTGAGCTGCCCGCAGCAGTTAAAAGCATAACAGCAGGCGACAAAACAGCAGTGAATGACGGCACTAACTGATGGGTGATAATGTGGAATACGTACCTGTGGGGGTTTCAGTCGCTGGGTTCTCCCCCTCGAAGTTTGCCCATCTTCCTTTCTTTGTGGATCAGTCTGCTAGTGTGTTTTCAGGAGACAGAGAGAGTCGGGAACTGGGGCTCAGCTGCAGAGACTGACATCATCCCTTTCAGAGAGGAGGTTTTCCCCTCCCGCTATCTGCACCCTCTCAGTGTGTGTGTGTGTGTACATGTGTGTGTGTTTCACTCTCCTCATCTCTCCCAGCCTCACACTCTGTAATGTAGTATACTCCTCCCATTTCTCCCTCCCTTACTCTAGTTAATCTCTTTTTTCCACCCTATTATTGCTGCTATTTTTCAAAGCCACCACAGGTGAATGACCCAACACTAAAACTGTGGCTCTATGCAAAGTAACAAGAGCCTCACAGGAACTGTGCTATTAATATCAACTAGATTATTATTTTTAACTGCTTATGATGAAGCACAACAGTAGAAACCTACCTGTCAGGTTTTTACGTTGAGTTTGTTTTTATTACTGCTCCTCCACTTTCTCTCCATTTCCCCTTTCAGAGCCTAATGGGCAGCCCTCCTTCACCTATCCAATTCTTTTAGACCAGCAGGGATGGGGGGGAAAGGAAAAGAAGGAGCCACTTTTAAGTGTATTGAGATGGATGCGTGCTGTGGAGCCTGCATCGGTGGAGATTGGTGTTACTGTCCGTGCAGCTGAAGGAGACATCACTAAGGACAGCAGTGACCCTGCAGACCCGGAGAAAATAGCCTTCAACAGAGTAGGGAGGGGTTGGAAACAGAAAACACAACTTCACACATTCTGAAGACAAAAACCACACACACGTATAAAGACTCAAATCTACCTCCCAGCCTCCTCCTCGGGCTCCCAAGGGCATTTCTCTGTGTCTCAACTCATTTAGGTTTACATTCATCATTGTAAGGTAACTGTGGCAGCTGGGATTAAAATGGATTATCCCTATTAAAGAAATGTGTGGTGCATATTACACTCAACTCAACCCAACCCAAGCCACACACACACATCGAGTCCCCCACGGAGCAACATGAATTCAGCTGCAGGGGCAGCAAATAGAACTCGAACTTAATGCAGGAGGATACACTCAGGCTGGTTAAGGGTAAAACCAGCTGGACTGGAGGTAAAACGTCCAAAAAGGCAGTCTGATGATGGTACACCCAGCATCAGAACAGGAGGGAGAAGTATAGATGCTGTGTGCATTGCCGCTTTTCTGCCACTCACACAGTGGACTCCCTTTGTTGTCTTAACTCTCGTCTCAAGAGGTAGCTTTTAGATTCTCGCCTCCTTGTTTCCATAGTGACACTTTTCCTCCTTTGTGCGAGAAAGTCGGTGTGTATTTCAGAGACACACATAGAGGAAAAAAGACAGGCGTGGGGAGAAACAAAAGAGGGGGCATGACAGCAAGATAACTTGGTTAACTTAAATTTATTCAACAAAAACAAGAAAAAAGGAAAGCAAGTCCACATAAGTTAGTTTTCTATACCAAGGGACGTCTCTACTATCTCTTTTTCAGTGAAAATTATCTCTATAGGTGTTTAACTTTTTGTTGGCTTGCTGTGCAACAGCTCACATTGCTAAAAATAGCAGATGCTAATTTCTCTAAAGATATATTTTTAACCGTTAATAGTTTCAGTTATGTGTCAACTGTGGGGGCGGGTTTTTTTCTGCTCTTGTTTCTTTTCTTTTTATTTTGAGAATAGATTTAGCTGGAGCTCATTTATGTATTTTGTCTTCGTGACGAGGGACTGCACCTTTTAACACCTTTTAAATAGATTTTCGCCCCTCAGTGATTTGGATTTTCTCCATCGGCGGAAACATACTCTGTCTGAAACCCTATGGTAGTCCTCACACATGACATAATTAGACATAAAACATAGTAAACAAGCATCACAACGCTTTACTCAAGAGGTTCTATCTTATTCTTTCCCCAACGCCATTGTTCAGTCTAATGAGAGGTTAGTAAGTGAGCAGCTGCATCGAGATTTAATAATGAAAAACATTGGGAATGACCTTGGAGGGTTCAACTATCAACTAGATAAAATACTACCTAATCTGCGGTGCACTGCATGTAATAAATTATTAATTATGGACATTAAATGGCTAAATTTATCACTTTCAAAACAACCTAGGTGGAGTTGGGAGATTGATGGCAGGGAAACAGATGTGTGTGTGTTGTATGCTTCTACACCTTTTTTCTCTGTTATTGGGACCTTTTCTGCTTTAGAAACCAACTTTGCGGGGACCAATTATTCTTATGGGTCCCAAAGCTCCTTCTGATTTGGCAAAACTTAACTTCTTCTACTTCTTAATTCTTGAATCAATGATAGAGGCTTTAAGGTGAGAATAAATTTGCATTTATTTTTAGGCTGGTGTTTCTGGTTTTGTCACTTCATTAGAGCCTTTTCTGGTATACTAGGAGATAATAAAATGGAACTTAATTATTAGTCAAAGTAAAGTGTGTCTCGTGAATCAATATCCACCCGCAATCATTGAATGTGAGATTTCACTCTTGTAAAGAAAGTGTAATCCAAATTCATGGAAAGGTAAATATAGAGGTGAGTGATTTAATGCCTCTTTTCCAGTAATGTCAGCTTGGCGTTATCTTTCGTGATATCCGCCCAGAAAAATATGGCATCACTGACTTTTTGTGCCACTTTGCTATGCTCAGTCCGTCCATATCCCAGCCCACGTGTGTCCAACACTGGCCCTGACCACTTTGGTGCCGTGGACAAGAGTCAGTATCACTTTTTATACAATTACACCAAAAAATTAGGCAACTATACAACTTTTTATTCATAACTGAGAAGCTGATGCTGTGGCACATGTGTGGGAGGCAGGGGTTTTCTTTTCCAACGATTAAATGATGGCAAAGAATATACATTTTTAGAAAATATGCTATATGTGAAGGAAAATGTTGTCCTGATCTTGAGGTTACATAAAACCATGTTTAGTTACTCTGTATGACAAGCTGATTGAGCATTTATTCTGATATATTGATATCAACCATAAATGTAATGAACATGCAAGTCATTTCTATCCACTAGTTAACTAGAGATCCATGTTTGTGTGAATTAGTTAACAGGTGAGAAACAAAAACCTTCAACTATCTTACTGTTATGCATTTTGGCCTTTACTAGTTTACTAGTTAACTAGTGGACATTTCCAGCTCTCACTAGTTAACTAGTGAAGCCAAAATGTGTTCACTAAGTAACTCGTGGGCATTTTTGCTGTCACTAGTTAACTAGTGTGCATATTTTTACCCTCACTAGTTACCCTCACTAACAGAATAAATGCTCATTCGGCTTGCCATAACTTGCCATAGTGATTTCATGATGTGTTCCATTTACCTCAGAACTCTGAGATGGATTTGATGTCAAACCCAAGTTATCAGAGTTCCAGTAGCTTAGTCAGATTTGTCGGGATTCCAATATGGCAATGCCCAAGTAGCCATAGTTGGTAGTAAATGCCAATACCAAAAATGGCAATGAGCTAGCATTTGCATTCTATAATTCGAATAAGAGATGAACAAACAGGACTTGAATTGATAAAAGCAACATATTTTTCTCAGTATATTGGCTTTTGACTTTGGTTATGTTGCCATTGTACCACTTTTTAAGTAACTCAAAAAAATGCTGGGGGTCACAGGCCTTTTTAATTTTTATTTTGTGGGTAAGAGACTGGAAATTTTGGGAACCACTGTTTTAGAGAAATTAACAGGGTTTCTTGTAAAATAGATATTTCCACCGCAGCTTCTATTGGTGATGCGACAAGCACCATATTGAAAGTCAAAGTCAGAACAAAAGAAGATCTTAGACTTTTCGAGTAGGAAGTTGACTTCAGATGACATTGCAGTTGATTTATTGACTCAAAAATTGCGAGTTCCAACTACAAATAGAACGCACCATCAGATCTTCTATACCAGAAGTGGTTTGGCTGCAGAAAAATCTTCAGACTTAGTTTATTATGCTGCTTCAGGTCTGAAAATGTTGTACAGGCTGGGAGAGAAAAATAACGGCACCTCAGTTGGTCCCTCCTCTCAGATTCAGGCAGCCTCAATCACTTTGATAAAAAGAAATGGGAGGAACATGCCTCAAAGCGCAGGTAGAGCCGACTTTCAGTTTGGTCTCCACTCCTTTCACCTAAAGTGACCAGCCATGTCTTCACCCCTGCTCACTGGATCTAGGCTGGAGGTGAGCAGCCGTGAATGAAATTAAGTTACTACTGTAGACCCTCAACCAGAATGGTTTAGCCGATAAACTTAGCAGCTCACATCTAAAAATCTCACATAAGCAACAGCAGAAAATACCAATAATGTAGACTGCAGATGGTATGGAAAATCAGATGTGTCACAGTTTGAAACATTCCTACATTGATATTCATAAATTTGAACATGTAGTAAAACTTGACAAGCTTTTATCAAATAAATCTATTCTTTTCTAAACAAATGTACAGGGATTTTGCAAGTTCTACTATCCCAAGGTTGAGATATCTCAGCAAGTGCTGCACAGGAAAACTGGAGCATAGTTCAATTTCAACACTACCAAAAGATGTTTAACCCACTGCCCAGATAAGAAAGGCTTTGGTCAGAGAGGCACCCAAGAAGGCCATAGTAACTCTAAAGAGGCAGCAGAGATCCACAGCTCAAGTAGGACAATTTGCTGAAGTGTACTCCACCAATCTGGTCTTTATGAAAGAGTGTCAAGAAAATGAGGCATTGTTGAAAAAAGGCCATGAGACATACTGGTTGCAGTAGGGGACATTCAGAAGACATTTAGCAAAATTTTGGAAATAGTGTGTCCAAATTCAGGGGAAACATCCTTTGAAGTCGGCATTTGAACTACTACAATATATCAATGCAACAAACTGTCCAAATTTAAAGGTTACTCTGAATGCAGTCCACAAATGTGTCTTTTGGATTTGAAGGATGGGTCTGGTGTCCCTTTCACAATTTTACATCCTGTCCTAAGATTTTTAGCAAGCTAACGAGAGATTGTTTTTCTTGTAACAATGGTGGAGACAGTGGAAGATACAGTAGGAGAGGAGTACAGTTTTAGATAAAAGTACATTAAAATCTCTGGTACAAAATTAAAAGCTTAAAATGGTTGTGTTGTTAGACTTTTGGCATTAGCATGTGTTGTATTTTACGTTTTCGGGGCTATTTTATATCTTTAGTAAGCATTCAGAAGGTAAAAGTCTGTTTTATATTATGCATGGTTGTGAAACACATCCTTGACCAGTATTTTAATTGGGCACCTTTTGAGGAGCAGCAAAGGCCTTGGATAAGGTTGGGAGTATGTGTGACCTTTGAGGACCTCTGAGACAAAGAGTTTTATTGCAGGCTGTAAAACCAGGATGTCTGTAGATTAGGGTGTTGAGATAGAAGCTGAAAGTAGGGAGGAACCGGGACCATAAAACCATAAAACTCAGAATGAACTTTTGACCAAGAAGGAGGACACTTCCATCTTATGACTGCATAATTCTTGACAACCAGTCATTGTCAAGACACTTTTTAAAAACGTTCTGATTGGAGCAGAGACCGAGGGAGAAGAGACGCCTAGATCCTGGCGAAGTTTGGATGTCTATAAAAGTTATGACATGAAAACCATTCGTTGTCAGATCTTTTTATCTGGCCCAGAGAAAATGGGCATGTTTCTCTGTAAAACCGCATATCTGTTAATCTGTTTAAAATAAAAGTGAGAACTGGAAATTGGCTCCATTCGTCTCTGTTTTGAACAGGCACTGAATTATCTTTTTACAAAAATGTAATTCTACAAATGGTGACCTCGAACGTGTGCAGAGTTTGGACCAAGATCCAGTTATTTTTTAAGTTAATTAATGGACGTGTATTTGCTCTATTGACAATTTGCGCAGAGTTGCGTAGTTTTTAATTCTGTTGATTGGTTAATCTAACATTGGGTAAATGTTGTCATGCAAGTTAAATATGTTTTTTGTTTTGAGCAGATTAACTGTTGCCGGCCCCGTAGTTGAAGCTGCTCATCTGTCTGTCTCTCTGTTCTGCGCATGATTGCGACCTTCTTTGCGCTCCGCAGGGAAACACCGGTGCCTGCTGGGAGATGGTGTTTGTTACTCTGCAGGACAATGGAGCAGATGGACCGGATGGAGCTGTCCCTTCAACGACTCAAAATCGGGGCCGACTTCGTTGCACAAAGAGAGCTAACGGTAGCACGTTGCTGTAGGCTGCTGTGCTATGCTAGCGTTTTTGCTTTTGTGTGTCAATGTGTTTTGTGGTTAAACATAACTGCATGTTCTGTGTGTTGTAAGCTAAGAGTTGATTTTGGATAGGAAGTGATTACAGACTCCTGCAGACGATTGCCTTGTTAAGACTTCAACGAATTTGGATTTTGTTAAATTTTTCTAATTAATTAGGATGTAATATTTTACATGACTGGACGTTTGTTAGAAAACGGCCTCAAAATAACTGTTCAGATATATTTTGTTTGCTACTCATTTGGACTCCCTTCGGCAATGTTTTAGCACATTTTCTACGAAGGGCAATTTTAAGGTGTTTCACATTTAACTGAACTGTTACAATACGGAGATTAAAGATTAAGAAGTACATGCTGAATTTAGTTAACTGGTTTTGCCAGAGAAGGCTCAATTTATCACATGAGGAGAGCATGTACATTTATTGGGATAATGATGCATGTTACAATTAAACGCAAATGACTAAGAACAGTTACTCATGAGTCGATTCTGACTTGGTGAAGTTTTAATTTTTGATTTCCTCTTTAAAATTAAAAAGAGGGGAGTTTATAGTCAAAATAAAAGTTGCATTTTTTGAATCTTTAATTAGGTGGATTTGTTGCTTTTTGATTGATCTAAGCAGGATTTGATTAAGTTGGCCTAAATAAAGATAAAGCTATGAGCAGTAATTATAAGAATAGAACGAAAAGCAAACGGTGTTAATTGGAAAGCAACAAACTGGTTTAAATTATTTTTAAGCACCGTGTTGAATGGTACAGAGAATGATGTGTGATTTAAATAAGTATCATTTATGCTAAAATTATGTTTGGCTTATTTCTGATGGCTCTATAGACTTTAGAAATATAGCTTAGTCTCTGAATGAATGACCTAAAGGAGACTGGTGTTAAAATTATTTACACAATTGAACATTCTTAAGGATTTTGTGGACACTAAATGCTTATTGGATTTATCAAATTTCAACTGGGGCTCAAGGAGTAACCCAGCATATTTTCTAAACTAGTGGGATTTGAATGTTTGAGTTTAAAAAAAAAAAGGAAAACATTAAAACACAGAGTCATCTTTAAGGCATCAGTTTGTTTTTAAACAGGCTGGGGATAAATTTGGAATTGGTCTAAGGATTGAAAGTAACAACTAAATTCTTTGGTAGATTTGTTTAAGAACAAGTAATGAATATCAGCGGTGATCGAAATGATGGTTTAATTTAGAAGTAAGAAGTAAATTCTAATTCATTTATTCTGATCGTGTAGAAGCAAAATGTGATTGGACCAGCTACATTGAAATAATTTTTTACCATATATTTGAATGCACATTTTGTTTTGACAAATAAGAATTGGTTTTAGTTTTAAAAGTTTAAGATTAATCTTTCAGATGTTATTCATTAATTGTTAGCTAGTCTACTTGATGCTGAGAGTAAATTTACATGTCCTAAAACATTTTAGAACAGTTCTGATCATAGAATAATGGCATAAGATACCATTTGATTAGTGGAGACTCTGTAACTGACAATTTATTTAGATTTTTTGATTTTCTTTTCTTTATTTTTTCTCATTTTTTTATTTTTTTTCTCTTTCTCTCTCAACCTTTATATATTTTTTCGACTTGGATTCTGACCCAGATTTCTGAACTGCGGTCTGCTTATTAATGAGAACTTTGGAAAATGTTAATTTGAGAAGCTGGATTAAAGAAAACATGATTCAGTGGTAATTTCTTTTACATTTGTTTAGAAGCTTCAATTAAATTTAGTGTTTGTACTTTGAGACATAGAAGGAGATAATTGGGATACTGTAAAAATGCTGGTTTTTGTTTTTTATTTTAATGCTACTAGTTTTTGTTTAGAGAAATCTTATCTCTTGAACCTCCTTTATTGAATTTTGTTTGTTTTACTGCTAAGGGGAATTAGACTACTATGTATCCTACAAAAATTTAAGAGGAGTTTTAGTTGCACAAATCAGTTTGACTATGTTTGATTCACTTCACAGAATCTGACAGATGTTCTTGAAGTATGAACTGTTTCGTTATTTACAACCAGAATATCTTGCCCAGTTGGCTTTTTGTGTTTGTTTAAAGAGGAATCATATAAGCAAAAGTTACTTTGAATTTAGATTGGATTGTGTTAATAAATAAGTACTTTAGGTTTGGCAATTTCTAACAATAAGCAACCACCTGGTTACTTTCACATCAATTTGATCAGGGAATCAGACGTGCCTGTTTTGCACTACGGTCTTAAAGTCCCACAGAAATATGTATAGGGAAGCTGTTTTGTCAGTGATTTAAATCTTGTATTTTTCTTTAGAAATATGGATAGAATTTGAAGTATAGCAAACTGAAGACTATTTTTGTAAACTATGTTGTGTTTATCAGTCAGTACTATTCTCTGATTTTGTTTTAAACATTTGATGTGTTTTAATTTTGATATTTTTTTGTCTGAGCCAGCTTGATAGAGATCCAGTACACTTAAGTGATGGGGAGTTTGGAGACTGGATCGTTATTGGTAATTGCTCAGATGGGAGGAGCTTCACAGGTAACCTTGACAACACCAACAACAGTTATAAGTGGAGGGGAACCTAGTTGGACATCTTTATCTCACTGTAAGTAGCATACTTATATTAGCAGAAATTATTAATTGATTAAAGGGACAGAGTCTGGGGAAAGTGGTGTGAAGTCTGAATTTCAAAGGGGTTTAGTTCAATATGAGCTATTCGTCTCAACCTCAGTGAAGCGAAACCAGGAGAGCCACTTTTCCATAGAGACTGTTTACAAGAGGGACAGAAAAAAGGGGATAGAACCTTTGCAGATGGTTATTGACTTTATTTTTGTTATTGCAATGTTTTAGTGGTGCTTTAGCAATATCTAACAGAAAAATCCAGCCTTTTTTGATTTTATTTTTATTTATCTATTTACTTTGTGAACAGACCACTAAACTTTGAAGAAAAGAATTAGTGAATGGTATCGATGCAGTTTATATCTGAGGAATAGACATTATGTTATGAATTGTTATGTTTGCTCTCAGACACCATTTTGTAGGACATCAACATAGAGCCTACTGATCTTACTGATTAATTTTCAGATATCTTACTCACCTCAAGGATTTGGGAGACTGTTGAGACTGAAATATATTGCCCTGGAAAGAAGTTATGGGGGTGATGAAAGAATTTGCAGAGCGGGTAAGACTGACTGATAGAGGTTAACCTGCGTTTTTCTATACTTTTGATTGCATTTGTGATCAGACCATAGATCTACTTGTCTGGACATGTTTGGTAAAACTAAATAAGATTATATTGATTTGCCAAATTAGGGCATTGGACATGTATGGCTGTTTGTCCACTGTTGACGCACTCCAATGGCTGCAAGGAAGCCTTGGTGCTTTGTGTTGAGGCTGGATGGAACGTCTGGTCTGCTTATCTGTGGAATGTCTTGTCATAACTGCCTTTCGACAATAATGCAGGAGACAATTTGCTGAGATTAACAAACGTTCTTGGCTTTATCCACAGCAAGCACCTGAGGAAATGGGGAGAGGCACAAAGCTGCTGCCCCAGTAGGACAGGCCTGTCGGGTGCTGGATGGGAAAACATGGTTCTGTTCCCATGCTCAGGTTTGGTGAATTTGAAGATAATTGGATATTTTAAATTTATAGGTTTAGTTTTGTTAATTTATACTTGGAAAATTTACAGGGTCTGACAGCTAAAGTGGGAAAAACTCAGGCTAACTAGGTTAGTTTTTGCGTACTTTATGGGATATATTTCTGGCTATATGACAACATGTTATGGGTTTTTTAAGCTGTATGGAAGAATTCAGAAACAATGCGTAAATGTTAAATTAATCATTTGATTCCATACCAGGTTTTCTTAATGGCATCAGATCGCATCTTCCTTCATCTGAATGGATTGGCTGTGTTTGGGAAATGGTCAATTACAGGAGTAATTTACCATTAAAGAGGGATTATTATTGTAATCATCTGATTATGATTTCATTTGGAAAAGACAGTTCATTTGTAGACATTTACTGAATGCAGCTCCCAGCAGCCTTGGACGGAATGCCAACGGTGCGGAAGAGAAGATATGAACTTTTAAAAGAACAAAAATGTTACTTCTAACTATTTTTTCTGTTTCACAGGGTTCTTCCCACTTTAAGTTTGATTTATTTCAGAATATAACATAGTAATAATGTCTATGTTCATGGGTTTTCTAAGCTTCTTCCACAGTATTAACATATGTCAAGTCATATTTAATTATCTCCTCACATTTAAGATATTCGTATACCTACTATTACATTCTTGGGTTTTGAATTTAGTAGTTTTTGGGAATTGTTAAAATATTTTTTTGTATAATGCCAAAAGAGGGTGAATTTATAATTAACAGATTGACATTTTTTGAGTAATGGGAGTTAAGGTTAAAAAGGTATTTTAACAGGTTGAGTTTTGAATTTTAATCTGGAAGTCTTGTTGTGGTATCATATGAAAGACTTCATGTTTTAAACTGATAAAATTTCTTGGGTTTGACATTTTTTTTGCATTCTCAAATGCTTTTAGATCTTAAGTTTTAAACACTAACCCTGAAGGAGAGTACAGAGGAGTTATCAATCTATTTGAAAATAGATTGAAAGAGGGATTTGTTGTATTTTACGTTTTCGGGGCTATTTTATATCTTTAGTAAGCATTCAGAAGGTAAAAGTCTGTTTTATATTATGCATGGTTGTGAAACACATCCTTGACCAGTATTTTAATTGGGCACCTTTTGAGGAGCAGCAAAGGCCTTGGATAATGTTGGGAGTATGTGTGACCTTTGAGGACCTCTGAGACAAAGAGTTTTATTGCAGGCTGTAAAACCAGGATGTCTGTAGATTAGGGTGTTGAGATAGAAGCTGAAAGTAGGGAGGAACCGGGACCATAAAACCATAAAACTCAGAATGAACTTTTGACCAAGAAGGAGGACACTTCCATCTTATGACTGCATAATTCTTGACAACCAGTCATTGTCAAGACACTTTTTAAAAACGTTCTGATTGGAGCAGAGACCGAGGGAGAAGAGACGCCTAGAATCCTGGGAAGTTTTGGACGTTTATAAAAGTTATGACATGAAAACCATTCGTTGTCAGATCTCTTTATCTGGCCCAGAGAAAATGGGCATGTTTCTCTGTAAAACCGCATATCTGTTAATCTGTTTAAAATAAAAGTGAGAACTGGAAATTGGCTCCATTCGTCTCTGTTTTGAACATGCACTGAATTATCTTTTTACAAAAATTTAATTCTACACATGAAATAAAATTTGTAATATGTTTTTTGTAAAAAATAAATGTAGTATTTAATTTTGATGGTTATGGCTTACAGCTTATGAAAACCGTAAACCCCCATTGCTGAACTAGCAGGACTTCCAACGCGAAGGATCCCATGAAAGAAACACTGAAGTATGCAACAATTTACGAAAACACTGCAGTAGCACACAACAACAACAACAAAAAATATTAATAATAATAATAATAATAAGAAAAAGAAGAAGAAGAAGAAGAAGAAGAAGAATTGTTAAAAATAAACATAGAGAAATATAATAAAGATACAATAAGATGAGAAAAAAATTAGATTAATAAAACAACTCAGTTTACCTCTCTCTCTCTCTCTCTATCTCTCTAATATATACTGTATATATATAATATATATATATATATATATATATATATATATAATATATATATATATATTAGGGGTGTAACGGTACACACAAGTCACGGTTCGGTACATACCTCGGTATGGAGTTCACGGTTCGGTACGGGTTCGGTACAACAGGGAAAAAGTAAATAAAATAAAAAATCACGTGTGAAAGTTAGCTTTTTTAATTTATTTTTAACAGACACCAATTGAGTGCAAAGTAGAATCCATCTCCTTTTACAGAAGTAAAAATAAATAAAACAAAACATAACAAATGTATTTGGAGGGTTATTCTCAAAAGATTGACTGAGGTAGTCAGGTTGCACTTTGGTAACAATTATAATGAAGGAACATTTTTAGTTTTGTATTATGCTGACAAGCTGATAAGCTGTATTAAAGCTAAATGTAAACTATAATGGCACAAGTCAAACAAAAAATTACAATCAAGTGCGTATGGGCGCATTGATGTTGCTATGTATATGCCAATTGCTTCTGTGATTTCTTTAGCCCGGTCAGTGTTAATGTCAAGAGGTGGCTTGAAAACAGCGGGAATAAGTTGTTGTACCAAAGACTTTTTTCTCCGCGCACCAGTGACAGATATGTCGGGGTGATGCCGTCTTATGTGCGTAAGCATGTTTGAGGTGTTGCCAGCGACGTACCGCACCTCCGTGAAACATCGCCGGCAGACAGTCTTTGTCCGGTCCTCCACTCGCATGCCGTCACCATTATATTGTACGGGGAAGCCAAAGTGCTCCCATACAGCGGATTTAAATGAAGCCGGCGGCTCCTCCAACTCTACACTGTCCATCACTTTCCCTCTTTTCTTACTTTTTCTTCTTCTGCAATTTCTCCTTCTTTCTGTGTCTGGCAGTGTTCGGCTCAGTACTGCCACCAGCCGCCAAGTGAGGACACGACTTTTTTTTTTCTTTTTTTTTTAACTCACTCAGGCGTATTCGTCGTATGACTGCGTGCACCGAACCGTAACGCCTGTACCGTGACGGCACGGGACAAATACAAAAACCGTTACACCCCTAATATATATATATAATATAGATATATAATATATATATATATATATATATATATATATAATATATATATATATGTATATAAATATATATATATATATGTATTCTATAATAATAGAAAATAATAGAATTCTATATATATATATAAGTTGTATAGTGCAGATAGAAATCCTTTAACATCCTTTCTATGCTAACCTTATGTGTAGTTCTTTTTAACCACTTGGAATGGATGGAAGTTGGAGAGGAGGCCTAGGAGCTGGAGAAAGAATTGTTTCCAAGAACTGTGTGAGCGTGAGAGTGTGTGCCCCCGTTTGAAAGTGTATATAAGTTTAAATCTCCTTTCTCGGCCCAGTAGGAATCTGCACAGAGAAACGACTAAGCCAAGGAGCAAATCCCTTCTTCCCATGCCCTCCACCGTCTCAGCCAGCTGAGTTCCACATCAGTGAATCTGATTCATGAGCGAGGACACTGGAGGCTTTGCTGAGACGCAGGGTTGACTACTCATAAGGGGATTGTCTAAACTGAGACGTCTGCCATGTTCAGCTGTCAAAATCCTCTCACATGAACAAAGATATGTCTGAAAAACCTTAATTAAATAATGGAAAAGAGAAACAGTCCCTTAGATTCGCTTATTGTTGAATTTCAAGGAAATATATGCCTTGGAAAATTATTCATAGCCCTTGAAGTCACTCAGATTGTTCTAAAGTTACCGTAGCAAACTATAAGATTTGTATTTTATCATTTTATGTAATAGACGAATCCATATGACTGCCTCGGTGTAAAACAGAAAAAAGATTGCTTATTCAAGAATATTTTACAAATAAATGTCTGAAATGTTTGACCCTGCTTAATCTACTGCCCTTGATTAAAACCCACTGCAACCAATTTATGAATAGATTACATTTGTGTATAATTTGAACTAATTTTAAATATAGGTGTTCAGAGCAGGCCTCACACAAATCACGTTAGGTGTTCACACTAGGGGTTCAGGATAAAATATTGGAGTAGTAGAGTTTAAAGCAGAGTTCTAATGCATATCCTAAGCTTTGATCATTTCACAAAGCCATCCTTCCTATGAAAATGGATAGAAAGCAGGAAAGCCACCAACATCCGTTTTTAAACGTGAAAAGGTGGTGCAGACATCCCAAAAGTTTTGCTGTAAAAGCAGCAAAAGTTGGTTTCACAAAGTAAAGACTCAGAGGGACTGAATAAAAAATGTCTGAATGACTGAATGAAGTTCCTTTGTGAAATGACAAAATTAAATGGCATGCAACACATTTTTTCCACTTCAGTATTGGACCATTTTTTGTGTTTGTTATCACACGACATCCCAAATACAACACAGTAAAGTTTGTGTTTGTAGCATGAAGACAAACTGAAAAAGTTCAAGGAGTTTGGACAAGTTTACAGAGAAACAATGTTGTTGGTGCAGCAAAAGGAAAACAAACAAGAATATCTGAAAAAGGTAAGAACCAGTTTTCCCACTGCTACTTATCTTCTCCCTGCACTTCCTGAATCTTTAATGATGAGTAACAGGCCAGCACAGCATCCTGCAGGTGAGGCCAGGAATGGTATTAGATAAACTGGAACGGTTCCCCAATGAGCGGCGTGAGGTAAGTGGCGGTCCTCGACACCCGCTCTGGATTTGGTGTGAGAGGGGTATGGAGACTCAAACAAGCAGAAAGGAGAAGCCAGTAAGTGTTAAAGAAGAAAGACTGTTGGCGTCAGCGGCAATGACTGTTTTCGAGTGGCTCTCAGACGCTCTCGACAGCAGCTTGAAGTCATCGTTAAGCCCGGTATTGCTCAGCTGCTCCATCAACCCACAGTTATCTCCATAAAAAGAAGTTCTATCACCCCGACAGGGAGGCTGAGGCAGAGGTGCTGCGATCCATCCTTCACCATTTCAAATTACTGTAACCCACCTGCCAGACACCTTCCACGGCAGGCACAAGTGGGGCCGCGTTACCTTGTAAGGATTTGTTATCTCTGAGATATTGAAGTTGCTCGTCCATGTGATTTTTGAAGCTGTGTGTGTGTCTGAAGATGTGTGTGACTTTGAGCAAGTGGTGCATAACTGTAGACAGTTCTATAGTCTTCTCTACACTTTTCTATTTTGTCTTGAATCAATCCCTAGAGTGTAACAATACCTATTTCTCTCTGTATAATTGGACTGGATGACGGGCACATCTGAAGTCAGCCGATGAAAGCCTCTCCTGACAATGATGTGTCTGGCCTGTGACATGACTTGAATGAGGAAGAAGATTGCACTATATCACACACACACACACACACACACTGTAAGAGTAACACAGATAAGTAAGACAGCATCAAAATTATCCATACTCACTCATTTTCTGTGACAAATGAGTCAGTAAATATATTCCCTAGAACAGGTGCTCATCTCAAAGACTAAACAGATGCCTGATAAAATGTGATGATTTGTGTCATGATCTCCAATCAGTTCCACAAAAAATCACTTCTGCATGAGCAAACGGTGCGCTGAAGATGTGATTTATTGCACCCCAAACCACTCATCTGCCCTGAGATTGTGTGTTCTGCTTGCTCTGCATAACACTAGTTTGACAGACTGTAGGTTTGAATAGCTGCCAGCGAAACAAATTATTTTCCAGTTTCCCCCGTTATTCCGGTGTGCCTATTTATATCCGCCTGTGAGGGTGCGAATTTAATATCCTACATCCTGGTGCACATAAAACCCACACAGTCACATGGGGGAGATCTAATGCACGTTTTTAGATACAAACGCATACAGAAACACACACACATGCTAAGAGACTGAACAAAAACCAGTGCATGTTTCTTTGTAAAATGTTCAAAGTGATGTTTGTTGAGCCAGATTCCCAACTCGTGCCCCAAAAAGCATATAAAAACTCTGTCTCTAGGTGTATTTGCCTTTCGCTTTGTCACCAAGGAAACCACCACTGCCCAAACATCCTCACACTGATGGACACTTATATTAAGTGTCTTCCCTTCTCTCCCTCGGTTAAGCCCCCCACTTTCTCCATCGCTTTCATCTCCCTTCTCTGTCATCACTTATCATCGTGTAGCCAAGCAAGTAAACATCTCTGAGAAGGGAGAAGGTCTGTTTCTCCCACAGTCAGTGTTTTTTTTTCCAGGCATCATGCAGCTGCTTTGAATTAGATCTATGTATCTATCTATCTATCTATCTATCTATCTATCTATCTATCTATCTATCTATCTATCTATCTATATATATATATGTATATATATATATATATACACTATTTCAATGCTAACTTATTTAAATTACCCAAATTCGTGCTGTCTTATGGATCAACAGTGTAATGATTATTATTATATTAAGATGAAAGGATGCAAAACTTACTCAAACATAATTACAATCAACGTCAGAGATTATTTAAGTATTGACCACGCAAGGGTCAGCTACTTAAGAAAAAAAGGACACACAAATAAATAAATAAAAAACATTTAAATGTTAACTAGATCTAGTACTACTGATTTAATGACGTAATGGTTAAGCATAGAAAAAGAGGCTGGCTAAATTTCTATCATTGTCGATGGGCTCGGGTTGGGCTAGGGCTTTACAGGTCAGCTGATCATCTCATTAGCGCAAAAAATGTATAAAAAGCACTGCTCTGGGCCACTAACATCATTCCAATCTACACTTCAAGATGTTGCATGCACATCGCATGCGTCATGATGTGAAAGACCAACTCTCTCTCAGATCAAAACAGAAAACATGTTTTGACTGCTTTGCTGCCATCTCAAAGAAAAGCAAGAAGTGTAAATGCACTATTACCAGACATCACAAGTTACACTTGTCTCTTGCATTCATATAGCAGCTCCCTGATGCCCAGAAGTCAGATGAAATCTCCTGAAAATCTCCTGAAATCTAGAGGATGCAGTCAATTGCCTCTGGCTGCAAAACACTTAAACTTTTTAAATGACTAAATGTAAAATATAATAAAATGTAAAGATATATTACTGCTAAAAACCAGTTTGTTTGTTTGTTTGTTTTTTAGTCACTGAGAGGTGGCAGAGCTGTGCCAAAGCATTAAATGGTTTTATTTTTTCCCAGACAGTCCCCCTTGTTTTCCTGCAGGAGTAGCTGCCAGCACATTTTGTGACATTTAATTGACTTAAATTCTGTTTTTAAGGAGAGTTATTTCAAGTATTTAGAACACAGTACCAGGATTCAGCAAAGTATCAGAATACGTTACAAAATACATTTTAAAGCAGGTATTCAGTGTTCTGTAACTAAATACATTTACAAAGTAATCTCCCCAACACTGTAACAATAAAGTACAGTACAAGCAGACTGGAAATGTATGTGGATGTCCCACATACCATTGAAACTTCAAAAAACTTAAATATGATCCAAAAAAATCTTCTATTTTGGCAATTCCACTTAAAAGGTCAAACTAATATATAAAATAGACACAATACATGCAAAACAAAATATTTCAAGTCTTTATATATGTTATAATTTTGTTGATTATGGATTAAATCTGGGCCTTTAAATGGTCTCAGTGGTTCAATAGGAATCAAAATCATGAGGAAGACTGCTGACCTGACAGTTGTGCAGAAAACTATCATTGACATCCCCCATAAGGAGGGAAAGCCTCAAAACGTATTAGCAAAAGAAGTTGGAAGTTCCTTAAGCATATTAATATAAAGTTATTTGGAAGGGAAAAGTGTGGAAGAAAAAGGTGGACAAGCAGCAGGGATTACCGCAGACAGCAGAGGATTGTCAGGAAAAAGCCATTCGAACGTGTTAGGGAGCTTCACAAGGAGAGGACTAAGGATGGACCCACCACACACAGACAGGGCCAGTGAAAGTGGTTGAGAAGTTTTTGTGACTAGATCTGAAAAGCACAGCAGGACATTTTGAAATTATCTGTAGAAAAACAGGTATTTTAGGTAAGTCTATTCTAATTCTGTAATCAGTAATTGCATCTTGTGAAAGCGAATGAGGGACACAGTTATAAGATAAAGAAAAGCTACTGGTGGAGCACAGTGTGCAGCATAAATCAATAACTCAACAAGGTTAAGAGCAAAATGTTGCACTGTGATCATTTTTTATCCCTCCCAAGTTAGCCATTTTCATACTCTGCAATGATGCTCTCGGTGTCACATCATACAGCAGGACAAGGTCTGTGCCTGAAAGTGTATGGAGCAGGTATAGGAGTGTATAATAGCAACCATAAATCAATTTGACACAACGTCCAGAAGTGATTGTCCTTTACATCCCCATTTTAACCTAAAAGTAGCTTCAGGGAACACGTTTGTCATCATCCAAAGTTTATAATGATAATTGTTTGGATGCCAAAGGACAGACAAGGGAGATATCTGGGTATAAGCAAATAGGTTTTAATTTGTGCAAAGCAATTTGATAACATAAGAAGAAACGTGATTGGCCAACAGTTCTATAAACAGCAACAAACTGAACTGTAACTCATTAGATATTCTATGTACAGTAAAGTATTTTTGAATTTAATCAATTTGAATTCAATTGAATATATGTAAAACAAATGCATAATTTGCATTGCTTCCACTGTGTAAACTTTGTGTGTGTGTACATGTTTTAATATTTTGAGTGTGTGTGAGAGAGAGAGAGAGAGAGAGAGAGAGAGAGAGAGAGAGAGAGAGAGACTTTGTCTGTGTTCCTGTCTAGAATTTAAACTTAGGACCATTTTTCACCATTTTAGATTTTTTTTATGTTTAAAGCTAAATGAAGACATTTTGCCAGGTAATCACTTTCTGACAATGTCTCTTAGCTCTACTGGTTGGTTTTAGAGGTATGGTCTAAATTACGTTTTATTTAAGATTAGGGTTAGAAATAGATCGACAATTGTTACGGTTAGGAAAACTATATGGGTTAGGCATAGTATAGTTATTAAAATTAATGGAAGTGAATGAAGGTCCTCACTTTTATTAGCAAGACATGACTATGTGTATGTGAGTTTCCTAATGGTGCTCTAGAGATTCAAAACACTCTACCCTGTTGTTATTTCTTTTGCTTTTTAGTTTTCCTCAACTAATTGTTTTTGTTTTCTAATCTTAGAGGAACTGATATCTGTTTTTTAAATTAATACGAGTGCAATTTATTCTGCTTTTTCTATTGTGATACAATGCCCTTTCTTTTTTTCACAGCTCCAACAAATCTTTAATTTAAATGGATTAATCTCTTTGTTTTCCTCTATGAGGGGCAAGGATTTTGAGATATCTTCAGTACCATGAATAGAAGTTTGAATTTCCTTTTAGAAACTCCAAAGTATATAGTAGCATTAACACCCTCAAGTCATCTAAGGAATCATTCTATATCCATATATTTTCCACACCCTCTAATCCTTCTTGGGTGGGGGGTGGGAGGGTCAGCTTCCTCAATTGTAATTGGGTGCATCATACAGGGTACATTATAGATAGGTTGCCAAGCCATTAAAAGGACACAAGGGAAAGACAACCATGCATTCACACACCCTTTCCTAAAGCCTAGTTTATGCTTGTCCGACCGCAAATTTGCACTCAGAGTATTGACGGAGACGTTTTCTGTTTATAGTACTCCGCTCTTCCCCTCCATTCTCTATTGTTTTTTCAGCATTGCTCGACCAGGATAGCAGGGGGTGCTGAGTTTTCATGCCGTCTCTGCCTACTGTCACACAGCGCCGCTTCTGTTTTTTGCTAGGCTTGTGAACGCATTTTCAATTCAGTTTATTTATATAGCGCCATTTCACAACAGATGTCATCTCAAGGCACTTTACAAAAAGAGTTATTACAATACAATGTTTAGTGTAGAAATTACAGAACCACAGAAGATTGCGTCATGGAATTCTCAGCAATCCCTCATACTGAGCAAGCATGCAGCGGCAGTGGGAAGGAAAAACTCCCTTTTAAAAGGAAGAAACCTCCGGCAGAACTAGGCTCAGCACAAGCGGTTATCTGCCGCCACCGTCTGTGGCTTGGAGAATACATAACAGAGACACAGAAAGAGCAATAGAACTGATGCAAAAGTTTGTTGCAGGACGTGGAGAATTTTCCGTCACTGCAATGCCATCTTAGTCAGGGTCGTCAAGCAGGGCTAATCTACTATAATAGAAAACAGGGTAGTGCTTGAATTGACAGCACATCATGCAGTTGGGGAGAAGTAGGAGAGAAAGTAGGAACAGACCCTAATAATGTCCTCCAACAGCCTAGCCTAAAGCAGCATAGCTACTAACATTAACCTGACTCCTAGCTACTAGGAGACCTGGCTACCAACACTCTATCTGAGTCCTCCTGATCGAGGCTCAGCCCATGGACGGTGTAGGGCCGGTAACGGCCCCCGTCATGCCGGGGTCTTCTCGGAGTCGGGTTGTTTGAGAATGCAGCCCAAAGTGGGTGGTAAACTCCATCTAAGGCTAAATACCGGCACGAGACCGATAGTCGACAACTATCTTAAGGAAAATAGACAGAACTGAGAGGACAGAGTTGAAGAGGGCGAGAAACGTTTAAGGGATAAACGGGTGGGGTCCGCACAGTCTGCCCGGGGGATTCAACCCGGCAGGTAATGGGCGGCCGCACTGTGCGGGAGGATCCCCATTGAGGGACCCCTCTCCGGCGCTGGCTGGCCCCCGTGGGGCGCATTTCTTCTGCGGCGGTAAGCCGCGACCGGCTCCGGATCTTTACCTGGCTTACATTAATCTATCTCTACCTAGCTACTCTACCTCTTCCTATCTCTTCCTAACTTTTGACACTCTGCCTGACTACTAACATTAACCTGTCTCTTCCTATCTACCTGTCTGACCTGACTCTAACTACCTATAAACATATCTCTAACTGTAAGCTTTGTCAAAGAGGAAAGTTTTTAGCCTAGTTTTAAAGATAGACAAATTGTCTGCTTCATGAACCAACCCTGGGAGCCGGTTCCATAGGAGGGGAGCCTGATAGCTGAAAGATCTGCCACCCATTCTACTTTTAGAAATCCTAGGAACTACCAGTAAACCTGCAGTCTGAGAGCGAAGGTCTCTGTTAGGAACATATGGAACAATCAGGTCTCTTATGTATGATGGAGCTAGATTATTAAGGGCTTTATATGTCAGAAGGAGGATCTTGAATTCTATTCTAGATTTTACTGGGAGCCAGTGAAGAGAAGCTAAAACAGGGGAAATGTGATCTCTTCTTTTAATATTCATCAGAATCCTAGCAGCAGCATTTTGAACTAACTGAAGACTTTTAATTGTATTCTGTGGACTACCTGATAATAGACAGTTACAGTAATCCAGCCTTGAAGTAACAAAGGCATGGACTAGTTTTTCAGCATCACTCCTGGACAGGATGGTTCTAATTTTTGTAATATTCCTAAGGTGAAAAAAGGAAATCCTACAGACTTCTTTAATGTGAGATCTAAATGACATATCTTGGTCAAAAATGACACCGAGGTTTTTTGCTTTATTACTGGAGGCTAATTTAATGCCGTCCAGGTGAAGGGGCTGACTAAGTAGTTTCTTTTTCAGAGCTTCTGGTCCAAAGACGACAACTTCTGTTTTATCAGAATTTAGAAGCAAGAAGTTTAGAGTCATCCAAGTTTTTATGTCTTCCAGACATGCCTGTAGTCTACCTAACTGATTGGATTCATCAGGATTTATGGATAGATATAGCTGTGTATCATCTGCGTAACTATGGAATTTTATCCCATGCTGCCTAATTATTTTACCAATAGGAAGCATATATATAGTAAAGAGAATCGGCCCAAGCACTGAACCCTGTGGTACTCCGCAAGTAACTATTGAGGTTGAGGAAGATCTATTGTTTACCTGAACAAACTGAAATCTGTTAGACAAATAAGATTTAAACCAACCTAGTGCTGTTCCTATTATACCGACACTTTGAAGCCTTTCTATGAGAATATTGTGATCAACAGTGTCAAAGGCAGCACTGAGATCTAACAGGACCAGAATGGTCACCAGTCCATTGTCTAAGGCTATGAGAATATCATTAGTAACCTTCACCAGAGCTGTTTCAGTGCTATGATGAGCTCTAAAGCCTGACTGAAACTTCTCAAACAGCTCATTATTGTTTAAATGCTCACATATCTGGTGTGCAACTATTTTCTCAAGAATTTTAGATAAGAAGGGAAGATTAGATATCGGTCTATAGTTAATTAAGTCGTTTTGATCAAGAGAGGGTTTCTTAAGTAGAGGTTTAATTACAGCAATCTTAAACTCCTGTGGTACATATCCATTGACTAAGGATAGATTCATTATATTTAAAATTGGAGCAGCGATCAGAGGGAAAACTTCTTTTAAGAGTTTAGTTGGGATTGGGTCTAAAACGCAAGTTGAAGGTTTAGATGAAGCTAATAATTTTAGTACATCACAAAGTTCGGCTGCATTAAAGCAGTTTAAGCATATATTAGGTTCCACCATTTTTGAGGCTGCCTCATTAACTAAGGAGGAAGCAAGCATATTGGGAAGGTTCCCAATTATCTTATTCTTTATGGAGTCTATTTTATTTATAAAGAATTGCATGAAGTCGTCACTGCTTAGAGCTTGGGGAATGGTTGGCTCGATAGAGCTATGATCCTGTGTGAGTTTGGCAACTGTATTAAAAAGAAACCTAGGATTATTTTTATTCTCCTCGATTAAAGATGAATAATATGCTGTTCTAGCTGTGTGAAGGCTCTTTTTATATAGCAATAAACTATTTTTCCATATTAAAAAGGAATCATGTAAATGCGTGGAGCGCCATTTTCTCTCTAGTTTTCTAACATTCTGCTTTAGGGTACGTAGCTCTAAATTAAACCAGGGAGTTAATCTTCTATGGCTAGCCACCTTCCTTTTCAAGGGGGCAACTTTGTCTATTGCCCGACGCAGGGAGGAATTAACGCTATGAACTAAAATGTCAAGTTGTGAGGGGTCACGAGTTAAATCACTGTTTTCTGTTCTGCATTTATAAACTGAGGAAATTAAAGTTGGAAGAGCTTCTTTAAAATTTGCTACAGCGTTGTCTGATAACGTTCTGGTATAATGAAGTTTTCTTTCAGGTTTGATATGATCCATTAGAGTAAGTTTAAAAGTGATAAGGAAATGATCAGACAGGATAGGGTTATGTGGAAAGACTGTTATTTCTTCACAGTCAATGCCATAAGTCAGCACAAGATCTAAAGTGTGGTGACAAGAATGTGTTGGTCCCTGCACATTTTGAGTAAAGCCTATTGAGTCTAGGATAGTGTTAAAAGCTGTATTTAGACTATCACTTTCATTATCAACATGAATATTGAAGTCTCCGACTATAATGACTTTATCAGTGTTTAAAACTAAGTCAGATAGAAAATCTGAAATCTGATCTAAAAATTGAGAATAAGGTCCTGGTGGACGATATAAGACCACAAACAAAAGTGGCTTTACTGCTTTGTTATGTGTATGAGGAAAGCTAAAAACTAGATGCTCAAAGGAACTGTAACTATTATTTTTTTGGAGATTAATTAGTAAATCGGAATGAAAGATAGTTGCTACTCCACCTCCTCGACCAGTACTTCGAGGGACACTAAAGTTTAAGTAGCTAGGGGGAGTTGACTCATTTATTGTGACATGGTCCTCTTCCTGCAACCATGTCTCTGCAAGACAAAACAAATCAATATTATTTTCACAAATTAAGTCATTTACTAAGAGTGTTTTTGAGGGGAGAGATCTTATGTTTAGTAAACCACATTTAATTGATTTGTTTTTATGTTCAGTCCGAGTTTTATTTATCTTTATGAGATTTTTATACTTTGCTCTAGTAGCATTAACTTTTAATTCATTAGTTTTGGGTAGTGGACGGGAAACTATCTCTATAGGGTAGTGGGTGGGTGGCAGTCCCTGTTCCTTGACCTGGACTCTGGGTTCCCTGATCTAGACTCTGGTTTCCCTGAGCTCGACTCTGTGTTCCCTGAGCTGGACTCTGGGTTGTCACGGCTTTGGGGAACTAGAGATAACCCTATCTCAAGGAGCAATGAATGACAGAAAGTAAGCTTTGATTAAGCTGTAAAGCTTTTTACTAGAACTGCATCACATAGAATACTCTAGAAACACATGGAAACAAACAGAGCACCGTTTTTTGTTGTTTTTCTACACCTTGTGTTCAAAATCGCCAAAGGAACAGATTAGATAAGTTATCCTTTCAATATAAAGCATGTAGTGGCCAAATGCTGCATTAACTACTGATTACAGCGACTGTAGAGCCAAGCTCTGGTGAAGTGATCTGTGGCTGTTACTGAAACTGACCAATCAGATGAATACGCTCTCCGTTAACGTTAAAATTTGGGCCTCTACTCCGTGCGTTCTTGCATAGGTGATAGAGAGCCCTTGCCTTGACGGATAATGGCGTTGCCTCAATCTGTCTCCGTCAAAACGCAGAAGCATAAACTAGGCTTAAGTTCCTACAACGAGGGTCTCCAATTCCAGTCCTTGGAAGCTACTGCCCTGCAACTTTTAGGTGCATCCCTGATCTAACGCAGAGGAATCAAGTGACTGAATCACCTCTTCAGTATGGGGTCAGCTTTGGCAAAGGCCTGGTAATGAGTCATTCATTTGATTCAGCTGTGCTGGAGCAGAGATGCACATAAAAGTTGCATAGCAGTAGCTCCCAAGGACTTGCGTTGGAAACTCATGATCTAAAGAGACTATTTAACCTAGTAGGTCTATGTATATTTTGGGAGTGTAGATGGAGTCATTTAGAAAACCAACACCTACACAGAGAACATGTAAACTCCATACAAGAAGACCCTTGCAAGGCCAGAATTCAAAATCCAGACCTTCCTGCTGAAAGACGACAGTCAGTATGTTTACATGCAGAAAAGGAAAGCTGAATTATTTTCTTAGCCCGACTGAAATCAGACTTTTGAAATGCAAGTATACACCTTAGCTCGACCTAAGTCAAACTGAACTGGAGTTAGACAATTTGGACTGAGGTACCCAGATAATGTGATTGGAAAATTGAATGTATCTGCATGTAAATAATAGTCAGGAGAAGCTGAGCTTTTGGCCTGGACACTTACTCTTCAGGAAGGGAAGAGACGATGGAAGCGGGAAGAGCTACAGAACGAGCAGCAACAACGAATGTAACACAATCAAACAGTACAGTACTTCCAAAATGTTCTGTGCTTCAGCATTGCTCACAATTTCTTTGCTCATTTTGCATATCCTGCTTTTACTCTATCTGCGTTAATGACTTTAGAATTTTTTTTTTATCTGTGTGACTATAGTCCAACAGAAGAATATCAGCGCGAAACGGAACATGTCGCCCTCTAGCGTCACAGAGTCGGATTGATTTTCTGAGTGGAATCTAAACTCGGACATGATCCCAACTCTGGCTAAGCCATTGGTCCGATAACTGCCAAAAGCTCAATATAGATGAGCAAACACACTGAGTGCTAACAATTATGCTCCACGTAGCCAGATCTTTGTATAATTTTTGCATATTTTTTCTTTATGTATTTCAGTACTTAGAGAAGTAAAGGTTTGGCTTAGACACTGATATGGTCACCTCCCTATTATCAAAGGGGTTTTCTTAAGTCACTTCTGTTTCTTGAGAGTTGGGGTGAATGCTGTTAACTCCCAGGCTGGTAGAAATTCCTTTTAAGCCTCTGTCGGATTATATCACCAAAAAGACTTTCACTGGAGGAGTACAGCATCAGCAGCTGTCTTTTTCTTTTTGTTAGAGCTTGGACCTCTGGCTCATTCTTAACCGTGCTGTTGTATGTTGCTGGGCATCCATATGTACAAACTGTTGTATCAAAATGTCGAGCATTTTAGAGGTAACAGTGGTTTTTGGACATGATTATAAAATCTGGAAGCGAGAGGCTGCCAGGTCTGCAGTGCTTCCTCGTGGAGGTTAAACAATATTGTAGCTTAACTGAAAAAAAAAACAGGGAGCTATAGATTAGGGTGATGAGAAGGAGGCCTACTAACCTCCAAGACTTAATGCTCATTGAAAAAGATAAATCGTCAAAGATACAAGTAAAAACATGCATACACCATAGCTATGTTGAAACCTGTCAATGGCTGCATCATTCTGTGAGGCTGCTTTTTTCAGGAGATTTAAATTAGCATACTGATGAGACAATGGTGGGAGGATAGGGCAATCTAGCAGTAAAATGTGTCTGAATCTGTAAAAGGCTTGAAGGTGGAGCAAAAGTTATCCCTTCAACATGACGCCTAGCCTAAACATAAAGCCATAGCAAGAGTGGATTGGTTAAGATTTAAGCATATTCTTGTGGTATGGTCAAAGTCAAAACCTAAAACCACTAAGAATGTCTGGCAATAGTTGAAATTTTTTCTCCACACAATCTGACTGAGCTTGAATTATTTTCAAAAAGTACAAAAAAAGGCCAAAAGATTCAGTCACCACAGCTGCTAAGCTAGTAGAGAAATACAAAAAAGTACCTGAAGGTGTAATTGGCCAAAAAGGGCTGAATGCACATCACACTTTTCATATCACAATTATATAATCAAACAATGTTGATATTAATGTATTGGCCTTTAAAACAATACATGTAGAATGAGGCTATATTTGTCTGTCAACACATAAAGCACAGTGTTTTCCCCACAACGCCTTCCTGTCAGCATCAAGGAAGCATTTATTGTGGGACTCCAGTATTGATCGCATTAGACAGTAAAAGTGTCCAGCTAAAAAGAAAATTAAGTCTTGTGTTATGCGAGCAGTGGGAGTGATTTAATGAATTCTCCCACAGTTTAGTGTATCCATCATGATACGCCTCTATGACACAGTGGTCAGCAGCAGCAGGTGGTGTGATGTGGCTGGAGTGTAAGTGGCTTTCACAATGCAGGATAGCCTGTCAGCCAGACGCCCTTAGGGGAGCAGCTTCACACCATGCAGAATGGCCTTTACACACACGCACACGATCTTCTGTTTTCTGTCTCACTGTGTGTGTGTATGTCCGAAGTTGACACATAAGCTCATCTCTCTTTCTTTGTGTGAGCTCAAATGAGAGGCAGAGGCAGAGGATGTTAGTGGGTGGGTGTAAATCTCTGTCCAGCAGCATGTTTCGATGGGTGTTTGGGGACTGCTTGAGGAGCAAGCTCACAGCACCTCAGATTGATGAAGTGATGGTGATAGATGGAGGTAATAAAGGCCTGGATGTCCTGTCTGTTGCCAGTGATGAAACTAGTATGAATCACCCGTCTGGGACTGGGGAACGTGACACCGCTCAATCCCTAGGTCGTTCACCTAGCCACCCAACTCATCCTCCGTCCCTGGTTCCTTTTATCTCCATGCCCTCTGACATACCATCATCATGGAGAAAATTCTGCCTGAATGCACTTTGTCTTGTAAAAGTGTCCATTGTTAAACTTTTGCACAGGTTTCTATGTTACAACAAATGTTTATGTGCTTTATGATAGGAATATTATTTGACAGAACAGCCCAGATTGATTTTTAAGGTGGTTTAAGAGTAAAAATGTAATGTTTTCAGCCCCGTTTACCTAGATACTTCAAAATACAATCCAGTCCAGTGCTGTTCTTTGCAAACCTCTGAGGTTTGTTTGAGAGCATGAGAGAACAAACATCATGAAGACCAAGGAACACAGTTAACAGGTCGGGGATACAGTGGTGGAGGAGTTTGAAGTACAGTTTGGTTTAAAAAAAACATCCCAAGCTCTCAGACATTTCACTGAGCACTGTTAAATCCGTCATCTGAAAATGGAAAGAAAATGACAAAACTGTGAAGCTACCAAAACATTGCCATCCATGTGAAATGGACAGGCCATGGAGATCAACAAGCAGACAAGCAACCAAGAGGTCCATGAAAACTCAGGAGGAGCTACAAAGATCCATAGCTCAAATGGGAGAATATTCTGACAAGAGCTATTACTTATGTCACAGTTCTGGCCTTCAGTGAAACGTGGCAAGAACAAAGCCTAAATAATCCTGTTTTAAGTTTCCCAACATGGGAAAGAAGTTGCCTTGGTCGGAACAACTTTTTTTCCATTGATGTCGCAATCACTACATGTTAAGGAAAACAAACACTGTATGTTACTCTAGGCACACCATCTCGAAAGTCAGTGTGTTTACATGCAGCAACAGAAAGTTGAATTATTACCTTAGTCTGACTTGAATCAAACCAAACAGGAGTACTGTTCTACTCAGATAATGAGATTGGGATTGGCAACCAACTCCCTGTACTGGCACACTCCCTCTTGAAATGACGAGACGCGGAACTGCAGCTTGACAACAACACAGTATGGTATAAGAAGAATGTGTCGGCTAAGACAAACGTAAGCGGCCAGTCAGTGTATTTTTGGACTGACGAAGAGGTGATGCATCGTGGTTGTGCATTAGAGAGTAGATTTCGGGATTTCCACGGGTCATGAGATTCCTGCAGGATTCCCGCGGGACGGGAGTCAATTTCACTGTTGGTAACGTGATCGAGACGGGAGAGGAAATAATCCACGGGATCGGACGGGAAACCAGAAATTATATATATATATATATATATATATATATATATTATTATTTTTACATTTATCTTGTCAGATATTAGGGAATTAGCTTTAAAAAATGAAGCTGCGATGCAGTGCCAATGTGTGTGGTTATTAACTCTGCTGCAAAATGCAATTCCATCGGGTCTACTACACTGCACGCACCATAACTGAAACTGCTACGTTGTTGCCACACCACCTGGATTATCTGGTAAGCATATGATATCCGACTGAAAATGCATGTATCTTAATAGTTTGGTAGTCAGACGAATCAAGTCCATTCATGACATGGTAAGGTGGCCAAACAACCAGAATGCTGTATATGGCTAAATAGATGATCTTTGATACTGTGCTACGCTATGGTTTAAAGGGGGGGCGGGGGGAGCGAGCGCCATAGGAGGTAAATTACTAATCTACGGGATTCGGGTTGGGACGGGAGTCTTTCTATCGGGATTTTTTTCGGGACAAGATTTTTTTGGGGGGGGCTGTCACGTGATAGGGACGTGACGGGAGTATTTTTTGGGGATTGGGACGGGAGCGACAATTGATTCCCGTGTCACCCTCTTTTGTGCATATCCTGCTTTGACTCCATCTGCCTCCCTCCTACTAACATCTGTTGACTGCCTCTCTGCCGCTTAAGTCTAACTGGTATAAGGCTAACATGTAAGGGCATATCTTGCCATCTATCATGGCAGAGTCGAACATACGTTATTTTATAATTAATTTTTTTTGAGAAACATGTAAAGTGGCACTCGACTCTCAACAGGGGGCAAGCCCTTAGTTTGATTAATCCACAAAGTTTGTTTTACATATGCATGTGAACATACTGAATGACACATGGAGGTGGAACTGTCATGCTTTGTAAATGCTTTTCCATTGCAGGGGCCAGGAAGCTTATCAGCAGGACAACAGTAGTAAGCATACAGCAAGAGCTACAAAGGAGTTGTTTAGTGCAAAGAATGCTGATGTGTTAAAATGTCCAAATTAAAAAAACAACCAATCCTTTGTTTCAAGACTTGAATATTGATGTTCACATGTGCTCATCATTCATCGGTCTGACAAGGTTTAGCTGAAATGTTCAAGTCATAATTCACAATCTTTGATGAGCAAAGATGGTTAAGATATATGACAAAAAGTTAGAGGTGTAATTGCCACTGTATAATTGCATTGTAAAGTGGTACCAGTGGCAGTGCTTAATATCAGCAAATACAGACACTTGCCCAGGACAGCCTACATGCATCAGGGCACGACTGAGAGATAAGATCAAGTCTGTTTTTTGTGACACGTAAAAATGTGAAAAAGGTCCATTAGTATGAAGACTTGGACATAGCAGTGGAACTTAGTGATCATCGTGCCATTACTGTATCAATTTATGCTGATGCACCCTTTGAACGATATTATAAGGGCTATTTAACCATCCTCAAGCACAGCATGCACGCAGTTCAAAGTATTGCACAGGGTTCATTAATTTTGTGTCCAAACATAACTTGTTGAGTGATTGTGAGCCGCGCAGAGGAATAAAGAAGAGGGGGGAAAAAATCCAATCAACTCAACCAGCCAATCCTCATGGACAGGGTCATTTGAATAAAGAGGGGCATCTGAAATTGCGGTGTTTGTGTCAACATAACAAGTTAATGATCTCAGATGATAATTGGTAGTTGGATGCTGAGGAGCTGCATTGCGGCCCGCGAGGTTCAGCTCAAAGGACCTCCTGTGATAAAAGAAGCAGCATGAGGGCTTTCAGAGTGGCACGATGCTGTAGGCAACACAATTCATCACCGCCCCATGAATATTCATCCGGCTTTGCGTTTTTCTCCGGGGGCCAGCGAAAACAAGACTGTATTAAGTCATTTCAATGTGTTGAGGTTTTGAAGACACCTAAACCTTCTGGCCTCTCATTACCAGACTGTACTCTTGCCGCCCCACGCTCAGCTGCCTGCCAGGAAGTGAAGCCACTTCATTTAGGTAAAAAGGAAATTCTCTTGTTCAGTACACTGACAAGGCAAAGGTAAGGTAGTTTGATAATTGTGAAGTGGATCTTCTGCGCATGCTCAAAATTGGTGATGATGAATGAGCTGTCTTCACACAGTTCCAGATATGGGCTGCTTTTCAACCTGGATTTGTTGTCGGCAGTTTGGGAACACTTGCTTCGTGTCTTCCCACCTCCAACTTTCTCCTCATCAGCTGCCCACAGCTCCAGCAGTTTTTCTTGGCCATCTTTGAGGTTGCTTTATCAGACCTGCAGGCTTCTAAGTGCTGTCCCCAGATTACAGTTTAGGAAGAGGGTGCTTGACTGACAGGCCTTGGCCTTGACGGTCCCTTGGGGGAAGGGGAGGGGGATTTGTGATGGCTGCAGTGACTCGTACTTCTCTTACAATTTTCTCCAGGCAGGTTTCAGACTGTCAGGCTGAGAGAAAGCTCTCTCTGCATAATTCATTAGATCTCCTCTCTTTTTCACTCTTGGCTGCTGTGTGGCAGGCACCGGAGCTCCATTGTTTTGGAAGACAGAGTAATGGAGCTTGTCACAATATGTTAACGTAGTTTATTGTTCACAGCAACAGTTTGGAAACAAATTAACAGCCAATGAAAAAAGCTACACAAATGCTCTGTTGAAACAAAACAGTTTAAATACTTGGAGCCTGATTTATAAGTATTACAAATAAAGAGTACAAAATTGAGTGCCTCACAAATATTTTGATCATATCACATGTTCCTGATATGCGAGTGATCTACTAAGATCGTGTGCACAAATGATAACAGGTGCAAAGAGCAGTATTCAAATGAGGACTTTGCATCCGCTGCTGTGTCTGCCAGCTTTTCTCCCCTATGCACTGCACTCCGGCCAGGGAGAAGGAATAGACGCAATGGATTCATGATGCACCTTTGGCAAAAGACTGTTAGATAATTAATATTAGGCTTGAATGTCTGTGAATGATATTTTTAGTTTTTCATTAATACACTTAATGCGTGTGGTGCACATGTGCCAGTAGAAGACTTATTCAGGCTGGAGTTTATGCAGAACAAGGTTATCATACCATACCAATTGTATTCATAAAGCACACTTTAAAAATGGCTGGAGACCAGACCCACATTACTGCAGCAATAAAATAAATTATTACCAAAAAAAAGTATTAGCACTAAAAAACACAAGGAACCGATAAAATAACACAATATAAAACACAAATAGAAAAATATTTTTAGAAGGATAGGCTAAGGATTAAAATAAAATATTCTATGTTTTATGAACATTTAATGTTCATAAAAAAAGATTCTAACTGTCAACTAGAATAATTCTTAAAAGAGCTTATTTACTCTCACCTGATACACACCCAATCTACTATATATGCTTGCAATATTAAATTAATGGCAAAATGTGCTAAGACAGACGTGCTGCAAAAATCTGCCATCTACAGAGCATCTCGGGAAATTAATACATATTCTAACAATTTTTGAGAACTAAATAGCATGTATTCTCTTAAAAAAGTATTAAAATCCAATTTTAACATCACATGACATTACATCACATTAGCATTACGTCAGGCTTTTGTATGTAATCACAAATAAATGAATTTTTTTTAATAAAAAGTCATATTTGTAATTGTCATCATTTTATTGCACATGATTATAATTATTATTAATTGGACCTGGGAAAATTAGTAACCAATCTTAAACCCTTTAACGAGGGGAACAACCTGGTCATGAATTGAAAAGCTGGCACAGCTTCAGCGTCCAGCTCCACGGCTCTACTTGCTACTACTTTCCTTAAAGGAGACATATCATGGAAAATCCACTTTTTTAGCCCTTAAATGCATGTAAATGTGTATTTTGGGTGTTTAGGAGTGCAGACAACTTACATTTAATCTCTTCTGGTGCTGTGTTTATATCTTTACATTCTTTTTTGGTCATATTTTTCAGTCTGTTTAGTTTTCTCTATTCGCTATTACGTTTTCTTGTCTATTACGTCACAGCATTTGTTGTTGAAGTGCCAAATAAAGGTAATGGACTTCCGGGTAACCAATTTCGTGAAGCCGCCATTTTTTCTTCCCCACAGCGATTTTGTAGTCCAAGGTCAGTCATGTCGAAATTACAAGAAAGCAAGTCAAAATGTTCAGTTATTGGGTGTATTAACCCACACAAATCCCTACATGGACCCCAAGCATCAGAGCCTCTGGGAAGAGCCTGGTAAAATTTTATTTTTAGTGGAAATATACCGACATCCGTGGGGAAAGTTCTCCTCGTTTGCTCGAAGCACTTCGAGGACGAGTGCTTCAGCAACCTCGGTCTGTATCAGGAGGGATTTGCCAACATGACTTCGTCTGATTGAGGGGTCAGTTCCTTCTCTCCACGGAAAGGACAGACAAAGCAAAGCCGTAAGCTTCTAATAACACTAAAATGACAGTAAACTTTATTTTAGACATGAATGTTGTGTGTTGATATGTCGTACGGGCGATTGTTTTGATAGTTGTAGCATTGTACATTATGCTTCTGTTAGCGATATGTGCTAGCTTTTAGCTGAGGATATAACTGTACTGCATGCTTTGAATAAAATGACTGGGCTTTTTTTGCCGGTTTTTGTCATGGGGTACACATGATGTACAGGAATTTAGCGAGGAATAAAAAGTTTATCTGCCAGTAGTAATTGAAACGCTGCTATCAGACTACAAAAATGCTCTGTAACCTGGAGGTGGCGGGGCATGAAATGTTTCGCTTACATTTAAAGGGACCGCACAAAAAATGAGTTGCTCTAAAGATGCTCCTCATAATGGTATAAGGAGGGTTTGTGGGGCTTTTCCTTGCTTCTTCTGATAGTATCTTCTTTGGTTTCTGTGGTGGATCTGCCATTGCTCAAGTCTCAAAACCGCAGGTTTCTTTATATCATTTGGTAGCTTTTAGTTTCCTGCCATAAAGCGAAACTCAGTCAGTACTTCGGGGAGTTGACCCATGAGACAAAAGTTGTATTGTGCGGTTTTCAGCAGCGGAACCCTCCCATGCAGTAACAGCTCTAAAAATGAACATAATAAATGCTGGTGTGCTAAAAAAACGTGTCAAAAACACCCTTTTAAGGGATACAATTTATGGAGTGCATATGTAAGACATGTCTTTCAGGGGTGGTAAAAACCGGAACTAAAACAGCTGGTGTGAGCAGTTTAAAGTTTTTTAAATCACTATGCACATGTATCACCTATTTATTTGTATGTTCTCACAATATTTGAGCCTTCTGACAGAAATGATCACATTGTATATTTATGATGGGCAAAGGTGCAAAATCGATTGCATTCATCTTGGTGCAGGTTTAAAGGGCAAAGTCTTACCTGTGTCTGGTTTGTAGATCCCCTGCTGCATGTCTTTTTCCCCACTGTGAGGTTTGCAGACATTTTAACAAATGCAAACCTTGACAAATCAGGCAATTTTTTAAATTTATTTATAGGAAAAGAATTACTCAAGGATGATTTGAGCTGCAAAGCTGACAAACATGGTTCATAAAAAGCAGAAACTAAAGCTTATAATGACTCACAATGAGCATGAATGTAGTTTTAACTTTGGGTCTTTAATTATGCATTTAAACTGTTCTTTTCCAAGCGTAGAATATTAAGAAAACAATCAACTTTAACAGATTTCAAACCTAAAGATTAGGTACATAAGTTTGAATCAACACATCAAAATGATTAATGCAGGCTGAAATATATACTGTACATGAATCTCCACTGATATTTGTTTTAGTTTATTTTATTTCTGCAAGTTGTACAGAAAACCAAACACTTTGTAGGTATCAGAAAGCTCCTAGAAAAATCATGCTGCAGCTTTCACTAAAACTATCAGAAATAGTAAAGTTTATTTAATCAGGTTGGTCCACAAATTCTTAATACACTTTAGATCAAATAGATTTTCTTTCTAAAACTATTTTTATTGTGTGTTCCGGATCCAAATGTCCCAAAGTTTAAAAAACATCTGACCCTAACTAATGGGAAATAATTGCTCAAGAACAAGCTATGTTTATTTTATCCATGCATTTTGTATATATGTATGGACGAACAGCTAGCCAGCCAGCCAGACAGACAGATGATTCTGGAAAATTAATCATTAAAAAGCCAAACTGAATTTGAGATTCATGCCCAAGATGAGTATGTGTAAACTTTTCAGAGACATTGTGGCAACAGAGGCTGCCTCCACAAAACACTGTTTTGAAGCTAATTACTGCAGCTGTGCCTGCTGTCCTTTTGAAGCTTGTATACTGTCTATTGTGATGATCTGGCTGGCATTTTACTTCTTGGGAATCTGCTGTGGAAAACATCTCATCTTTGACGCTACATGACATCCCCCTTTACAAAATATGACTAAACAAGCACATCCTTCTGCATACAATCCTGCAAGTTGAAGCCAGAGGGCAAATTCTGTCACTGTGGCAGTAAAAATGATGAGACTTTAGGAAAATATGCCTGCATGGTGTCACGTTGACCTGTGTTACACCTTGCATGGAAAGGCTTTCGTATGTCCAAACTCTGGAAGTATGCTGCCAAGTTGTGATGTTTATCTTAGACATTCTTTTTGTTGGTTGGATTTTCAGTATGAGACACAGACACTATCACTGAGAAGGGTAAAAAAAATATTATTCATGCATCAGCACCAACAGCTATGTTTTTTTCTTCGCAATGCTCATTCAATTTTTGCAAAAGCTCCTAAAATATTACCTGTCAGTCTGTGAAGAAATTAACCTTGTTGATCAGTGCGGTTTTCATTGACAGAAAGGTCATTATGCAAGCCATGTAAAAACTTGATTACTTTTTTATGAGGGTAAAAACTTAAGTTTGAACCAAACAAGCCTTAGGGACACTCCTTCAGATATGCACAAAGCAGAAGAGAGGATTTACACATTAATTTGAGAGCCAGCTGAATTTCTTGCATGTTTACAGCCTAGTATTAGCATTCTGATCCAACAGTAAGAAAACAAAAAATCCATGGCTTCTTCTTCAGAGTCATGCATTAACCGTACTAGCTGAATTAAACATCTTCAGAGTTGTTTATTGTGTTGTTTAAAACTAAACAGGAATAAATTAGCTCGGGAAGTTGTGCATACTTGTTTTAAAGTCGTTCTGAATCAGTCATTTTAATGATGACCCTGAATCGCCCTTTGATGTCCTTGATAAAAATCCCTGAGTTTTTGCAAAGGAAAAAATCTCTTTAAAAGGGTCTTCAAACACTATAACTACTGTCTTTGAGGATTTGTTAGTGATCAGTGCATAAAAAAAATACTGGTTCCTGTATTTGGTAAAAACTACACTTTGCTTTTAATAAGAAACAACATTTAGGGTGTATTCACACCAAGAAAGTCAATTAGTTAATTTTGTTTTTTTGCTGCGGTTCCTACTCAAAGTGTGAGTAAATGCGAGATGAACAGAGCTTGGTTTCTTGGGTTTTGTTTTTTTTAAGACACATATGCTTAGTTCTTTCAGCCACTGGACAGTTAAACGTGTACGCAGAGTAAAACCAGGAACCCAAATGAAAATAGGGCAACATAAAAAAATTGAGAGTGCGGTTCTTATTGTATTTCTGGTGTTATGCTTAATACAAAGGGGTCACGTTAACAGTTTTTTTTTTTTTTTTAACAGTGACCGAAAAATCTGAAGGTTATTGGTCATTTTGACAGAAATTCAAAACCCTGACCACTGGGCCCAAATACACTGACATTTTCAACTTTATACACTGAATACAGTTGTTGTTGTTTTTTATACTCCTGTCTGTTTTTATTTCTGGCCCCATGCCTACCGTCGGCAGAGGAATCGGACGTTTTAGCAGGCTTTTATCCTTGAACACCTGGCTCTCCTCCATCACCGCACTGAACAACATTGGTTTTATAGACCATTTTAAAATTTTCTGGGGCAGGAGGGATATGTTCTTCGCTGATGGACTCCACATAGGCATCCGGACCTTGACAATGAGCCTGGCCAGCCCACGTCCCGCCTTGCGTTCCACACCGACCCCTGCTACCCCTCCCTCACTCATCCCACCCTCCTTCCCCATCAGCCTGAGGTTCACCCGCTCCAAGCACCTACAAACCCAGCCTTGATTTTAACAGTAACTCACATATTGGACTTGGACCCTGCCAACCCAATCACATATCTGTCATTATCAGCAGAGAGCGATCAATCAAATATAAATGTAGGAAACCCAATTTTAATAATCTTAAACAGCTACCAGAAACCTTGTGTTCAGTAAGTCACACAGTCCTTCCTCCTCCAGCCACTGTTAATATGGCTCTCTTTAATGTTCGCTCTCTGCTGAACAAAACTTTTATTATAAAAAACCTGATTAAAAATTTTAATCTTCAGTGTTTATATTTACCAGAAACATGGCTGAGCTCAGATGCCCCTGTTGTTCTCACAGAGGCTTCCCCACGTGATTTTAATTTCAATTATTCAACAAGGAATGGGAAAAGGGTAGAAAGGACTGCTTTTATAAGTTCATCAACACTTTTAGCAAAACCTGTTTAACATGATATGATAATTTTAACACTTCTGAATATCCTGCAGCCACTTTTAACAGAGTGCACCTTTTATTCAAGAGTTTTCAGAGTCTTTATCAATTTTTAACAACTCCTTTGATTATTTTAGCCAGTGATTTTAATCTGCATGTGGATAACCTTATAGACCTTTTAGCCACAGATTTTTTAGACATTTTGAATTACATGGATTTTACCCAACATGTCGCACAGCCAACCCGCAACATAGGGGACACTCTGGACTTGGTCATCATGTATGGCCTGTCCACCAGTGTGTCCTCTGTTGTAGACTTTGCAGTGCCCAACCATTATTGCGTGTTTTTATAGCATCACCAGCGTTATTCAGTGGGGGTCCTCTCTGAGAACTGTAAGGAAGCGTCATCTAACCCCCAAAGTGGCTGCTGGTTTTCTTGATGCTTTTACAGTAACAATATCACTCCAAGTAAGATCTCCGCCCCTTTTGATATTATAGTCAAATATTGTAACAGGAGACTTGAGGCAGCTCTTAATCTGCTTGTTCCACTCAAAACCAAAAATGGCGTTTCCTTAACTTAGCTTGTCTGGCTCATCTGAACTGAGGCAAGTGTGTTTTATTTCTTATCTTATGTCCTTAAGCATATGTGTGTGTGTGTGACAGTGTGTGTGTGTGTGGACCTGGTATTACTATCTTTGTGGGGACCAAAAATTGGAAGTTTACTATCCAAGTGGGGACCGACCTCCCTTGTGGGGACCAAAATCCCAGTCCCCACAAGTTTGAAGCAATTTTTGAGGCTTAAAATTTGGTTTTAGTGTCAGGGTTACACTTAGGTTATGGTTAGGTTGGGGTAAGGGTCAGGGTTAGGCATTAATTTTTGATGGTTAAGGTTAGGGTAAGGCGCTACGGAAAACATTATGTCAATGAGAAGTCCCCACAAGACATAGAAACCCAACATGTGTGTGTGTGTGTGGACAGTTTGTGTGTGTGTGTGTGTGTTTGTGTGTGTGTGTGCACTTTGAGATGCATTTATTGTATGAATTGTGCTATATAAATAAAGTTTGACTATCATCTCACACCTGAACACTGTACTCCATTCATGTTGCTATCTGCAAGCACATTGAATAGTTACTAAGGCCAGGTCCACACTAAGCCGATAAGGTTATACGGGGAGCTATACCGGACACAGACTGGCGGTGACAGATCACCCCAGTTTACTGAAGGAAAAAAAACGCATCCAAAGGGAAAAGCCACTAGTTCAGAGAGTTTAGCTGTATTCTGATCACTTCACTTGGAGATATGTTCCCCAGTTTCAAAACTTAAGTGACTCTTCAGCTTCCATTACACACAGGCTGAGCAGTTCGGCTCCTTGCAGCGCGTTCAGGCCACAGCGGGTGAAATGTTCTTAACACATGTAGCTTATTAATTTGTATAATGTGTGATGGCACAAAATGGATTATTTGTTTAGTTTGGATTTAATATTAACTAAAATGAATGAAAATGAACTACTGAATATGTTATCATTTAAAAAACTGACAAGTAAAAATGTATTATGACCAAAAATAAACTGTTACTTGAAATGACCAACAACAAAAGATTGTATTGTTACCTCTGATACTTCTACTGATCTTAACAAAAATATTTAAGCCTCAAGACCATTTAATGCAACATGAGAAGTGCAATAGGATGCAGACTGTGTAGAATTAACACATTATAAATATAAATAGTATATGAATAGACTGTATTGATGTCACAGTGGGGACATTCGCAGCACACACATAAAGGATGTGAAAAAAATAAAAATAATAATAATAATCATAATCATCATCATCACCACCACAAAGACCCATAAACAGTTAAACATGTCTCCCTGAGTATGACTGTTTCTCATTTTATCAAAGTTTAGAGCAAGAAATCAGTTTGTTTCATGTAATGAAAAAAAGACAAATTAGATTTTGTGCAATGCAAAAGTTTTAATATAGCTTTAACTTTTTTCCATTTTGGTACATTGCAAAAACTATCTTGCATCTATTTTATAGAGGTTTAACACAAAGTAGCATTTTTATGAACTTGAATGGATGACGTGCTGGTAGTTTAGCCTTAGAGATTGAGTCTCAATTCTTCTGCTGCCTCTGAAAGGTTTTTTTCCCCCTGTGATGTCCTTGTATTTAGCACAATCCAGTTTCCCTTCCTGTCTGACCAGCTTGCCTGTCTCTGTAGAAGAAAAGCATTGCCACAGCATAATACTCCCACCGTCTTTTTACACCAAAAGATTTGACCGTTGAGGCTGATGAGCATCTGAAATACAGATAGCATTTTGCATAAACCGTAGTTTTCGGACTATTGACCTAACCTGAATAGAAGAAGGGAGCAATTTTTCAAAAAATTGTACATATATATATGCCACACATGAATTTGAACCCAAGTTTTTCATGTTCTTACATGAGATATTCACACAGAAAGATAGTATAAAGGTTTTTTTTTCATTACCACCACCAGGAGGTAATATTTTTTTGGCTGTCTGTCTGTTAGCAACATATCTAAAAAAGAAAATATGCATGGATATCTATTACATTTTCAGGGAAGGGTTGAATTTTTCAGTATGCAGTGGGGCCAAAAGTAACTGATTAAAGTTTAGGGTTGATCCAACATGAACCACAAATACACCCACTGACAAGCTGTGCTAACTTCTACTCCTCAGTGTCAAATAACTCACAAGCAGCTTCCCTCGCACAGGAGCCCAAAATCTCTGGTTCAGTCTCCCTAAGTGCTTTTCTTGTTTCAGACATGCTTTTTTTCAAACTGCCTGAAAACCAGCAGTCTAGTTCTAAAATAAAACACAGAAAAGTCTTGGACACTATTTTCATCATCTTTCTGCCCACTATAGTCAACGTCTTACCATCGATTCATCAATGCGAAGCTCTATTTCTTTCTTTGATGGCCAGCTCGATTGCTTTCAGCTTTAAAGCTGCATCATATAAATGTATTTGTGTGTTTTTCATGATGAGAGTAACTTAACAGTTCAAAATCAAAACTAGTTTCTTCTTCGTGCATAATCGTTTCCCACATCTTTCTTACTTTTGTGTCGCCTGCTACAGTGCCCCCTGCAGCCTTTTAGCCGGTAAAAATATCTATAAATTAGCTGCATCGTTGCATAGGATACAGGGTCCAAAGTGTCTGAAAAAAGTAACGCCAATAGTCTGAAAATTACGGTGCGTTAAAGAAAGTTAATCTTAGAAATCCTCTGAACATGTTAACAGATTCTTCCATCTCTGCAGCTCCTCCTTTAACCTCCTTTAAATAAAGCCTGGTTTACAATGTGCAGTTTTTTTGGCTGTCGTAGACAAATCTTTGGTCGTGAATAGAGTCGTGATGAAAAACAGTGCGGGTGAGTGTGATTCACAGGTCTGTTAGAGTCCTGTGCAACAGGTTACTGAATACTCTCACACCCAAATCCGGCCTTTGAAAATCTTCCAGCAGTGTCAGAATCTACAAGTCCAGTTTGCAATCAACCAATGAAAATACACCGAAGGTAAATGTTTACAGTTATACCTATGATGGACCACAACATACAGCTATGTTCATGTATTGCCAACCTCTCATGTCGTTACAGAACACTTGAATTCATATGGAGATAAAATTACACACAGGTGAACTCTATTCACTAGTTAGAGGACCTATGAAAGCATTTGCACTGCATTTCATTTAGAGATTTCATATAAATAGGGAAGAAATACATATAAAAGTCATACATTTCAGGCCATGTTACTTTTTCTTCCACTACATAAATAACTGTGGTACTTTCTGTTGGCCTGTCACATAAAATCTCAGTAAAATTAAAGTGGAATTAATTCTTTGGCAAGGAGCTGTGAAATCAAAACACTTTGTTTCTGTTGCTTGGTTCTTGCTGTGTATAATCAGTTTACAGAGATCCAAACAAGTAGTTTACTGCATCATGTTGTGCTGTCATTTCATATAGGCATTTTCAGTAACTGTTATGTAAAATCATACATGGAGTATGGAAAGAGAATCTGCAGAAAGCTGCAATAGGCAAAGAGATAAATGGAGTTAACATGTTAACTTAGGTTCAGGAGCGGGACCACGCATCAACTCTCATCGTATGCAGTAATCTACATTAATTCAATGGCTTTCCAGATATCTCGCACCTCATTAATCAATCAGTGATCTATATAAGCCAGGCTCGCTTCACGTTCAACGTCTGTCACGTTCGTTCACACCCCTCCCGACCCAATCCGTGATCTTACCTCAATCTTCTTTACTGCTCCATACCCTTAAGTTCCGTCCCCTCGAACCCACATTTTTGACCCTTCGACCCTCATCCATTCGACCCTCATCCTCTCATCCCTTCGACCCTCATCCATTCGACCCTCATCCCTTCGACCCTGATCCCTTTGACCCTCATCCTTTCGACCTTCATCCATTCCCTCCTCATCCCTTTTGACCCTTCCCTCCACCCTCATCCTCTTCCTCTCATTTAGCTTACTCACAGCCTTAGCCTTTTCTAACATCTCCTTCTTTCAGGTTTGCCTGGGGGGTCCTGAGCAGGCACAGGAAAGACTAACTCCTGAAGACTGCCCCCCCACACTGAGTCTACCTCCTGACCTCATCGGCTCGTCTCCCCAGACTTCCGTTCTTGCCGTTCATTCAATAAACCTTTTAATCACAATCTAAGATCTGTGGTCCTTGCTAGTGAAATTAGGATTCTGAAGATTGTACACAGATGAGCCAACAGGATTAAGCAGCACTCCACTCCACAGAGCATTGGTCTGCAACCAGGGGTCCGTTCCCCGAAATCAGGTAATGTGACATAACCGTATAAGTTTGAGGGTAAATTTGTGGATAACCTTAACTTTTGGTTCCAAAAACGGAGGTATCTTTCAAAGTATGTTAGTAACCACAACTACATTATCTCTGTACATAACCTGCTCCGGACCAGGATATGTTCTGGATAAGTTTGTTCCAGAGACGGTTCTGAGCATGGTGTGAACTTTTAAATTATGATCCTTTGGACGTGAAAGCACTAATTATACTATATTTTGTCAAAATAACTTTCATTTTGTCAACCAGAAACTGTAGGACAAAGCCAATTACTTATGACAAACAATCAAAAACTATTTCACAAACATATTATTAACATGTAGGGGTATTTCAAATAAGATTACAGAATACATGATATGCAGCTAAATGAAATAATCCTGCATTGTGAAACGACTACTGCTAAGTGCATTAAAATTCTGTTAATTGGCTGCAATGATAGTTGTTTAATTGGAATATATTAGTATATGTTGTAAACTTCCATTTAACAAAGTCACTGGAAGAAAGAGGAATGCCATCAACGTCTGGTCAGCCCGTATAGAGCCAAGTCCTCAGGTGGGTTGAGGGGAGATGGTGGTGGCCCCCCACCAGTTAGACGGGCAGACAAAGAATGCACAAAAAATACTCGATAGGCCTACATCTCTCCAGTAATTATTTGATTTCAATCTTAACTTTTTGGAAAATCTTTTTTTGTTTCATTCTGACTTGAGAAAGAGTTATTTTGGTTCCAGAAGGGTTGAATTTCATTAAGTTAGAAGTCAATATATGTCTAAGTCAATGTACAATATTAGTGGCAAAAGAAAGTAAATTTTGACCCCTGGGGCCTGTTTCAGAAAGCATGGTTAACTTACCATGTGGTAAACTCTGAACTCTCGGTTAATCAACCCAAAACCTGCTTAGCCTGAGTGTTGGTTCCAGAACACCTGATAAGAATTTGGTTAATCAACCTACTCCTGGTTAACCCTGAAACATAAAGACCCTCTCAATGGAGCACAGAATTCAAGAACCACAGAGGAAATTGAAGAGGTGAAAAAAGAGCTGAACACTCAAAAGAAGTGGAGTTGGAAGTTCCTTTGCTTGCCTTTGAAGAATTCAAGCCAATGATTATGAAAAAAGCTGCATCAGCAAAAAAAGAACATTAGCAAAAAATAACTGTTTGTGAGTTGTAAGTCCAACTCAAGGCAAGATAAGGCAAGACATGGCAATTTTATTTGTATAGCACACTTTCAACACAAGGCAATTCAAGGTGCTTTACATGATTAAAATTGGAACACAGAATAAATCACTTGGATGATTAGAATACAAGACAGCAATTACAATAAGACAATACTTATATTAAAATTTAAAGACAATCAGGTAAAAAACCAAAACAATAAAAACCATTAAAATACAAGAAAGCATTTACAGTGATCAAGACAATAATTTGTGTGAAAATTAAAAACAAGCAAGTAAAACAGTTACTCATTAGCGAGTCTAAATAGGTACGTTTTAGTTTTAGACTTAAAAAAGTTCTGCGTCTCTGCAGCTTTGCATTCTCCCGGTAGTTTGTTCCAGACATGAAGAGCATAAAAAACTGAAAGCTGCTTCCCCATGTTTGGTTCTGGTTCTAGGAACGATCAGTAAACTAGAGCTGGAGGACCTGAGTGATCTGGATGGTTTGTACACCCCCTAATCAACTTTTGTGTCCAATAGTACTGTCTACATGTGTCTTCATTATTTTCGTTTTTTAATACATTTTAGTAAAAATGTTTATTCTAACTATTTAATCTTATTTTATTCTTAATTTTCTACCAAATAACATCAGTGTCCTCTTTAGGTTTAAACTACCAATTGCACTTGAATTTGAATAGAGCATTGCTACTGACTCAGCCTCATTGCAGACATCAACTTTATAAATATAATAATTCTCAACAACTTCATTTTTATTTTTTCATTGCCTATCCCTTATTCCCAGTTGGGATCAGGTGGTGCTGGAGGATATAATGTTTAATTTAAAATGTGTGCCTGTATGTTGGATCATTATTCAAAAATGTACTTTCTTTTGCCACCAATTTGCTGAGGGTACAATAATATTGTACATTTTCTTCGACATATATTGACCTCTAACTCAATTAGATGCAATCTTTCCGGTGCCAGAAGAACTTTGTTCCAGGTCAAACTGAAAGACGATTTTCCAAAAAGGTAAGATTGAAATCAAATATTAATTGGAGAGATGTAGGCCTATTAAGTATTTTGTGTGCATTCTTCCTGTCATGTACCTAATGGAAAGAAGGCTGAGGCCTGTCTAGCTGGGGGGGGGGGGGGGGGGGGGGGGTTGGATTCACCACCATCTCCCTTCACCCAGATTTGGAGTTGGCTCTGTCCCTTGATAAAGGCTGACCGGTGATTGATGGGCTTCATGGGGACACTTCATCATCAGAGTTAGCCTTCCAGTAACTTTGTTAAATGGAAGTTTTCAACATATACTAATATATTCCAACTAAACAACTTTCTTTGCTGCCACTTAAAGGCTTTTTAACGCATTTAGCAGCGTTTCACAACGCAGGATTATTTAATTTAGCTGCATATAATGTATACTGTAATATTATTTTAAATAAATTACGGTAACACTTTATAATAATGTTTTGTTATAAAGCATTTGTAAGTGTTTAGTATGTCATTAACATATCATTTGCAAAGTATTAGGTAATAATGTAAAAAACATTTACAAACACTTGTAATGATGTTTACAAATGATTAGGTATTGGTGAACAAAATCTTTATGAATGATCAACAACATATTTGGAAATGCTTTATAGATTATATACAACCTTCTGTTAATAAGCATTTATTAGAGTTTAGTATGTCTTTTAACAGATCATTTGTAAATTATTAGATGACAATATACTAGGCATTCATAAAGACTTCTAACAATGTTAACAAATGATTAGGTAATGGTCAACAAAATTTTTATGAATGATCAACAACATATTCGCTAATTCTTTATAGATTATGTAAAACCGTCTGTGGTCACAGTTGTCATCGGTTGCAAAGGATGAGGAGGTAGGAGCGATTTATACATGCTTAACTAAATGTTTATAATTAACATTTATAAATGATCATGGACTCATTTGTAAATCAATTTTGAACATTTCCCATATATCAGTATTGGTGAAATGCAAAGCATTTACTGTATAAACCCTTTTCAGCTTATTTATTTTCTTAAATACAGGCGTCTTAAATGATCGTCCTCCTCGGGGTGACTGGGCTCTCCCCCATGGGCATCTGGCCAGGATGCCTGCTGGACGCATCCCTGCTGAGGTGGTCTGGGCATGTCACACCAGGAGGCCCAGGACACGCTGGAGGGATGATGTTCCGTGGCTGGCCTGGGAATGCCTTGGGAATACTCCGGAGGAGCTGGACCAAGTACTGGAAGTCTGGGTCTCTCTGCTGAACTTGCCTGACATGTTGCTTGGAATGCAAGAGGCACCGTAAAACTTATTTTTAAACAACCATCGATGTGTCAAATAAAGTAAAGCTTTAGAATTTCCTTATGAAATCCACGATCTGATATAAACATAAAATTTTCAGCCATGTAAGACTTACCAGGAAACATCTCAAAGATGAACGGGTCATCCCATCATGTCAGAAGATCACTATCTTATAATCATTCACAAGAACTAGTCAGAATCTGCACACTTTAAATGTCATACCTTTCTTGATTCACCTGTTCCAAATCACGTAGTTTTAAAGTTTGGCTCACAACTTCTCACTTGGTCGATGTCCTGTAGTATAAATCACTCGTATCCTTCATAAACATTAATAAAGGGACATGTAAACATCCTATAAATACTATCTATTAGACTTTCTGCTTCCCTATTGTAAAGTGTGAACACTCATCACTTGTAATGTTGTAATATTTCCTTGTTTGTAGCCTTCTAAAAACATTAATACAATGACACGCGCAAAAAATTGGTCACTATTAAAAAACTCTTTTAAGACTTTCTGTTTCCCCCTATTGTAAAGTCAATGTGAACACCTCAACGAACTTGTAAAATTTTGTAATAATCATTTGTAAGCCTAACAAAAAACATTATTCATGACATTTATTACATCATAAATACTCTATTAAGACTTTTCTGTTTCTCCCCTATTGTAACAGTCAGTGAATCACCTCATACACTGGTAAAATTTTTGTAATATATCAATTTGTAGCCTTCAACAAACATTAATACATGACACGTAAACATCTATAAACACTCTATTAAGACTTTCTGCTTCCCCTATTGTAAAGTGTGAACACCTCATCACTTGTAAATGTTGTAATAATCATTTGTAGCCTTCAAAAACATTAATACATGACACGTAAACATCTATAAACACTATAAAGACATTCTGCTTCCGTTGTTTTTATATTTTAACATAAATGAAACAAAATGTGATAAATGTACAATTATAACCAGGACTCATCAGTTGTGATATTTACAAAACCTCATTCACCGTAGAGAAAGAATCAAAACAAAAGTTATCAGAAAATACCAAGTTTTATTATTAGGATTTGAAAAAATCCTATTTCTTAAATAAAGAGACATTATTATTTACATTACCTTGAGCAAGTTACAACAAAAAATGCAATCCTTCTGGTTTTTTTCTGAACATTGTCTCCCAAAAAGTTTTCAACTTGAAATTACAAATATTAAACATCAACAGAGATAGACTACTCTTATTAGTAACTGGAAGTAGCTTTGCTTTTTCCTTTAAACACTTTATCTCTGAAATTCCTTCAGGATCAGAACTTATGGCACCTTCTGTTTTTTCTTTTTAAATAAACATTGCCTCCCAAATAATGTCAATGTTTAATCACAAACACTAACCTTCACCAGAGATAGTCTACCTCCTTTTTGTAATTGGAAGTAGCTTTCCTTTTTTCTTTAAACTTTCAATCTCTGAAATTACTTCAGGATCAGAACTTATGGCAAGAGAACAGTTGTCGATGAAATTTTTTAGCTTGTCCTTTTGGGAAAAACCTTTCAAGAGCTCCTCATATTTTTCTGGACAACCAATGGCCAGTTCTGCGATGGCAGCACTGTCGACCACGGTGTTCCTGTCGACCCCCACAGCTCTATAGGAGGATCTGAGGTTCTTTCCTCTTCTATAGTGCTGCAGTACCTTCTTGTATCTCTTGACAACTTGCTGGGGGTTAACAGCTAAAATAGTATGAATACAGAAAACACAGCAATGTTAATGATATAAATTTAAACTTTGTGTACAGATTAAAGCCTTCTTTTAAGCCATTGCCAAAAAATTATCTATTCTGAATGACGTTATTTTAAACTGTTAAAAAGAGGATATATTTTCTATGCCTTACAGAGGCCTGTACATTTCTAAAAACATAGACCTATACAACTAAAAGTGTTAAAAGCACAACTATGTTAACTATGTTGAAGCCATCATTTAAATACTTAGTAATTAGGCTTTAAGTGCATTATGACATACTTTGGACACATAAAAATGATATTCTACATGAAAACTATTGTGAAATTTGTATACACCCATAACTACTAAATATAGGATAATACCGTAATTACATGTTTAATGACAACTGTTTAAAAGAAAATACATGTCTCAGATCAGGGACAAATTGCTGTCCTCAAAAGCTACTGTCCTGCAATTTTTATTTGTATCCCTCCTCCAACACACTAATCAAAAATAGAGCTCATTAAAAGGCCTCTGTAAAACTGGATGGCATAATGAAGATTAGTTAGGGTGGCTGTGGTTCAGTGGTAGAGTTGTCCGACCCGTGACCCGGCTTCTGTCCGCTACATGCTGTTATGTTCTTGGGCAAGGCACTTAATCTATTTTGCCTATCGGTGTTAGCCAGAGGGGCTGATGGCAGATATGGCAGTCTCGCTTCTGTCAGACTACCCAGGGCAACAGTCATAGCCGCTTCCACCAGTGTGTGAATGTGAGAGTGAACGAATAATAGAATTGTAAAACACTTTGAGTGCCTAGAAAAGTGTGCTGTACATGCAATCCATTGTTATTATTAGTTGTTTATAGGTTAACTTATAGGGGAAAATTAACAATTAATGAACACTTAGTACAAGTACTTGGTGCAAATGATGCACCAGATTTAGCCAAAGGTAGTCCATCTATAGATTTACACAGTTAAAAAAGATTACAACAGTTAAGATGGTGTACATAGTTGTAAGTAAGTGATAATGTCCTCACTTAATTCGGCTGTGTTGGAACAGGGATTTATCTAACACTTGCAGAGCAGTAGCTCTAAGTTGGAGACAGCCTTGCATAGAAACTGAGGTGTCATACCAGCTGTTTTTGGGCAGTAAACTGAACTGCTTAACTATGAATAAAATATGCCTAGTTACAAACGTTGTAAAAAAAACTGTAATTAATTATTATTTATACATTGCATTTGCATTACCTTAAAGCTAGAAATGTTTTTACAGTGCTATTGAAATGAAAATGAAAATGTTGGTTTACTATGGTGGACAGGCAAAAAAATAAAAAATTTTGAACAAACTGTTATTTAATATGATATATCTGATGTGAAATATTTGAAAAATGATTAAGTTTGTGGCATTATATATGAAATTTAAAGCCAAAAACCTAAAAGACCATAGTCATGAAAGCGCATCACCTTCTGAATATTATCTATGTAGGGAATTATGAACTGTTGCTTTAGATAGGCACCTGCCAACCCTGCAATTTCGCAAACTCAGCAACTCCAACATACTAATCTGTGTTTTTATCAACATACCTCTCTTTATTTGTTTTTCATCTTTTTTTTTCTTCTGTTTCTTCTTCATCTTCTTTTTTTTTGTAGTCTTTCCCCTTTTTTGCTTCTTTTTCTTGTACCTCTTTTTCTTCCTCTCATTAGAAGAGGAGGAGGACGATGAAGACGATGATGAGGAAGAAGTAGAGGATGAGAATGATGATGCTGTGGAAACCGAAACAGGCCCGGATGACTCTGTTGATTCAGAGAGCTCATCCAATTCCTCTGTCCCAACTCTTCTTTTCTTTTTGCCTTGTTAGGGATGAAAACATATTTAATCATTATGTATTACTTTAATTTAAAAATAATTACACTATAACTTGGCATCTAATTTGCAACTTGAGATTAAAAAAATATGGATATTATAAATCAAGCGTTTGGTGTAAAACGCTTGATTTATAATATCCATGTTTAGGTGCTACTTACATTCAGATAACTGCCTTAAAAGACAGTCTCTTTCGTTGATCAGTTCAGCAATTTTTTGGGCTTGATCATCTTCTTTTTTGTTTGCCTTTCGGAGTTGGCTTTTGCACTTTTTGGCATAGAGCAATGCAGTTGGAGCCACTGTAGTTGCTATAATGTTAAACAAAAATTGGAAGATATAAGTTATAATATCAAGAGATATATTAAAAGACATTTGATAATAACGAAATATTTTACATCAAAAGAAGAGATATAGGTGACAATTTCAAAACACTAAACACCAAATGTAAAATATCTCAGATGAGGGATGCCAAGTGAACTCACAACAAAATCGTTCACAGCTTCTTACCAGGTATGTTTCCAGTTGTTTCTCCTTCCGTAGGTGCAACTTCGGTTGTCTTGATAAAACGTTTTTTTAAGCGAGTTGAATGATCATGAGTAGGCTCCGCCATCTCTCCCTCACTTCTTTCATGCTGCTCACGTTATTTACGAAAAATTGCGACTACATCCGGCTCCGGCCGGAAACAGTTCCAGCGCCTTCGTCTACACAGTTCCAGATTACACTAATATCCATACATCATTCATATAGTATAACTGTGTCATATTTTGTTGTGAATGATAATTAAACAGAATTAATTCGATTAGCTATAGCTGTGTCCAAATTTAGGGTCTACATCTTCTTACTAATACTTGAAATTTGTTTGGGTTTTTTAAAACTATTCTTTTACTTTGAAAATACTAGGCGGGCTCCTAGACGTCTATGCGCGGGCTCATTTAGGAGAGAAAAAGATGACTGCTCTATCACTGAAATTGAGAAAACTCACAGAGGGAAAATCTAATCATTTAAAACTTATTAAATGGATGCAGAAAAAGAACCTACTGAAAAGAAAGATGGAATGTAGATCATGTGGTCATAAAATGAAGATGAAGCGAAATGATTCACTTGATCATTTTGAATGGTGAGTGGCTTTTATGTTTTTTTATTCATCTAGCCACTGTTATTGTTATTATTATTATTATTATTATTATTGAAATGTCTTTACAATGTTATTACTAATAGTAATGACTTAATAATTTTCGCAGCATGACATCTTTGTTACATTTGCCACTTTTGTGATTAAGTTGACATGTAAAATTGTATGTAATTAAAGGCACAATGTGTAATTTTTGGCCAGTAGGGGGCAGTGCATACCTAAATTATCACAAGCATGCGGTATCTTTGTCTTCGAGTAAGGAACTCAACTACGGAGGTCCAATTAGTGCTGTTTTCAAACGCTCAATTCCCTGAGAATGATCTATTTGCAACAACATGATGAGCACATCAGTCTCTCTTTCATCGCTTGGAACTAGTGAAGAGGTAAAAATGTATTTATGGCGAAACTTTTTTGCATTTTGAGGGGAAATCAATGTTTTAATAGCTGGCGTGTTACGTGCGCTTTGTCCGTCAGGGCTCTTGTAGAAGTAAAGACATCATCTAATATGGCTCCCCCCTGAAAAGAGGACCCGCGCCTATGTATTTTAAAACTGATTTTTAAAGTCGAATTTTACACTATCGCCAATTTTTTGCAATTAATGTGCTTTACGTAATTATTATTACATAATATTTTAATGTCTATTTTCAAAGATGTACAGCAAAAACTACACACTGTCACTTTAAATATTAAGTTTATCTATATTAATATTAAGTACAACACAACATATCAGTGTAGTGGCCTGATTATGTGGCTGATGAAAACAACAATAACATATAGGGCTTTTACTCTATCTTGTGCTTTCACTCAGGAGATGCCACCGGAAGACACACAGTGGTGAAGTAAGAAGGGTTTCCGTCAGGCATAAGTCGGCTTTTAGTCGTTCAAAGATCCCACTCTCCAACTGGATGAAATTTATGTACAGGTTGGTTTAACAATCCATTTTTGAAATTACATTTTAAGAAAAACACTGTTTAATTTTTGTTACATTTCATCTTTTTTTAGATTTGCTCAAGGACTTCGGCTTCGTCAAATCGACATGATGGAAGATGATATAGCAAAAAGCTCCAAAACTTTATCAAGGATGACCAAAAAACTCAGAGCGGCTTGTTCAGCCGCAATGGAAAGATTACGAAGAAAAAGAAGGCAGCGTTTAGGGGGCCGAAGACAGTTCATCGTAATTGATGAGAGTCACTTTCGACATAAAAGAAAGGCAAGTACTATGGTTATGTCAGGCACCAGTTAATGGGTAAAAATTCTAATAAATCACATCTCATGCCTAGCATTCTGTTTGTTTCTTTCTTTTGATTTTTGTAGTATGGACGAGGTAGAATGGCCGGAGGATGGAAAAGAAAGATGTGGGTGTTTGGTATGCTGGGAGTTAAATACAGAGGAGCCTCACAAGCGAAACCAGTTTTACGTTTAGTAGAAAAAAGAACCAGAAGAGAATTAATTCCACTTATAGTCAGTCATGCAAAGCGAAGGTCTGTCGTTATCAGTGATGAGTGGCGAGCTTACAGACGGGCTCTGTCTCAGCTGGGCTACAGACATTATACTGTTAACCACAGTGTAGCATTTGTTGATCCACAAACAGGAGCTCATACACAACATATAGAAAGGGCCTGGTGAACCTACAAAGAGACTGTGTGGAGGCTCAGGGGAAACCGCACCGAGGACTTACTGTTGGATCATTTAGCAGTAATTGAATGGTATGAATGGCTTGCTAAAGATCATTCAGAAGGACCACTTGGTCGCCTGATTTATGATATTGGAAAGCTTTACAAATAGGTTATAAGTTTTCATACATGGAGCTACACTCCACTACTCTAAATGTGGTTTTGCAAAAAGTGCTGAGAGGACATTCACAATACAGAACCTTTATTTTGAATAAGATAAAGGTTTGTTTTGTTTAAAAAATAAAGTTTTTATTTTTTTCAAATCTTCCTGTTTCTTCCTTTGGTAAAATGTGTACAGTAAATGTTATCCAAGAGATAGTTTACTGCAAAATATTGTCTGGATTTATTGCTGTTTGTGTTATGTTTTCTGTGTCCATTTATGTATCATTTTACACTAGAATTGGGTGACTACAGTTTATATGTAATATGCTACACCTAAATATACTTTGTAAATCTTTTTGTTAAACTATGATTGATTATTAAAACATTTACAAGCAATGAGATGTTCACACTTTACAATAGGGGAAACAGAAAGTCTTAATAGAGTGTTTATAGATGTTTACGTGTCATGTATTAATGTTTTTGAAGGCTACAAATGATTATTACAACATTTACAAGTGATGAGGTGTTCACACTTTACAATAGGGGAAGCAGAAAGTCTTAATAGAGTGTTTTAGATTTGTTTACGTGTCATGTATTAATGTTTGTGCAAGGCTACAACATGTATTATTACAACAATTACAAGTTGATGAGGTGTTTACACTTTACTATTAGGGGAAACAGAAAGTCTAATAGAGTATTTATAGATGCTTTACGTTCATGTATTTAATGTTTTTTTGAAGGCTACAAATGATTATTACAAAATTTACAAGTGATGAGGTGTTCACACTTTACAATAGGGGAAACAGAAAGTCTTAATAGAGTTTTTATAGATGTTTACGTGTCATGTATTAATGTTTTTGAAGGCTACAAATGATTATTACAACATTTAAAAGTGATGAGGTGTTCACACTTTACAATAGGGGAAGCAGAAAGTCTTAATAGAGTGTTTATAGATGTTTACGTGTCATGTATTAATGTTTGTGAAGGCTACAAATGATTATTACAAAATTTACAAGTGATGAGGTGTTCACACTTTACAATAGGGGAAACAGAAAGTCTTAATAGAGTATTTATAGATGTTTACGTGTCATGTATTAATGTTTTTGAAGGCTACAAATGATTATTACAAAATTTACAAGTGATGAGGTGTTCACACTTTACAATAGGGGAAACAGAAAGTCTTAATAGAGTATTTATAGATGTTTACGTGTCATGTATTAATGTTTTTGAAGGCTACAAATGATTATTACAAAATTTACAAGTGATGAGGTGTTCACACTTTACAATAGGGGAAGCAGAAAGTCTTAATAGAGTGTTTATAGATGTTTACATGTCATTTATTAATGTTTATGAAGGATACGCGTGATTATTACAACATCTACAAGTGATGAGTTGTAGCCAAACTTTAAAACTACGTGATTTGGAACAGGTGAATCAGAAGGTTGACATTAAAGTGCAGATGCTGACTAGTTCTTGTGACTGATTATAAGATAGTGATCTTCTGACATGATGGGATGACCCGTTCATCTTTGAGATGTTTCCTGGTAAGTCTTACATGGCTGAAAATTTTATGTTTATATCAGATCGTGGATTTCATAAGGAAATTCTAAAGCTTTACTTTATTTGACACATCGATGGTTGTTTAAAAATAAGTTTTACGGTGCCTCTTGCATTCCAAGCAACATGTCAGGCAAGTTCAGCAGAGAGACCCAGACTTCCAGTACTTGGTCCAGCTCCTCCGGAGTATTCCCAAGGCATTCCCAGGCCAGCCACGGAACATCATCCCTCCAGCGTGTCCTGGGCCTCCTGGTGTGACATGCCCAGACCACCTCAGCAGGGATGCGTCCAGCAGGCATCCTGGCCAGATGCCCATGGGGGAGAGCCCAGTCACCCCGAGGAGGACGATTTCATTTGACGCCTGTATTTAAGATAAATAAAAAGCTGAAACTTGAAAAGGGTTTATACGTAAATGTAGCGACTTTTTCCCAACTATTGATATATGGGAAATGTTCAAAATTGATTTACAAATGAGTCCATGATCATTTATAAATGTTAATTATAAACATTTAGTTAAGCATGTATAAATCGCTCCTACCTCCTCATCCTTTGCAACCGATGACAACTGTGACCACAGACGGTTTTACATAATCTATAAAGAATTAGCGAATATGTTGTTGATCATTCATAAAAATTTTGTTGACCATTACCTAATCATTTGTTAACAGTGTTAGAAGTCTTTATAATATGATTGCTAGTATATTGTCATCTATAATTTACAAAGGATCTGTAAACCAGACATACTAAACTCCTAATAATGGCTTATTAACAGAAGGTTGTATATAATCTATAAAGCATTTCCAAATATGTTGTTTGATCATTCATAGAAGATTTTGTTTCACCAAAACCTAATCCATTTGTAAATAACAGTCATATACAAGTGTTTTGTAAATTGTTTTTTACATTATTACCTATAATACTTTGCAACATCGATTTGTTAATGAAACTATAAACACTTAACAAAATGCTATAACAAAACATTATTATAAAGTGTTACCTAAATTACATGTTACTAATATGTTTTTGAAATAGTTTTTTATTGTTTGTAATATTTAATGTATTGGACCCTCCAGAAACAACCCTACTCTGTCAAAGTTGTAAATGATTGTCACTTCTACTGAACATTTTTGTTGTGACAGAACTGGACAATGCTAGGGGACTCGATGCATTTCATGTAATACACAGAAAAGAACTACAGGTGCTGGCCAGTAAATTAGAATATCATCAAAAAGTTGAATTATTTCAGTAATTCCATTCAAAACGTGAAACTTCTATACTGTATACTTTCCTTCCACACATAGTGATATATTTCAAGTGTTTATTAATTTTAATTTTTAATATTACAACTGACAGCTAATGAAAACACCAAATTCAGTATCTCAGAAAATTAGAATATTCTGAAAAGGCTCAATATAGAAGACACCTGGTGCCACTCTAATCAGCTGATTAACTCAAAACACCTGCAAAGGCCTTTAAAAGGTCCCTCAGTCTTGTTCTGAAGGCTCCACAATCATGGGGAAGACTTCTGACTTAACAGCTGTCCAAAAGACGACCATTGACACCTTGTACAAGGAGGGCAAGACACAAAAGGTGATTGCTAAAGAAGCTGGCTGTTCGCAGAGCTCTGTGTCCAAGCACATTAACAGACAGGCGAAGGGACGGAAAAAATGTGGTAGAAAAAAGTGTACAAGCTCTAGGGATAACCGCACCCTGCAGAGAATTGTGACGACAAACCCATTCAAAAATGTGGGGGAGATCCACAAAGAGTGGACTGCAGCTGGAGTCAGCGCTTCAAGAACCACCACGAAGAGACTCATGAAAGACATGGGATTCAGGTGTCGCTTTCCGTGTGTCAAGCCACTCTTGAACAAGAAACAGCGTAAGAAGCGTCTCGCCTGGGCCAAGGACAAAAAGGACTGGACTGCTGCTGAGTGGTCCAAAGTTATGTTTTCTGATGAAAGCAATTTTTGCATTTCCTTTGGAAATCAAGGACCCAGAGTCTGGAGGAAGAGCGGAGAAGCACAGAATCCACGTTGCATGAGGTCCAGTGTAAAGTTTCCACCGTCAGTGATGGTGTGGGGTGCCATGTCATCTGCCGGTGTTGGCCCACTCTGTTTCCTGAGGTCCAAGGTCAATGCAGCCGTCTACCAGGAAGTTTTAGAGCACTTCATGCTTCCTGCTGCTGACCAACTTTATGGGGATGCAGACTTCACTTTTCAACAGGACTTGGCACCTGCACACAGTGCCAAAACCACCAGTACCTGGTTCAAGGACCATGGTATCCCTGTCCTTGATTGGCCAGCAAACTCGCCTGACCTTAACCCCATAGAAAATCTATGGGGTATTGTGAAGCGGAAGATGAAATACACTAGACCCAACAATGCAGAGGAGCTGAAGACGACTATCAGAGCAACCTGGGCTCTCATAACACCTGAGCAGTGCCACAGACTGATCGAGTCCATGCCACGCCGCATTATTGCAGTGATGGAGGCAAAATGAGCCCCGACTAAGTACCGAGTGCTATACATGCACATTCTTTTCATGTTCATTCTTTTCAGTTGGCCAACATTTAAAAAAAAAACATTTTTTTTTCCTTGGCCTTTAAAATATTCTAATTTTTTGAGATACCAAATTTGGAGTTTTCATTAGTTGTCACTTATAAATATCAAAATTAAAAGAAATAAACATCGGAAATACATTGGTCTGTGTGCATTGCATGAATATAATGTACAAGTTTCATGTTTTGAATGGAATTATTGAAATAATTCAACTTTTTGATGATATTCTAATTTACTGGCCAGCACCTGTATACAAAAGAACATACACAGAAAGGCTGGGATTTTCACCTAGGACTCTCTTGCTGTCACATTGCTGAAACTATTGTCACTTTACAACTAAAAATGATAAAAAGGGGAAAACAGCTAAACTTTTAAAATATGTCCTGTGCAATGACAAGTTCACAGGCCTTTCATCTGACAAAGATATTAGGGATATTTAGCCTAGGTTTCTAAAAGTGAAAACCAGCGAACTTATGCTCTGCAAGATAGTGCTCTAAAAAAGTGACTTTCAGAAGTAGTTCAACAGCACCACCTGCTGGGAAACATAAGTATCAAACTAGAAAGAAACGAGAACATTCTTCTGCCTCTTAAAAAATTTTTTTGCTGTTAGTGTTAGGGGAAAAAAGGCATCCGTGGCCGTTTGAGGTATTTTGATGATCTAACAGGACCGGTTTTTAAGAAGGTGACGAGGCTTAATCCATCAAGCCTCTGGCCTCTATGCACACTTTACTGGCTTTATATTAGGTTTGTTTGACCAATTTAGTTGACATATTAGGATATATATATATATATATATATATATATATATATACACTACCGTTCAAAAGTTTGGGGTCACCCAAACAATTTTGTGTTTTCCATGAAAAGTCACACTTATTCACCACCATACGTTGTGAAATGAATAAAAAATAGAGTCAAGACATTGACAAGGTTAGAAATAATGATTTTTATTTGAAATAAGATTGTTTTTACATCAAACTTTGCTTTCATCAAAGAATCCTCCATTTGCAGCAATTACAGCATTGCAGACCTTTGGCATTCTAGCTGTTAATTTGTTGAGGTAATCTGGAGAAATTGCACCCCACGCTTCTAGAAGCAGCTCCCACAATTTGGATTGGTTGGATGGGCACTTCTTGCGTACCATACGGTCAAGCTGCTCCCACAACAGCTCAACGGGGTTCAAATCTGGTGACTGCGCTGGCCACTCCATTACCGATAGAATACCAGCTGCCTGCTTCTTCTCTAAATAGTTCTTGCACAATTTCGAGGTGTGTTTTGGGTCATTGTCCTGTTGTAGGATGAAATTGGCTCCAATCAAGCGCTGTCCACTGGGTATGGCATGGCGTTGCAAAATGGAGTGATAGCCTTCCTTATTCAGAATCCCTTTTACCCTGTACAAATCTCCCACCTTACCAGCACCAAAGCAACCCCAGACCATCACATTACCTCCACCATGCTTAACAGATGGCGTCAGGCATTCTTCCAGCATCTTTTCAGTTGTTCTGCGTCTCACAAACGTTCTTCTTTGTGATCCAAACACCTCAAACTTGGATTCATCCGTCCACAGCACTTTTTTCCAGTCTTCCTCTGTCCAATGTCTGTGTTCTTTTGCCCATCTTAATCTTTTTCTTTTATTGGCCAGTCTCAGATATGGCTTTTTCTTTGCCACTCTGCCCTGAAGCCCAGAATCCCGCAGCCGCCTCTTCACTGTAGATGTTGACACTGGTGTTTTGCGGGTACTATTTAATGAAGATGCCAGTTGGGGACCTGTGAGGCGTCTGTTTCTCAAACTAGAGACTCTAATGTACTTATCTTCTTGCTCAGTTGTGCAACGCGGCCTCCCACTTCTTTTTCTACTCTGGTTAGAGCCTGTTTGTGCTGTCCTCTGAAGGGAGTAGTACACACCGTTGTAGGAAATCTTCAATTTCTTAGCAATTTCTCGCATGGAATAGCCTTCATTTCTAAGAACAAGAATAGACTGTCGAGTTTCAGATGAAAGTTCTCTTTTTCTGGCCATTTTGAGCGTTTAATTGACCCCACAAATGTGATGCTCCAGAAACTCAATCTGCTCAAAGGAAGGTCAGTTTTGTAGCTTCTGTACCGAGCTAAACTGTTTTCAGATGTGTGAACATGATTGCACAAGGGTTTTCTAATCATCAATTAGCCTTCTGAGCCAATGAGCAAACACATTGTACCATTAGAACACTGGAGTGATAGTTGCTGGAAATGGGCCTCTATACACCTATGTAGATATTGCACCAAAAACCAGACATTTGCAGCTAGAATAGTCATTTACCACATTAGCAATGTATAGCGTGTGTTTCTTTAAAGTTAAGACTAGTTTAAAGTTATCTTCATTGAAAAGTACAGTGCTTTTCCTTCAAAAATAAGGACATTTCAATGTGACCCCAAACTTTTGAACGGTAGTGTATATATATATATATATATATATATATATATATATATATATATATATACATAGTTTTCTTCATAGCATACTCTTTGTGACAGAATGTAAGAACACAATCCAGGAAATTACTATATGACTTTAAGAATTTATTTGTATAATGGTGCAGAAAATATGTATTTTGCACTAACAAGCATGCAAGAATTCTGGCCCTCAGACTTATTCCTTCTTCAAGAAGCTTTTGTTATCCTCCTTACCTGTGTTAATGGCACCTGTTTGAACGTATCTGTAAAAAAGACACATATCCACACCTTCAATCAGACTCACTGCCATGTACAAGAACAGGGAGCTTTCCAAGCATCCTACAGAAAAGATTATATACCTGCTCATGTTTGGGATGAGTCAATTTACAATAGGCAAAGAGTTTGGTGGGGAAAAACAAAAACTGCCATAAACTGGAGTAATTATAGAAAAACTGAATAAATGCAAGATCACTGACAGTCTTTCTGGACCTGGGGCTCCATACAAGATTTCACCTTGTGAGGCACAGATGACTTTCAGAAAAGTGAGGAAACAGCCCAGAACTACATGAGCTGGGAGCACAGTAATAAAGGTTACTATTAGTAACACAAGTCAAGGATTAAAATCCTGCTGTAATCAAAAGGTCTCCCTGCTTCAGTCAGAATATGTCCAGGCCATTTGAAGTTCACCAGACACTATCTGAATGATCCAGAAGACAATGGGGAGAATGCCTTGTGGTCAGATGAGACCAAAAGGAAACTCTTTGGTACTGTGATGGCCACATGAGCAGCCACACACCAAACGAAGGTCTGGTAACGTTTTGTTTCAGTTATATGTTTAACACTTTAAATTCACACTTCACCATTTTCCATATTTTATTATCAAGTTTTGCCAAGATGGTTGACTGATTGGGTGCACACATTTAGTTGACTTATTTTGTCACCTTGTTAATTTGGTTTGCTTTAAGTTAACATACTTTTCTTTTCTGAGTTACCGGTCCCGGGGAGGATGCTGTGGGGAGTTGCCTGGTCTGCTGCTGAAAAGAGTCGCAGCTACAGTCAAGTTCCTTAAATCCAGGCCTAATTGGACTATTCCACTCAACCTAGCAGAAGTGTAGGAAGAATTAAGGTTTTCCTATTGTAGGGATTGTTTTCCTAATGTTTTCCTTACCTGGATAGTTTTTATATTTTTTAGATTTTCTTCCTCATAGGTTACTGTTAGGTACTTTACTGATTACTGTGATATTTTTTGTATTGTGAGTAGATTATTTGTTCCACCCCCTTTTGTGTCAAAGTGGCCTGATCAGCCAGTATATATGTTTCCCTTGTTTGTCAGTAAGGAGGTCAGTTAATGCTTTTGGTTACCTATGGTGATACCACTGAAGTTCTGTTCTTTTGACCTCTTTGATGGGCCCAAATTTATCAGTATGGACTGTTATTTTTTGGTGAATAAATCTTTATACTTTTTCTAAATTCACTGTGCTTCTCTGGTTTTTCGGCTCAGTCCCTCACAGGAACAAATGCCCCACTTGCTGTGTTTGGAAGGGGAAGAATGCCAAGTTTCATCCCAAGAACACCATACACACTGTGAAGGGTAGGGTGAAAATATATTTTAGGGCTGCTTTTCTACAAAGGGGGACAGTATTTAGAGAATGATTCAGGAATTTTTTTTTTCAAGTTTTTTCTAGAGCTGGGATGTTTTGATTTCCAACTCTCTCCATAGACCCTCTATTGGATTGAGGTCTGAAGACTGGCTACGCCACTCGAGAACCTTGAAACGCTTTTTAAGTCAACATGCTTTCATTGCAGAGGTGGTGTGTTTGGGATCATTGTCATGCTGGAATATCCAGCCACATTTCATCTACAATGCTCTCACTAATGGAAGGATGTTTTTGTAAATCTGACATTGCACAATTTTCTCTCAGTTGAAGTGCAACTATGATGAAATTATGGATTTATTTTTTTAGTGGGTCAACTTGCAGTCGTTGCCAAATGTTTAATATTCAAACTTTAAACAAAATATTGAGTTTCATTACAAAACTGATTTAAATTTTATAGAAATCAAATCTGAACGTGGAAAATTTTTTATTTGTTGTTCCATTTAGTGAATGACAGGGCTCCAACAAGTCTCATATCAAAATGCCAGACTTTTTCAGCATCCGCTTTCCAGATATCCATCTTTCATATTAATTTAAAATAACTTAAAGAATGTTTCCATCGCCAGCAGACTTCAAAAACCAAAGGCTAATAAGATAAAACAAAGAAAGGCAAACAGAGGTAGAACAAAAAGAAACGAAGGGAAAGGACACACGTCAGAATAGAAAGACAATGTAAGAACCACACATGCGGCCATTTTTGCAGCCAAACGACCTGAATGAATGGCAAATGTGAACAAAATTGCACAGTTAAGAAAGAAGAGGCTTTGTATCTGTTTACTTTGTTCTTTATTACACATTAAATAGGAGTGGTAAGATTCATGGCAAAACAAACCGGAAAAAAAAACAAAAAACCTTTGAGATCAGATCACCACACAACAGGTACACTGTAAAGTGGTCATTCATTCCCCGCTGCAGACCTGGACCCAGACACACCCTCCAGTCACAGTGGGGCATAACTCCATTAAAGCAACATTTATTAAAGACACACCTAACGAAACAAAAGCACAATTTACAAAACAAGAAAACCTTTCGGTATCACAACTATACAAAGGTTGTTAAAATACGATCCAGGTATAAATGATACATTTCAGAAATCAGTTGTTGGCACGCAATAAAAGGAGGAACATCTTAAACATTACAGTAAAACTAAATTTAAAACATATCCTTAATAGGAAGATCTCATTAAAATTGCATCAACAGGTATTTACTTCATGGAAGGAAAAAAGGAGGTAATAATATAGTAGGGTCACAATTCGTTAATCCCAAATACAAAATCTCCATTTTCTGTGACAAAAGCATTTCACCTTTAAAACTAACCTGTGCATTCCTTAGGTAAAACAGAGGACAAAATAAATGTCTAAAACGTAGCACCTAACCATAACAGGCAACTAAAAACGCTCAGACAGTTTGTGAATACGTTGACAAAGGTGATACAGGCTGACCTGAAAGAAACTAGGATTAATCGTTTGGATTAACTCAGACATTTATGTCTAAAAACCTATTTCATGGCAATTTGTGCCTCATTTTAAAAACATCCAGTCCAATTATGGAGAGGCGGCCAATTTCAAACAGATCTGCGCAATACTCCTAAAACTGTTTTTAACAATCTCCAGGACTCCAGAGTCAGAGTTGCCTTACAGCTTTTTTAAAAAGTTTCTATTCTGCAACAAAACAAATTACTTTTTACATCTAAGTAAACAAGTTAAAATGTTAAATCTTCAGCTGGGGGCATGAAGACAGTTTACCACTAGAAATGAAATCATTTTCTTTTTTCTAAGGATCTTATTTAAAAAACAAGGCTTAAAACTGCAACATAAAACAAGTCCGTTTAAAACCCCTTATCAAAGTTTTATGCTTTTCATTAAAAAAACAACGAATTTTTGACAAAAGAAATTACTGAACGCTTTATATTAGACCTGAAAATTAGATTGAGTTCCTTTTTGCTGGCTCCTAAATACATCAACCAGAGGCAGTTTGTAATCCCCATGTCGTTAAGGATACAATGCATGCAAGGAATAATAAAAAATAAAACCTCTTTTCTCATTTAACCATGAAATCACTCCCCACAGAACACAAAACAATGACAATTTTAAAATAAATTCATTAATGGCTAACTAGGGAATTAAACACTTGAGGGAGAAAGATTAGGAATCTGCATGCATACTTATCAGTGACAAAACTAAGTGATAGGGAAATTCCACAGTGGCTGGGACATTTAGATCTCACCGAGCTGAGTGCTGGTCCTTCCTCAGATCTGGTTTATTAACACAATTGGGATGAATTTTCATTCTTTGGCATCACATACAACCCAAGGTGGTGGCATTTCAGTAAATACTACTGAATCATAATAGATATTCTGTCAAATATGACTGGTAATACAGTTTTCTCCTGGTTGGGCAACAATGTGAAACATCAACATAATTGTTATATTTAAAAAAAAAGTCATCAAACTGGCTTATCTGGTTCTTAAGGTCAGCATCTGGCACTGCACTGGAAATTAAGCTTATTGATGTTCAAATGAAAGAATCAAGTTGGGGTTAGTATCTATTAAGGAAGGTTCACAAAAAAAGGCTAATAATTTAGTGTAATGTACAAAATGTTATTACTTTGAACTGTTCAACAATGTTTTTTTAGTCTGTTTTAAAAAGAGGGATGATTATTCACATGAGTATACACTTTGTCTTGGACTTCTTTTTCTTCTTTTTGCCCTCCTTGCTCATCTTCTCCTTATGCTTTCGAATTTCTCGGACTAACGTGTAAAAGGCATCATCGACGCCCTGAAGAGAAAAAAATAAATAATTAGTCATTCTTAAAAACAAAGTTAAGAGTGAAGAGTAGGACACTGATATTAAACCTTGCAAAAGTATGCATACACCCAAGCTTTTTCACTGTTTTTTCAAAATAAGCACAACTTTAGGTATATTTACCAGGACAGAACACAAGTTAACAAATAACTGTGGAAAATAAATGACACATGGTCTTTTAACTTTTTTTTTTATCAGCAAATTAAAATCTGAATAGTGTGGTTTGTATTAGACTGCATTAGAACCCCCCTGAGTCCAATACTACAATTGAAGCTGCTTGCTTTTTGGGATTATTTCTTTAGCTTTGCACGCAAGAGTCTGAATGGTTCAAACAGTCTTATACTCGAAATAGGTCAAGCTCAGTCAAATCAGACAGAAAACCCCAGCAACATCTTATGGTGTCTCGTCAAAGATTCTCGAAGGCAGTTATCAATGGACTTTGACTTAGCCATTCTAGCAGAAATGTATGCTTCGACTTAAAACCACTCACTCCACTGTAGCTCTGCCTGTACGTTTAGAGCAGGCATTCCTGCTGGAAGGAAAACCTCCTCACTAGTCTCAAGTCATTTGCAGCCTCCAACAGATTTTTTTAGGCATGTTCCTGGATTTAGCCCTGAACAGCATTCCTGCTCCTCCTAAAGAACAGTCACCCTCCTGCATATTGCAGCCACCAACAAGTTAGGGTGGTGTGTTCAGGCATAATGGAGCTTCAGCTTTCCGCCACACAACGTTTTGCTTGCAGATTTGTGGAGTGGACAGACAACCGTCCTGTCAGCAGACTCCCACCTGAACTATGGATCATTGCAGCTCCTTCAGTGTTACCATAGGTCTCCTGGATGCTTCTGATTATTGCTCATCATGGCCATATCTTTGTAGGCTTGTGTCCCTTTCTTTACCTTCTTATATGATAACATCTCAGCGAGATATTCTGCTGTGTCCCTTTGTCTTCATAATGCCATTTGTTTAGCAATATTCGCCAATAAATCTCAAAGTAATTCACAAAACGGCTAGATTTATACCGACAATAAATTACAATAAAATGTGTCATTAGCTAACTTCTGATGGAAATTGGTGGCACTGGATTTTATTTAGGGGGTGAATGAAATGCAAACCACTTTTCAGATTTCTATTTGCAAACCTTTGCTTAACAAATGTGTGCAAATTTGTTTTGGCCAAAAACATAAAAAAGCATTTAAGCTTGAAATCAAACATCTTGTGAAAAATGTTTAGGGGATATGGACACTTCTGCCGATGTCGTCCCTTTTTTTTAAAGAGCTGCTTTGTTGCCACCATCAGCAGCACAAACAGTAGCTGCAGTTACACAAGCCAATTTCCCTCCTTTTGACTGTGGGACCACGAGGGTTTAGCATAGTAATTCAAATGAACAAGTTTGTATTTACTTCAGTAACTGTTGAAACGGCTCATTAACTATGATAGTTTTAAAAGCTCAGATTTTCTTCTCAATCATGAAGGTGTAAATAGGCTTGCTGTTAATGCAGCTAGTGTCTGCCGATGCCACAATGTCACAAGTGTGAGGACAGAACAGATGGTGCGCCAAATGTGACCCCCCCCCCCCCCCCCCCCCACACACACACACACCCCAAAAAAGGGCTGTTGGATGGAAATTTTTCAGGTCATCCCAAAAACAGCAATATAACGACAAACCTTAGAAAAAATAAACAAAAAAGACGACAGATCTGTTAACGCAAAAGAATGTGTCTCTCACAGATAGCCTGACAGTTTGTTAAGTCACATTAAGCATTTCAGCATGATTTAGTCCCACATCCTCAACCATCCCAGACTGCTTCCCCCTCTCAACCCATTTGGACACTTTCACACTGGATTTCCAGTCTGATCATCTTATGGAAGCTTTTAACCTACATAAGAGTACAAAGAAGAGCTTCTTCACACAACCTAAAGGACATCCTTCTGTTTGGTGTGATTATAGAAATATGACTTTACTAATGCACCTTCACAAGGAAAGGAAAATGCAGCAATGAAGTGTCAGATGGGTTTAAATTAAGAATGGATGGTATTTTTGGATCAACATCAGGATTAGATGATGTAAGTCATTTATGTTATCAATACCAAAATTTAAACCAGGCTAATATCAACAACCAAAGTAGGACTGGGCGATATATATCAAAAAGTTACCGATACTAACATTTATGACTTTTCGCCCATGTCGTTATATTCGGCATTTACAAAAGATACATTTTAGTTTAGCGTTGCTTATGTCTCTTTAAGATCCTCACTAGTGCTGGATGGGGTAGAGTTATGCGACTATGGACAGTCATGTGACGCACCGGTGGCATCGCTATATTTAGCCATCATTTTAGAGATGTCTAGCAACTCTTTCAAAAAAGTGACTAGCGACAAATCTAATGACTTTTTACGATGTTATTGGAAAATCTGACGTGAAGTCTCTATCAATGTTCTCAGCGAGCAGCTGTGCTGCAGTGGGCTCAGAGCACTCGCAGCATGAAGCTCCGCCCGCCCAGGTCTGAGCAGGTCTTTACCTCGCTTAGTCCAGAATGCTGATAAATCGTGCAAGCACGAAGCCACTGTTGGCTTGTCATACCCACTCTTAGAAGTAAATGCAAACATCTTTCCATTTAAAATGAATGACTGCACAATGAATAAATTACTGATTTCACTCACAGCCCCAGTCTGCTCTCTCTGAGGTCCAAGTCTCATGTCTCAGAATGAAACCCTGAATTAAAAAGTGTGTTGAAGATGTTTATTGGAGAAGTTACATGGGCCGATATATTTCATGGCTGATTTTAATACCAAAATTAGCAATATAAAAAAACATGACAGCTTAAAAACATTCAAAAAGGCCAAACCTTATAGAAGTTACACCCTAGCCGTTCAGCCATTAATGGTTTAAAAAAAAAAAAGGTCGTCTGCAAAAACTTTTTTAGAAATATATCTCCCTCTCCAACTACCAGGCTTTAAATAGGGGGGTGGGGGGGGGGGGGGGGTAACATCCATCTATTGGGGTGAATGCTTAATATATCGTGCTATTAATTTGATGCCATATCGCCCAGCACTAAACCAAAGTTGTTTTCTTCTCCATTTTGTTGCTGTTTAAGAATATGTTTCAGGCGAGAGAATGAAGCGGATTGGGAAATCATTTCATCTGTAAATGTCGGCTCGTAACAGCAATATCAATATCTGTCCAAATTTGTAACTGGTGTGTCCACATTTTGAAAAGGATCCCAATTTAAGGGAATCACAGTTGTTCAAACTAATCTCAGTGTGAAAATGGCCTGGGGTAGAAATCCCCTATGATGCAAACAGACACTGAAAGAAGAAGAAATCTGCCGTTCCAGCCTCCTGTTAGAGCGCCACCACAGCCCTTATGAAAATCAGCAGCTACAGCTTTGAGAACACATGAAGCATCACCGTTCACTGGCTCCTCTGTGATCCCCCCACTAACACAGAGCTGGTGGGTGCGCGGGCGCATACACTTACCCCTCTCACATCACAACACACTTTTTAAGCTTGACACACTTCGGAGTCTTTTCTTCCTTGCTGATCTTATTGAGCCGGTACAGCCTGATCTCCCGTACCAAAGTGTAAAAGGCATCTTCCACTCTCTGCAGTACAAGACACAACTTTCCTCAATGCAGAGGAAGGCAGGGCAACAATGCTGCATGGATGCATGTGTTACAAACTAAAGACACAAAGGAGTGAAAGAAACATTTTTGTCCGTTTCGTGTTGGCTGTAGTGCGTTGAATCATTTGTCTTGTCAATCAATCGTTGATAATTTGCAATTCACCTTCTGTGGGCTTGGAAAGCAGTGACTCGTTTATCAGAGACAAATTAATTTAATTCAAAATGTTTAAATTTTGATAACGATTTAAAAAAAATTTGCTTTACCTTTATAATTCTGGCTTCTTCAAAGAAGAGATGCACTGATTGCATGTAAATGTCAAAATCTTTTTTCATATTCTAAATTTCAATTAGGAATAATTTAAAAACTTTAAGGTTTATGGTTTGTCATATTTAACTGATTTTATACAGCACAAAATTGGAAATATTTCCTACTGAATATCAACAAAACTAATATCCTACAAGGGGCACAGTGGCAATTGTAAGGATTAAGCTTCAAAATGATGATACTACATCTCCAGTAAAATCCAGATTATAGTTCTTGGAATTGTTTTAGAGTTCCTGAAGCACACTTCAAAACCCTTAACAGTGATCAAGATTTTCTGACTAACAATTATATACGTTAGACAGCTTAAGCACACTCTGTTTAAAGAAAAAAAAAGGACTTTGCAGATTTCCATTTCCTAATTATATCAATTCAGCTTTTGAAATTGTCATTTACATCCATTTTTTACCAACCTTAGCTGGTAATTGCTTGTTAAGAGGGCAGCCTGTGTGGCACAATAGAAAATAGACTTTCCTCCCAGTACTGTAGTGTCTATTTATCTCTGGTCCTTTATGCCAGTATATTTTAATCATTACAGATATTGTAAATGATTATCTTATTTAAATAAAAATAAAAAAATTCCAGAGAAGAAAAAAAAAGCTTGTAGGAATTTACAGCTTACCTGTAGTCAAGCAACAAAAAATATCTACAAATATTTTTTTAAATATTTTTTTTTAAGAGAAAAACTTTTTTTAACAAAAAAAACAAAACAAGTATATCACCAGTCACCTGATATGAACATCTGCTGAGCAATCAGTGCATCCCTACTTTATAGGTCCAATAAGTCAGCACTAATTGGAGGTGGTCAATTGACAGACATACTAAGAACAGAGTCTAACTCAGCTATGTGGACAATTCAAATGTGGATTATACATCAATGCAGTTCTTCCACTTTCCAAGCCTGTAGTAGCAAAAATATTGATTCCAGTGCTAAACAAGTACTAGTACTTTTTAGGGAAATCTCACAAAAAAAGCAGATCTGGCATTAAATAAACCATGTGACGATTATGGACCAGCTATTAGCTGTGTAGTAAAGTACTTTCAAACAATGCTGTTAAAGCAGCCTTTGCAAATTAGACAAATATTAGACATCTTTTTGCTGGTTCCACAAGAATAAAAATTATCAGGATTTTTCACTACATAGAGATCTCAGTGGCGACCGCTACCGTCTAATTTACCGCCGCCACCGACTCACGATGGGGATATTAATAAACAAACACTTTCAGCCCGTCTGTCAGGTCTATGTGCTCAAAGGTCAGAATTTAACTGCAAACGCAGCAACAGTGGTGGCGCCATCTCGAAATCAGCGCATTACCCTGCATTTAGACCAGTGTTCCCAACTGCCGCTGTTTCGAACAATTTTTCAGACCCTTTTTTCCAAAAACACTTAGTGAAAAATCTAACAAAATTTCTGACCCCCCTTCTCTACTTTCTGTATGCATGCAGCTTGATTCATTTCACCCAGAGCAGAGAGATGACGCTGATTTTGCCCAGTCACAAACCAATTTGTTTTATCTTTAAAATTAACTGAATGGTTGATAAAGAAATCTGCAGGTATGTAAGAATGGTCTTTGTTTTGTAAGCCCCACACGGACGCTGTTCTCGCCTTTGCAGAAACACGTCTAACTACGCTGCATCTGCTCCGACCTGCACAACTTTGTTGCGTTTAACTAACATTAGAAATGTATGTTGATTTTTAAAAACCTAGGACATTTAACACAACAAAAACACTGAGCATAAGCCATGAACTCATGTTTAATGGCGGTTGGTAATCAATGTTTGATGCATACGCAATTTACCCTTCTTATTTTTTCCAAAATATTAAAATGAAAAAATACTATATTTTCTCCATTAATTTCATCCTCTTAAGAAATCTCTCTCTTTTTTTTTTTTTTAGAACTAAACATTTAATTTAAAAGAATGTTGAAAACTTTGTACCAGTTCCCTTTTCGCAACAGTATGCTTCAGGAAAAATATAAAAATAATTAATATGTTTCTGTCTCTTCTTAAAGACAAAAGTACAAGTTCCCTGGAGTGTTTCCCCTGTTTAAAGCAGCTAAAGGAAGAAAGGTACCGATTCATGTAAAGATGTGGTTCAAACTGTTTTTTTGTTGCAGAAATACAAACTGGTTTTTGGGGGCATTCTTTCATTGAACCCATTAAAACCGCTACAGCACTAGTCCTAGTCTAACACTGGAATCTTTAGTGGAAAATCCCTTTGAGTCTGATCAAAATGAGTGCATGTTTATATTGTGCCCATTGCAAAACATGACATCTTTTTTCCAGAAAAGTCTAGGGAAAATATCTGAAACCACCAAAGTTTATTGAGAAAGGGACAGTTTCCTGTCAGACAGAAACACCTTGTGGACAGAAATTACCAACACATACAGGCAGAGATAGGTGACCATAGCTGCAGGGAATTATTCACTGCAACATTATTTCCCCCCACCAGAGAGAACCGTGATTCAGCCCGGGTCAGAGATCCAGGAAAAATTTGCTTATAGATCACTTCGTCAGCCAGTCAGTTTCCTAAGGCCATGCTCACAACACAGACCGCCTGAACAGCAAATCTTCCAACACCCAGTCACAGTCACCAGTAAGCAGAATCATTAACCCTCCAAGTAATTACTGATAGTTTGTTCTTTCATGCAGACACCTTGACCAAAATGAACTGATTTGGTGATTATTTATTACTGATGCCTTTTTGTAGGTGGTCCTAATGACAATATAATTCACATGTCCATGACAAAGTGGCATGCAATGATCACACTATCACCCATAAATCAAAAAATTAAATTAACCAAAAAGGACTTAATGAGCCTCGGAAAGTTGGCTGGTAAATTCCCCGGCAACATAATTCCAAAAAAGACCATTAGAGACAGAAGAAGTGACAAAACAAAATCACCACGGTCACGTTTCTGTTTGATCAATAGTTCATCTGATAAAACTGGACTGTAAACATTTAAGCATATTTATTAAATTAAAATCAAAATCAATGAGGGTTGCAGACCTGGGTGGAAACGTACCTGTCTTGTTTTGGCTGACGTCTCGATAAAGGGAATGCCGTAGCTGCGAGCTAAGTCCTGAGCCTGCTTTGTATCGACCGTTCGGGACGGGAGGTCACACTTGTTGCCCACCAACACCATGGGGACGTCCTCAGAGTCCTTCACCCGCTTGATTTGCTCTCTGGACAAAAGAATTATATAGTTTGAGGGCTGCACTATATCAGGAAACAAACGACATGACAGTATTAGGACTGCCACAAACAATTATTTTGATTATCGACTAATCACTAATTATTTTTGTTGTTTCGACTGGATGTGCTTGGTGCTGTGTCAGACTGTCATGTGTCACTGGCTGAGCCCTCCAAGTTTCCCTGTTTTTCTCTTTTTCCCTCCTCATCTCGGTGATTCTCTCCCTCCTTCGCCTCGTCTCCGATGTGCCGTTCTAGCATTCTCTCCTGTCCTTGATCTCGTCCTTCCCCTCTATCACTTTTCTGTCGCTCCTGTCTCTCTTTTTCCACATCGTGTCCTCCGTCCACTTTACTCACCAGGTTACTCTCCGTTTTTCTCACCTTTGTCTTTGGTGAAAAAAACTAGAGATGCTTCGTTGTCGCTTCATTTCTGTAGAATTTAAATTCATTTTACCTTTTTTTTATTGACAAACGTAAAGATTTCACCTTCTCTGACTTAGTTTACATGTTGCAAAAATTATGATTTTCAAATTTTATTGCCTCAAATAGTTTCAAAACAATCAGCATTGAGCTAGAAATTATATACTATTTTGTAAGATGGCATAGTTTCCTCTTCCCTGGTGTGCTCCTGCCTTCTGTGTGCAGGTCGGCTTCTCTCTCACTTCCCGTCTCTCAGAAGCGTCTGGAGTATACAGTCTATGGTCCGGTTACGTCGTGCTGCATTTGTCGGAAAAAGGAGCTTCATGCGCTTAAGGTCCGATTTTACACAACTATTTATTGATTTCATAGACGCTGGCTGGGGTGGCAAGGCGTTCTTTTAGGGTGGCAAGTGCCACCCTATGCCACCCCAGTAGATCCGCCCCTGCTGCTGATACTGCTTCTGGTGACCTTGATTGCTACGAATGTGCATGAGGGGCAGAACGGCAGATGGAGCAGGTGAAGGGACAGTGAGAGTTTTAAGAGAAAAACTATAGAAAAAAAATAAACGATAACATTGATTACTTAATTTTGTTTGTTACCAATATTGCCAGTCGTCGTTGTGACGAATGGACAAAGCCCTTGACAGTATTATCAAATATCCCATCAAATTTTAGTTTTTACTGAGATGCCAAAAATATGCTTTACAGTTTTCTTTAGGTATATTAAATAGAGTAAAGCAGCACCACACACTGCTGGTCAAGCTTGATTAAAAAGAAAGAAAGGCTACAACAAGAAAGAAATATTGCTGTTTTTGCCTGGAATATTATAGTAAAAAAAGAAAAAGAAAAGCCATTTAACTGTTTAGATTATAAGCAATTTGTTGCAATAAGAATAACTTTGCATTTATAATCAATGCATAATTTCATTTTTTTTTATATATATATATATAAAAGGTTTTTACCACTTTTGATCTTTATATTTATAGCCCAGTTAGGTAGGTTTCTGTGCGTTAGATTCAAAAACTTGAGTTTCAATTCATCCTAACCGGTCACATGGATTATCAGTTCGGTATGAATTTATAAAGCATCACAAAGAAAAATAAATCATGGTGCGGCAGAATATTCACTACAACATCTACCCTTTGACTACAGAACTGGGTTGGCGGATTTACCATTTTTAATCAGCAGAGGAAACACTCTGATTGAGTCTGATTGTTCATCACTCCTAAATTATCTTTAAATAGACAAAAACAAGAACTTTTGTTTTTGTTTGTTTTTTTGCTGGAACTAGAACCCACTAAGAAGGGCTGAACCTCAATGTAAAAAAACGAAAAAGTGTTTCGACTGTCAAGTGATTTGGGATTTATTTTATTGTAAAAATTCACAATTGAAATGCCTACAAATCAGAAGTCGCATATACGACATCACGCAGTTAACACGAGCTAGCACTAGCTATAGCACTAGCTATAGCACTTAAAACACTTGCCAAGAGCTTGTAGAGCTTCTCCTCCATGCTAGCTCTAACTTTCTCGACTGCTTTACCCCCAGCATAGCTGCTACTTTCCACATGGTCAGATTTAAAGTGGTTTTCTCCACGTTTAATACTCCTTTCGTTCTGGAGGCTACGGTCCGGTCTCGTCCTTCTGCAGTTGTATTCCGCTAAGTGTTTTTACACAAAACCTAAAGTAATTTTAGCTGCTTGTCGAAATGCAGCGTTTTATCTGCATCAAAATGTGTCTTTAAAATGTGTGGACATCATATGTTCGACCCACAGTGCATTTCAATAGAATTAAAAAAATAAATTAAAATAAAAACTTTCTGCTCCATTGACCCTAGTTCATTTTTTTGGACAGTAGGGGGCCCATGGTTCAGAAGTAGAAGGCAGCGACTTAGGCTCCCCATTGATGTAGTATGCATTTTTGAAAATAACTTTATAAAACAAATAGTAAGTATACAAAACTAGAGCAAATTAAGTATATAGAGGAATTCTATATAATTCTGGGTAGCCTGTTCTGAAAGGGTTCTATTATGATTTATATATCGCAGTATATATTGTTATCGCAAGAGGCTGTAATGTATATCACAATATGAATTTTAGGCCATATCGCCCATTCCAATTCAGCACCAGACAGAAACCCGTTTGGTCTCCTAACTCACCTATAGTGGTGAATGTCTTCAAAAGATTTGGTGTTGTTGATGGCAAAGACACAGAGGAATCCCTCCCCTGTCCTCATGTACTGATCCCTCATGGCGCTGTACTCTTCCTGACCTGCAGTGTCCAGGATGTCCAGCAAACACGTCTCGCCATCGATGACCACCTGCTTTCTGTAGGAGTCCTGAAAGGCAAAGTAGGAAGAAAAGCCAGGAACGGATCAGAACTCTGGTATCATTAGATGGCATCATTTCTCAAAAAAGAATATGATTAAAAATATTAGTCATTAATAATTATATTTTCTAATCTATTAAGATTTGTTCTTCTACAGAACACTTTATTTTACAGCCCACTTTTTTAGCTGTATGACTGTGTTGAATTTTCTGGAAGGGCTCAAATTAGGACAACAGTTCCAGTCAGCGACACAGTACTCCCCTTGCTCATCGCACCGTTGGCCACATTCAGTGGGACGCACCAGAAATAATTACCAACTGCTCCTGTGAGAGGCAATACCACCAGATGCTATCCTATATCTGCGTAATCTATAGGTGGGCTCAAACCTGCCACGGCACATCAATAATTGAAAGCTTGATGAGACTGTTCGCACAGCAAAGGTTGGCACTTGGAAAAAATGGGCAGGGAGCCAGACGTGGAAAGTCATTATAAACCTGTTTAGTGTCCTTTCAAAGCTTTAAACCAGTTGAACCTGTTAGACTCCGGTTTTCTTTTTTCCCCATTTTTTTTAAGGTTTCTCTATGTTTTATACCCATGTAGCCTGACATATCTATGAGGCTACTGTGATAGTTGGGGCGACTGTGTTGAATTGTTGTAGAATTACTGTGATGAATTGTTGTAGAATAGTTGGGGCGACTGTGGCTCAGTGGTAGAGTAGTTGGCTTGCAATCGGAGGGTCGTAGGTTCAATTCCAGCTTCCTCCAGTCACATGTCGATGTGCCCCTGGGCAAGGCACTTAACCCCCAAAATCTACATTGTCCTACCGAGCCATGTTGGGTGTCGGTGTATGAATGCGAGTGTGATTGGGTGAATGTGGCTTCAATGTAAAGCGCTTTGAGTGGTCAGTAAGACTAGAAAAGCGCTATATAAGTTCAGTCCATTAGTTGGGAGAACTTGACTAAAAGTGCCTTTACAAAAGCACTTGTAAAGATACAGCTTTGTTTTTACTTTACCTCAATGGTTGGGTCATATTCATCCACAAAATGATTCTGGATTAGCTGGATCGTAAGCGCGCTCTTGCCGACGCCACCAGCTCCCACCACAACCAGTTTATATTCTGTCATGATTTACCTGTGGAAGAAAAGAAAAAGAAATTTCATTGTATTTACACAAAAACAGATGGGAAGATACTCAATTCATCTGAGGCTTCTGCAAAATAAAAACACTTTTATTCCGGTGTCAAAACCATTTCACTTTCTATTCCGTTGCCATTTGTCGTTTTTGTCTAGTATCGGCTACTATCGACTGAATAAAATGGCAAAAGAGTGATGAATCAGTAGAAAATGTGATTCCACCTCAATCAGTTTTGAACACTTATTTCAGTATTCAACAACAACAAAAAAGCTAAAATTCTAAAATGCGATACCGATGAAGACATTTAAGTGTCTTTCGCAAAAAAAAACACGATGGAAAAATGCTGAAGCAGGCTTCCAATTCAGCAGAGCAATAAAATTCTGTTTGACATTTTTTGACATCAGGAGAAACATAAAAACAGCAACATAATTTAAGTATATCACCAATTAAATGCAGATTATAATTTTTTTGCTGAACACCACAAGTTGTGATAAGAAAGTCTTCCATTTTACAAAGAAAAAGAAAAAAAGGAATTGAATTTACCCAATTGAAACCAGTTAGTCCATTGGTTCTAGTTTAAAATTAAAAACTAATAAGATTCAGAGAATGGGCCATTTGAAAAACACATTAAAAAATACTTTGATTGTGGCAAACAAAACAAAAAGTTAAGAGAAAAAGAAATGGCGAATTCAGTTCAGATACAAAGAATGGATCTAAAATATAAGTCACATAGATCTTTTGCAAATGCACTAAAATTCTAATCCAGCATGCAACTCTGGTCAGTTTTTTAAAATTGCACAGGCCTAATAGCTGAAACTAACCCCAGGCAGAAATCCATGACATTACATTAAAGCTCTAAAATTGACAAGGGACTGGGGAAACTCTCTGCTGTCTGGCTGCTTTGTGGAGCAACATCCATCAATAGAGGCATCTGGCCTTTACAGAGGTTACAGTGTAAACTGCCGAAAAGCCGACACAGCCAGCAGTCGAGCTGAACTCAACTAAATATTAAAACCATTATCAAAACGGGCAAAGGTTAGAAAAACTAAATGTTTTAGGAGGTGTGTGGTATTTACATTGTGCCTCCTAAAACTTCAAACAGCATGTTAGACATTTATACTCATGACTGGTGACGTAAGCTGCAAGTTTATTTTTAAACAAATCAGAAAGGACTGTTGGCAATGCGACAAAACAGTGCAAGGATGCATATCGGACAAATGCTTGGTATGCTTTTCTGAACACTATCATCTTTCATCTTTGCACTTCATCAAAGTTGAGAGTAAAATAAATAAATGGTAGAGGCAACACTTAGCGATGCAAAGGGCCAAAGGGGTGTTGGTGATCCCCACCCTTTGTATTATTGTTTGTGTCACATAAAATCAGTAACACCAATATCAGCAGGATGACCCTTAGAGTTATTTGGGTTTGATCAGAAGTTCTAATCGGGCATATTTACAAGTATCATCAGGCCCCAAGCAAATATCAAAACCCGAAGACAATGAAAAAATGACTGATTAAAAAAAAAAACACTTTAAGACTCTGCAATTTAAGGAAATGCTTTACTTTCATTCTGCACTCCTCTAAAAGCCCCATTGAGGTATTTTTTAAATATAGCTTTTTACTAAAATGTTCCATATCCAACCTTTAATTCTAAGATATGATGTTTTTTGTTTCATGTTTTTTTATCTAAAGACCTGATTTAATCATCAATGTCTTTCTCTTTACTCTGGAATCAAAACAGGTACAGTTTGACCTTTGTATTATAATGCAGTGTTTCCCAACCAGGGTCCACAAGGCAAAGTGTCCTGCATGTTTTAAATGTCTCCCTGCTTTAGCACACCTGACTCAAATTAATACAGTTAAGCATAAAGCTTTTCAATTAGCCATGAATTGGAATCAGGTGTGCTGAAATAAAAAAAATAAATAAAAAACATTCAGGGCTGAGAAACACTTCCATAATAGGTCCTTAAAAATAAACTTTTCACTTATTGTAGAAGTAAACATTGCAGGGTCTTATGCTCCAAAAACGAGTTTGCTTTTTAAAACATTCAATTTTTCAAACTCCTCCTAATTTTAGATGTGTGCTGCTTTTGGTGTACGATTTTTGTCATGAAAAACAACACAAGGCATCAGAAACTTTTAAAACTCTTTTAATGAGATGCCAATTAAAGGGCCACTGTAACGACAGCGTTACTGTGGCAAGTCCCCACTCCCCAACCAGTTGTTCCACGCTGCCATTCAGCTGGCTGAAAGCTACTACTCATTCTTTTTAAAATAAAGACAAAAAAGTTTTACAGATCCATAAAAACAAAAGACAGTCATGGTCTGGAAACTGAAGAAGCTCCAGTTATTCTTAACAAGGCGTATCCAGTTTCACAATTTAGAAAGCCATGAGCAACATGTTTGAAGCAAATGAGTGCATGCTGGCTACCTGGTCATTAATAAATCAGCCAGTATCAGCTTGTTACTGTCAAAGTGTGAAATACATAATGATACAAAGGTAGTATAGTCTGCACGATAAGAGCCTTTTTTTAAGACTACTGATAAATTTGGCAGTTGACTTCATATTTGCTGAAGTCTGTATCTATAAAACAATACATGAGGGTCAAAGATAACTGTGAGTGTAATGTTAATTTAGCAGCATTGTGAACAGCTGTGGCTTTGCGGTTTTAAACTGAGCTGGATCACGTGATAGCTTTGGTGTTGAGGTGGTATTTTCCTATCATGGGAATCTCATACAGATACAACCTGATCAGAAGGCTTATTGATTAGCAGCCGGGCAAATATGACCTGGTGTTATGCTGTTAAATATGCTAATTGCAGTGAGCTTTCTGGTAAAAGCCGAGTGTGGGGTTAAAACATACTTTTTTAAATACTTTCTATAGGGTTTAAAGGAGTTTGATTTAAATTCCGCTATGGCTGCCTATCTGCTAGTTAGCCTAGCACAGGAGCTTGCTTACACACCTGACAGTAAGCTAACGCCGGTCTATGTACAGTATTATGATGCGTTTTAGGTGGAAAAATTAATTAAATGGTTATTGTTTGCTTAATGTGCCAGGACTAAGTCCATATTCATTCAAAGCAGAAAGGAAGCCGCCATTGAGAGGCTAGCTAGGTCTGCAATGCAGGGCCAAACGGTAGGTTCACCACTGGGCGTAGTTTAAACCATAAATTAAAATAGTTTTAATACAGTGTTGCAGCTCGTTGTTTTCATGACATGTACAGCGCCCTACATGTATTACTAACAAAACAACTAATGAATAAAAAACAAAAATGCCTCCACATGAAACTATCTTATCCGTTTGTTACCTTTTAGCGAGAGGAGTTCCGCGTCTGAAGTACGGACCAAAGAAGTCAAGCAGATAATCCTCCAGTTTCACTCGATCTCCGCATTTCCTACTTCTGCTTCTCACCAAAACGCCCGCATTCCAGTCGGTTCAGCGTCGTTTCGGAAGCAAGCAGGAACATGCAGACCAAAAACGATTAAGGGGAAAAACGAAGAAGAAAGAGTGGAGGAATCAATCGATTGAACTTTCCATCTGATCCAACCTCCCTTCGGCCTTGCTGCTACTGCTGCTTAGTCTGGCTTGGGTTACGAGAATATGGGCGGATACTAAGCGGGGCGCACTTTACCCAGAAATCATAGCTGTGAGATTTTTAACCGGTCTGGGGCAAATCGGTCAACCGTGTCTGTAGCAAATTATGTGAGCCACAATGCGCTCTACTTTCTCAGATATGTGTGTACACTACCTTTACAACACCAACGAATGTGCTACTGCATTTTTCATCAAGCAAATCATGTTAAATTTTAAGGTTTTATTTTTATTTCAGTGAAATCAAAACCGAATGAAGTTTTTCACCTTTATATTTAAATACCCATATATAATACTGTCTTTATAGAGCAGTCTGCTTTAGTTTCATGTCCTCCAGTGCTCTCACTGCAGCTGCTTGCTGCACAGTCAACAAAGGCTAGAGGGCGACTCCAGTATATATAGGTTCTAAATATAACTGGAATGTGCTGGAGGAACGTCATTCCCAAGCAAGGAAGTGATTTGCTCATTCCTTGTCAGTTTTCCTACGTATTCGATGGGGCTAGTTCTGCGCAACGCTAATGCATCACTAAAAGTGAGGCTTGTGACAAAGCCCAGATTGCTAATCCACGTTTTAGCGATGCTTACAAAGGTAAAGAAAAAAGGAATGCCATCATGAATGACCCATTTTAAACATAAATATTATATCGCATGCAAAAAATACTCAATAAAAACTGCATTAATAGAAAGGAAATATATATATAAAATGCGGTTTATAGTCTATAAACAAATCTAATAATAGTTCAAATGTGTTTTTCTAGTATTTTCCAACATTATAGTATAAAAGGAAACTTTTGTATTGAAAGCCAATTAATAATAGCTACTCCCTTCCTGGCGTGCTTAATTTGCTACACTACCTATTTTTGACCACTAAAAGGCGATATTTCTCAGTCTCAGCATCTGACATTTATTTTCCGATGATTCCTCAATAAATTAAGGAGGAATAGCATCTGAGAAAAAAATATAATAACTGAACCTTAACGATAACCACCCATTAGCAATAAGCAGTCATGGCACAGCTTCTTGCCTCCACCCCAGTGTCACATCTTTAGCAGCCCCTTGAAGGTTTGCTTCCATGATTGCCTTATATTTGCTTCATGTATTCCAATATTCCCTATGACAAACTTTCCTACTTGCTGAAGATAAAAAAGACACCCCCAGAGAATAATGATGCCTCAATTTAGCAAAAACGTAAAGGTTGAGTCCGTAAAAGTTCCATCTATCCATCATCTTTATCTGCCTATTTGAAGTGTTGTGGAGGGGCAGTGCCTGTCTCCAGAGGCAGAGTAAACTCTGGATAAGTCCCCATTCCATTACAGGGGAACACAGAGACACACAGCCCAGACACACTCATCCTCATGGGAAGTTTAGAGAGACTAATTAGGCAAACTGTCATATTTTTGGAGTGCCGGAGCACTCCACACATCCAAAAAAAGACCAGATGTTGAGATTTGAACGCAGTACCTTCTTAATGCAAGGCAACAGTGCAACAACTGCTCCACCATGCCCTCAGTAAAAGATAGAAAGGTAGATACAAAAAGCTATAAACTTACATGAAATCTTCATGTGACTTTCTCAGCATATGAGAGGTGCAAATTGTTGATATGGGATATTGGCATTTTGACCTCAGCTTCAGTTATTTGCTATCATTTTCCAACGTTTTCAAATCATATGGTCGGAGCATAAAAAAAATGACAAACCAGGGACATTTAAAATCAGTTCCAATAACAACATAAATCCAGTATTAAACTTCAACAACCCCCCTTCCGTCCAAAAAAAAAGAGAGCAAAAACTGTCAGTACTTTACAGACAGTCTCCCAAATTAAAAATAAAGTTGTAATGACTTGATTTTTGAAGAGCTGACCTCTTTCAATTCTGTATCCGTACACCTTCATGGTGGAAGAACTATGGTAAACCTGCCAGTGTTAACAATCGTTGCATATTTCACTTAACCAGTGACTCACCACTGAAGCACAAAAACCCATCATTAACATTACTTGCACTTGTGCTCTGTAGCTATGGAAAAAGGTAAATTGTTTTCTTTCATTGAGGCTTTCTGGGTCATGATAAGTGGTGGTTAATAGTAATTGTCGCAGTTTATGCAAGAAGCTAAAATAAAAGGAACATTGAAGCCTGAAGCATAAACAAAGGAACTATGTAAGTGACATTTAAAAGATAAGATCACTTGTTGGATTTCGTATCTGAAACAATACCAATTATTACAGTTATTACAAGATAATACAGTTTTCTGTCACAAGATGGCAGTAAGCGTCTGTTAGCTTAAACCGAATATTTTTCATTTATAAACTATTTTAAATAACGTATTGAGTAATTTTTAACCTAATGGCGGTCCTGAAGTTACAGAATTGACAACCTAGGGTTTGTCTAAAGATTTCATTTCAAAATCCTATATTTTTCCAGACCTGAAGCTGAAGAATGTCATTTAAAGCTATGTAAAAACCAAAGAGATCAATTAAAACTAATAGTTTTGATTAAATGAGAGATGAAAGTCTGGAGGTTAAAGCTTTTTTCATCCTCAATTTTCATTTTTCACTCTTATCAGATCTAGAAAATATTTAAAGAAACCCTGAGAACAATATCATGCTCCTCCATTTGTTCTACGTTAACTTGTCATCCGAAATAAAGTGTCTCTACAAAAACATTAGTTAAAAGACTGACTTTTATATAAAACATTGCTTCTGAACATATATTTTTTAATCTGTTTGGAAATTATAACATTTTTACAAATACTTGAGTCATCCATCCTTCCATCTATTTTCTATATCGCTTATCCTCAAGGGGTCGCAGAGGGGCTGGTGCCAATCTCTTGTGGTCATTGACAGAGAGGTGCCAGTCCATCGCAGTGTAAAGCAAACATATTACAAAAAATTAACAGCCACAAAGTTTGTCTAAACACTCACAATTGTTATTGCATGTCGGTTTTTTTCTTTATTTTTTTACATTAAATTTGTTTCCTTTTCCAATATATCCAAATGTTGTTAGAGTTGCTTCTCGGGAGCCACCTTACTGAGGTCTTTCCATCATAAAGGCTTGAAGGATTTATTTGTCCTGTGTCTTGCAGATTTAAATATTATTGTTGGTGTTAGTGTAAGAACTAAACTGAGGTTCTGTCCACAAATTTAAACAGCTTGATTTATACTGAAATCACTGATTTAATTTCAGATTTCATAAGTATATATGCATTTATGAAACTGTAGGAAGCTTCTAATTGGACAATACGGATTTTGAAATTTTCCAAATGAAATTAAAATGTAAAAACAAAAGACAAAATGAAGCTTTTGAGCATATTTTTCTTTTTACAATTAAAGCTCTTATTTCTTCGATAAAAATAAATAAATATGTCAAATAAATGTTGTCTTTCAGTCTAAAGACAATGAACACAAGCTAATCAATGATATGCAGTGTCATTAGCTTTACAGTTTCAGGAAAACAAAGCAAAAATAATTTCTTAGTTAAACTTAAAACAATATTTCAGAGTAATGCAAAAAAAAGTAGATGTAGGTGGCTTTAAAAGTTTCATGACTCTTGGTGCCAAGCAGGCAGGTATGAGTGTTTCTGACACTGGTGCTTGGGATTTACAAGTACAACCCATCTATCGGCTTTACAGAGAATGTTCCAAAAAGGAGAAAATAATCACTTTGCAGTAGTTGTGTGGTTGAAAATGCCAGAGAAAAATAAACGAGCAGATGGTATTAGGTGACATAGAGGCAACGGTAAGTTCAAACAGCTACTTGTTCTCACTAAGGCATAGGAAATACCATCTCTGGAAGAACATGTCTAAACTTGAAGCCGATGGGTCACAGCAGAAGGAGACAACATTGCGTGCCACTCCTGTCAGTTTAGACCAGGACACTAAGGCTACAATTTTCACAGGCTCAACAGAACATTAACAGACTGGGAAAAAGTTACCCAGTTCAAGTAATCTTGATTTCACCTGCAGCATTCGGAAGGTAGGATGAGAATTTGGCATAAAAAAACCTGAAAACATAGAGCCTTCCTTCCTGATACTAGCATTATAGGGCAATATACCTCAGCCTACCTGAGAATTGTAACTGCCCATGGATACATCCATCAGTATAATTACATATGTCTATCTCAAACCCGGTTTCTTGAACATGACAATGTGTTCATTTTACTCCACTATCCTCCACAGTCTGGAGATCTCAGTCTAAAAGAGCAACTTTGGGATGTTGTTCATTGGGAGATTTGTATTAGCTAGCAAGCATATAGCAACACTCTGATGCTATTATGTCATTATGAACCAGCATATTTGAGGAATGTTTCTGATGTCTTGCATCATCATATCCAGTTGTTCCATAGGTGTCCCCAGAACTTGATAAAGAAGGCTGGTTCTGTTCTGGGGACACCTGTGTAACAACTGGAGATAATGATGCAAAGAAGGATTCTTCATAAAATGAATAAGATCATGGACACCCCTGAGCCTCCTCTTCATGAGACTATCCTACAGCAACAGAGTATCTTCAGTTTCGCTGCAACACAGACCACTACAGGAAATCCTTTCTCCCCACAGCATCATGCTCTACAAAAACTCCTTGAAAAATGAATTAGTTATGAGCAACTCCAACACTTATTTCCCTCTGGGATCAATAAAGTATTTCTGAAATGAATTGAAAAGTTATGCTAAAAAAAAGAACTGGGGGCATTCTCTGGCAGGGTCCACCTAATAAAGTGGATGGACGTGTATTTTATAAATAAATGGTGAAAACTTGTGTTCTAATGACATAACATAATTATTTTCCACTTTAAAACCATATCTGAATCTTATATCCCCAATCTTATATGCTATTTTCCATATACAATAAGAATGATCATTCTTTACATCCTCACAATATCATGAAAACAAATGTAACTGTTTTATGTTTCCTAATCCAAATTGTATTGTAAGACTTATGTTGACATTGGATTTTATATGCTTTTTTCATTTTCATTTGTTTTAAGTGAAAAAAGTAGGTCATCACCTTGAATTATGAAGAGCGTTTAAATGGTCCAATTTTAAAGTTTATCTAAAGTTAAACAATTGAAAACGGTACATTTAAAAAAACTTAACAACCATTAACTGAGAATGCTTTAAGCAACCGACATGGATTAAAAATATTTGTTTTTTACTTTACAGGTAAGAAATGGCAATGTTTGGGTACAAAAGGGGAGTACAAGTTAGCAAAGAGGAAATTCAAATATAATTTCTAAATTATCATAAAATATTATGCTGGACTTCTTTTATACTGAAAGAACTGATTTTAAAGCCAAATATAAATCATTACAGACATTGTTTTATATAGCTGTTGGAAGCAAAAAAAATTAAGCAGCTTTGAAAGACAAAGTACTTCAGGGGACCCCAAAATGACGTCAGTCTCCATATATGGTAAAGTTTAGTTTTTCCTCGATCTTAATAACCTAATCCTTGTGCAAAGTAATTCAGATATGAATTCCCTTTTTAATACTATTGTGCTTTTTCATTTATCTTCTGGTGTGGAAAAAAAGACGTCACCTTCAATCTTAAAGTGACACTGTATCCTCATTTAAATAATGCTCATTGAAAATAAAGATCAATCATAAACATTAGCAGATATGATATGCTGAATAGATGTTAGGCTGAATTCTGAGTTATTGTGATTAAAAAAATGGAATAAGTTTGTGCAGAGACTGGCTCGATGAAGAACCTCTTATCTAAATATATCAGATACGGTTTCCTCAGTGTTTAAACAGTAGAAGGTGTTCTGTTTAGAAGTCCAGTATATCTAAAAGTTGAAGGCATCCTCCCTGGTCAGAGTGTTATTGCAGCTTTAAAGAGTCCATAATGCCTTGCGGTGTCCCAGTTCTTCCAAGGCGATGTAGCTCTTTACCAGCAGGAGTAATGAAACAGGGAGAGGAGAGCAGGAGAGAGAGGAGCATTTTCCGCAGCTGAGCGCCGACGAGACCGCAGAGGATAAACACAAACTTTCAAACAGCGGTCTGAAACGTCAGATCTCTGTTTTCATCTGGAATCATCCACGGCCTTTTTCTGTTTGTAAAACATGATGGGTTTTTTATTATTATTTTGACGCATTTCCTTTGAAGTGATTTTTTTTTTCGGGGGGGAGGCAATGGTGAAACGGGACAGATTTTGCGGAATCCGCGCTTTTACCTGTATTTTCCCCTCAAACTTCCCCCCGGAGAAGGAGAACTGAGCTGGTTCTGCTTTGTATCTTAAAGGTAGGACATTTACTGGTGGCTGATTGCTGTAGACTGTTACCGCAACTGAGGCAGTTTATGGTAGTGAAAGGCTAAAATAGCGGAAACATTTCCATAGTGGGATACTTCTGCGACTCCCTGATTCAACTACACCCCCTTAACGCCATTAGAAGCTCATCCAGGCTTTTCACATACACATTACTGTAGTCTATACTCCAGTATTTCCTCTGTCCTGGTGTTTCGCGTTCAGCTGTAGTACAAACTTGAGATCTTGGTGTGATCTGAGCTGATGCAGAGTTTTGCTCTCCTGGATTGTTGCTCAACAGGCCAAATGTCTTACGGAAGATTCTCCTTCAAATTGTTTTTCTCTTTTCCACAACTGCTTTCTTTTATTTCTTTCAGCATCATATGTAAATTCTTTTACATGTTCACACGCTTTTTTATCTTCTATCTTAAAGAGTTAGGTTGTTAATACAATGCTTTGCAAAAGCATGTATAGCCTTAGTCGGAATAAGACATTTGCATATTTTGATGTATTATAAAGGGATTTTATAATTTAGATCAACATGAAGATGCTGTGTAATTGGAGGGAAAAGTATACTTATTATTATTATTTAAAAATAAACCTCTAAGAGGTTTTGTGTAGATTAGTATCTTGTCCCACTGAACGAATAAGTGGTAAAGCAACCTTTTGCTCTACTGCTGTGAGTCTTTTGGAGTATGAAAAAAAACATCCAAGTCAGATTGAAGGGAGAGCGCCTGTATACATGCATTTTCAGTAGTTTCTCCAGATTCTTAGTTGGATTTAGGGCTGGACTGTGATTGGACAGCTCTAACTCATGAATATGCTTTTACTCAATCCGTTTTATCGGTTTGGTCTGTTGCCCGTCTGGAAGGTGAGCCTCTGTCCAAGCCTCTAACAAGTTTTTCCAGGATTGTTCTGTATTCAGCTTCATCCATCTTCCATCAACTTAAATCAGATTTCCCAACCCCATTCAAGAAAAACCTTACACAGCATGACGCTGCTACCACCATGTTTCACTTCGGTCTTGGTGTATTCAGGGTGATTTGTAAAGTTAGTTATCAGTGCACTCTTAATTTGATCTACAACTTTAACTAAGACTTTAATAGGATAAATCTGTTGTCAGATCAGACTTATATTTTATTATTTCATTTTAAATTGATGGCAGTTGAAGCTAAAGAGAAATCCTCTCCCTGCTAAAAAGTAAATGAATGCGTCCATCCCAGCTGCTCCTCTCCGGCATTTTAACTTTGTATGATCAACGCGAAGAAGTCAGCTCCAGATGATGTTTTACGAACCTCAGTAACATTTCTAAATTGGCCAGATGCCTCTCACAGCCCTGCTGAGTTGCTGCTGCTCCTCTGCCCCTCTGCATGAGCCTCCTGCCTACCCCTGCTGCTCCCTCAAAGCTGCCTAGTGAGCAGTGAGTATGGCAGGGGAACAAAGGCGGCATTATAGCTGGCTGAACGTGCCGTCCAGATGTTGGAGAGCCTGCCAGGACTGACCTCCCAAAATGGGGAGGAGGGGGTGCCTCAGCGCCTATTAGTTTAATATCAACCAGGCAGATGCAGAGAGAGAAGTTTGTAGCTCCAGGGTGGGGGCTGTTGAACAGCTCAGAGGAGCTGTGGGTGTTGTGTGTAGCATGACTGGATGTGGGTTTAATCCCAAACCCTGCAGTCTTTAAAGCGGAGTTAAATAGTTCTGAGCTAACGCAGGGCATTACTTATTCCCTTTAGTTTGCTTTTATTTCTTTCTATTTTTTCAGTGTCGTTTTGGTGCTTTACATTGCTCAGTTTAAACACTCTTTAACGTTTTAGGCAGAGAAAACATGCTGCATACAAGTAAGGTCTGCTGAATGAGTTAGTAAAGTTATAGTCTTTTATTCAATGTTTAATTGTACAGTTTAGCACCTAATATAAATGAGTATATCAGGTAAATACAAATGCGAAGGGAATCTTTCACAAATATTTTAAATAAACGCACTTTAAAATAAATGCACACTGTAGTAGTGCCATTGCTGATGAGCATCCAGCAACCCTTGGCAGAGAGAAACCCATAACTTTCTTATCTTGTTGTCATGGCCGGTTGCTTTCTCACAGTGCAGGAATGCATCCTCTGTTATCAGTTCCCACCCTCCAGGATCAAGGCCTTCCTCTGGTCTCTGCCGTGCTCTGTCTATTTCACTGCACACACACACTAAGCTAGCATAGCTTGCATCGAGAAACGTAACTGAGTCACTTAACTGTGTCACAACAAGACTCTTGATGTTTAACTCCAACTGCTCCATCCGGATGTCTCAAACTGCTTTGATAAAGTCGTCACCCATTTTCTGTACAATTACAGCTGCAAATCATTCCTAATATATCTCTAACAGCTCTGCACATCAGGTGATGACCTTTTCGCCCTTTTTTTTCCTTGGCAAAATACGTTGACCTCAGTCAAGTTGATTTCAAAATGTCAACAGGTTGGATTCAGGTCTGTGCTTTGGTTGGATTTTTCTAACCTGCAAATGTGCCTTTTCTTTGCCCTGTTTTTAGCTAGATCCACCTTGCTGTGAACTCTGACCTGTCTCCCTGTCACTGCAAAAGAAAGCTTTCACAAAGGATGATGCTGCTGCCACTTTGGGGATAGTAAATTTAGGGTGAATTTCAGTGGGTAGTTTTTATTTTGTTTGGCCTTTACTTTATATCTTGTTTTAAAAATGTTGATCCCTTATGATCAAAGCACACTCCTCTACATGTTTGGTGTATTTACAGCTGATTATTATGGCTATCTTTCAACAATGGCTCTGGAACACATCGGTAAGGGCCAGATTGTGGGAGTGCACATCTAATAGTTGCCTGAGCTGAGCTAAAGATCTCCACACTCCACCCCCCCAACCCCACGCCCCACCCCCCCCCCCCCCCCCCCCCCCACACACACACACACACTTCTCACCTTTCCTGGCCTGTAAGTTTAAGTGAAGTCATGTCTTAGGAGGTTTTCAGTTGTGACATACTCTTCCCGTTATCAGATGATGGATTGAACAGCTTTGGGTATTGTGTACAGCTTTGATTTAAAATTCCTACTGATCAGTCTGCTTTGCTCCTTGGTGGTGATGCTGGTCTTTTGCTAATGTTTTTTTTACAAACCTGTAAGATCTTCATAGGTGGACTCTGTTTTCTAATTAGGTGATTTTGGAATCCAATTAGTTGCTCTGGATTTTTTTTTTTAGGCACAAGATTAAAGCGGTTTGACTTGTGTACTTACTGTATTATTCATCATTATTTTGGGGAAAAATAATCATTGTGATTCATCCTGATTAAGATAAAATCTAATTGACGATGTCTGCAAAAAACTGACTTGGATTGTTATTTTTGTTAGTCAAGTTTTTTCTCTATTGTTGGTTTCCGTGAGCGCTTCACTATACACTGTCCTCCAAAAGACGGCCATATTTTCTAATTTTATGTTGAACTGCCTTTAACTTTGAGTTCAGCACGATCTTGTTGTAGTATCACTGTGATAAGCCTCTGCAATGTCATAACATGTTTTTCCGTCCAGAGTATTATATTTTTATAGGACAATAGGCACAAAAAATTATTTTCCATCACATCCCTAAAAGTCGCGATAAGGTTAAGGTGTGGACTCTGTGGTGTCCAATCCATGTGTGAAAATGATAACTCGTTCTCCTCCTACACAAGGAAGCCATTAAGGAAGGAGAAATACACGGATGGAATAAGCTGCTCATTTAGTATAATCAGGTAGACCTCATTATCCTGACCGATTGGAGCAAATCAAAGCACCGCCCCCACAGGCTTGTAGAGTATGCGTTATGAATGGTTTGTGCATAACCTAGTGCACTTCTTTTCTTTGCCTGATATGCCTATCCATCTGTAACAAGGTAAATCTGGTCTTATCAAGCCACTTGACCTTCCATTGTTCCAGAGTCCAATAATTATGCTCCCTACCAAACTGAAGCTCTTTTCAAGAATAACCTCACTGATCGGTGGATTTCTTTTGGCCAACCAGATGTTCAGTGCCGATCCCATGATTCCCCTTGCTTTTGAGATGTTCATTTTTACCAATCATTTAGATGATTGCCCATCATGATCATTCAAGCTTGTCATGTATTCCAAAAGGTAATACTTTTAATGTTTTCTCAGATTTTAATGATGTGTTGGGCATTTTGTACCCCATTTTTAGTTACTTGAACAATTTCCTTGTTTTCTTTAAAAATAATGGCGGTGATATGACCCTTGTGAAACCGACAATCATCCTTTCAATGACCACAGCATGTGTTTTCGCTGTAGTTGTTTAACTTCCTAAATGTTCAGTTTTGACCCAAAATGCTTTTTTTAAATGAGCATGCTAATGGAAGTTAGGATGAGAACTTTGTGAGAAATAGATGAATCCGAAGGAAGTGTTGAAGGTTTTCAGCAGCAGAATATGTTGGACTGTGTATATTAGACATCTTGTTGTCTGTTTTATTGGAGTATATAAAGTTAACCCTTGTGGATGTAACAAGATGGCTCCGCTCAGTCAATAATATGAGACTTTGAACAGTGAGCTGGACATTATTTTGCATTTTTGAGTACTTTAACGAAAGTGTTTACTGTGTCTACAGTTATGATTGTATTAGGGCTGGGTGATAGCTGTGGCTTAACTAAATCCTGTTTTTTCTTCATATCAAATCTGATTTTTCTAATTTTAATCTTTTCTCACTTACCTTTTCCCAAAATCTCAAATGACAGAAGTCATTTTTAAAAACTTGCTTTTATCTCAATCATACCTTCCAGGAGTTGAACTGAATTCAAAGTCTGACTAAATGCAAACTAACATGCTTTTAAAACAAGGTGGTATTCACTAGGTTCACTGACATCACTCTGAACTTCGAAAGCCCATCAGTTAAAAGATACAAAATAAATCTAAATTTCCAAAAGTGAAATCTTTACAAACTTTATTGGCATATACGATTGTAATCTCAAGAATCTTGGGTTTCCAATTAAGTATAATATGTGACTGTGCATAGAAAGGGTATTGCAAAAAAAAAATGCATAATGTTATGTCCTGTGCACAGAACATAAGAACGCTAATGATTCAAGAAATGAAAGGCTAATTACTGCACCCTTTTGGGTTAAACGGCCTACTGCCAGCTGAAACATATTCATCAATTAGTAATTATCCAACGAGAGGCTCTTACCTAATTGCTTTGTTAAATTCAGGTGGCTTTTTGGACTGGCACAATGCATAAAGTTTGTGATTTTATCATTAATAAAAAGCCCTGAAAAAGTTCAAGGGGAGTGAAAACTTTTGCAGGACACTTCCAATACATTACTGTCTTTTATTTATTTATTTAGTCCCATAAATTAGACATGTTTGTGTAGTCCCATCGCATGTTGATTATTTGGGAGAGCGGAAAGAGATTTCTGCCACCGGTACCTGAACAATAAAACCGCCGTCTGGCTCTGATTGCTTGCAGAGATCCATTTCACAACAGAGCTCCTGCCAATTACAGCCCAGTATAAATTGCTTGTAATTACATGTTGCTCTACTGGGTGCACAGTTCGACTTAAAGTTTGGTAATCAACAGAGAGGAGGGGTTTAGTCGTTTATTATGATGTTGCTCAAGTCTGTGAGAAATATCCTTCTGCCTCTAATTAACAGCAGTGTTTGGGACTTTTAGGAATCATGAACCTTTTGTACTGAATTAGTTTGACTCTGCTACTTGGTTTTACAGATAATTACAGAGGAGACTTTTCAACACTTGGTTGTATGGATGTATTGTCTTCTTTTTTGGGTGAACAATGGTCCGTGATTGTAGACAGGAAGTAGAACGGAATGTATTTGTGAGGCAGCAAGTGTTAGAACATCAGTGTTTTCCTGTGAGATTGTTTTGCTCAGGCCTTTTCAATGCAACACATTAAATGCTCATTTGGGTTTTTTTTCTAAAACACACCGTTCAGTAAACAGGATACATATACATTGTGGAAAACGTATGGTATTTTCCGGTTCAGATTCAGAATATTTGCCTGTACGTCCACTCATTAGTCCCTCCATCCATTTATCCTTCTGTTAATCCACATTGGTCATTTATTATTCTATTGACTCATCCATTTATTGCTCTCTCTTCATCCATCTAGCTATTCATCCATCCCTCCAACCATCCAGTCTCTGGTATTGTTGGGTTCAATATTTAAAACCTGACCACTGTAAAATATCTGCCATAAATTCATAAGGTTTTGTATTTGTGCAAAAAAAGGCAGAAAATGACTGAGAATATTCTAGAAGAAATCCAATTAAAATCCAAACCTGTACAATGCACTGGTAATTTGAGATGCTAGACTGCTTGTTAATGCACTGCAACACTGAATAACCCTTGACTTTTTCTTTGTTACTGAAGGTATTGGTTGTGTTGAAGCACCCATAGGAGCATATGGTAGAATGTTTACACAAACAGCCAGCTGAAGCCTTTTCTCTGCCAGCTTGGTCAGCTCATAGGTCTGGAGAGTTGTCATCAACAGCCGGGGAAGCAGGCTGTTTTTGTGCTGCTCACACACCTTTCTGCTCAGCGAGGAATGCAGGTCCAATCATTGTTACTCAACACCAGACTGTAACAAATGAGAACAGGCACTCAAATCATCTGGATTTGAGGTTTTGCAGAAGTTTATCGTCTCAGCTGAGCTTTAATAGAAATCCAAGAGCTCATCTGCCTCGTGGAATGCTTTTCTGGCAACATGCAGACTGCACAAATCAGGAGGCGGGCATCCCCCCAGGCTGCGGCTTTGACGGGCCAGCAGAACGGAGCTAGCAGAGCCCAGGATGGCATTTTGCCCTGTACCACTGTGCCTGTATCATTAGTAGGGTTTTCTGTGCTAATGTTAGGAAAAAAAACATAAAAGAAGGGAACTCTGAATGTGACCTGCAATTATTTATTTGGTGGCAGAATACACAGTGCCTTGCAAAATATTCATTCGATATTTTCTGTCATGTTGCAACCACAAACCTCAATGTAGAGTTTATGATAAATCAACCCAGAGTAGCAGATCATTGTGAAATCGAAGGACAATGATACATGGCGTTTACATCTCTTTTACAAATTGAAAATATTATACACCCCTGCTTCACTGCAATACCTCCAAATAAAATGGTTCCTTCAGAATTCATTTAAGTGACAAATACAGGCCATCAGTGTGTCATTTTAAACTCAGACTACATCCAGCTGTCCTATGAATGCATCAGAGGTTTCTTAAAGAATATCAGTCAACTAACAACATTACGAAGACCAAGAAACAGATTAGACAGGTCTAGGGTAAGGTTGTGGAGTAGTTTAGAGGAAGATTAGTTTATTAAAATAAAATATTCCAACCTTTCGACATCTGACTGAGAACTGTGCAGTCCATCATTTTAAGATGGGGGGGGGTATTACACAACTGCAAACCCACCAGGCTGTGACTGTAGACCTGAACCGACAGACTGGGTAAGAAAAAAATCAAACAAAGAAGCAGCCAATATGCACAAGGTAACTCTGGAGTAGCTGCAGAAATTCACAGGAGGGAGAATCTTCGGAAAAGTAAAACTTTAGTCGGACCCTACAAAAAATCCTGAATTTCTGCAGTTGGATGTCAAGTTATTTTTTAAAAAGACAGCCACAAGATGTCCCTGTCAAACCGTAGGAGGGGCACAGCAGGCATGCAGAGGACGGTGATCTGCTTAGATGAGAGTATAGCTAAATACACACAGAACCACAATGCAATTATTTAAATAAAAACACCAGAATGGCCTACTCAAAGTCCAGACCTAAATTCAGCTGATAATCTGTGGAAGCAAATAAATACTGCTGTTGGAGGGTACTAATTATCTGTTGGCACATTACCTAAAATATTTTATTAAAAAGAGAAATCTTTTAGCTTTCCATTTCCTCCTTGGCTGAGTGCCCTCTTTGCTTCAGAACCAGTGCTATTAGTGTTTTCAGAATTGCTCTGGGAAGAAAAAAGTTTTGATTCATGGAACAGAAAGATCTCTCCGTTTGTCTGACTGTGTTTTCCAGGTGCTTTTTCTCCTTCAGTGCTTCTCTGCCATTTAAGGGCAATCTGAATAGAAGGACAAAAGCCCTCTCTGACCAGCTGTGAGTCTGCCAAGAATAGAGTGAGCTGGTGACAGTCTAGTATCTGCAAATCGGAGTTTTAATGGATTTGTACAAAAATGAGATGCACTGAACTAAAACAACTTTTTGTTTTGCATTGTCAAATGATTAGACGAAAAAAGTTTCACCTTGGATATTTTTTGGGGTGCGTTTTTCGTTTTAAACAAAAAATTATAAAATTTAGATAATAAGTCGAAGTCCAGTCATTTTTCCACTCATGCTTCCTTCCAGGGCTTCATGCCGTCTTGATAACGTTTAGGAGAGCAGTTGGCTGAGGTAAGGACAGACCGACTGGAATGGATGACTTTGTGAATGTGGACAGGGAATACCTGAGCTGGGGGAGGTGTAAAGGCTGTTGGACAAAGGGTCTTTTTCATAATGCTGTGTAGGTACTGTCAAGGTTAGATTCATAGAGAGGGATACAGATGAGCTGTTCATTCTGCCCCGATTTGCTGTCCTTGAAGAAAATGTTGAAGAATTTCCTGTCCGTAATAATCCATTTATTAATACCTGCTTGGTGGATCCATTTATTTGCTTAAATAGTTTTTTTTTAATATTTGCATCCCCGCTAAAGCAAAAACAGAAAAACAAACTTTTGCATATTTGTGCTGAAGAGGTTAAAATTCTCAAATGTGTGAAGAACAATTAGAAAAGCAAAGATACAGTAAAGAAAGTTGATTATTCTAACTCGTCCCCAATTTTGAATCCCTGTTACTTCCTGTCATTTCTAAGGCAATGTTTCTGTCATCCCTGGCTGTATCTAATACTTCATACAAAAGCAGGAACTGGCCTTGGGAATGTCTACTGGCAGATTCTTTCTGCACCCCCAACAGTCATGTACCTATTCATAGAAAGGAACAAAACAAGTTAAAGCAAGGTGGCCAGGCATGCCTGGAGTCCGTTCTCTGTTTGAACTAACATGTAATCATTTTCTACTGGTGAATTCGTTCTTGATGTATATTTTTGCTGCTAAATGACCCACTGGTGTCTCAATGACTCCAGCTCTGTAAACGTTGGCCCTACGAGTGCATCATGACTAACCGCTTCCTGTTTTCCCTTGTGTTTCCTACACAGTAAATTAGCCAGAGGGATTTCCTGCAAACTGCCGTCGTTCCAGCCTAGAATAATGTTGGGGCCCTCCCACCATAACAGGCCCGCTCACTTCTGACCCAAGATGGAGCTGAAGGTTTGGGTGGATGGTGTCCAGAGGGTAGTGTGTGGGGTCACAGAAGCTACCACCTGTCAGGAAGTAGTGATTGCTTTGGCACAAGCTATAGGTAAATTTTTTTTATTTTTTTTTTATAGCTATGTGAATCTCGGCAGGGGTATGATCTGTCTCTTAACCTTCAAGAGGCTTGCTTTCTATCTTTTCCCCTCTTATTTTTTTCATGAACTCAGAATTTTCAAGGATCATTCAAGCAGCATGCTTCAATTAAAATATGTTTAAAAAAAAAGTTAAATAAAATTGGTAAACTAATAGTAATCGGGTGACTGTAGCTGCCTGTGAGTTCGATTCCAGGTTCCACCTGCCGCTTGCCTACTTGTTGTGGTCAGAGGGTTCGCACCATCTACATTAACATTGTGATTGTCCAGCTGATAACACACTTCAACTTCATTCGGTAATCATGTTCAGAAAAAAGTTGCTGTCGTGTTTAATATATTTCGCTCTTTGATTTGATTGTTTTAAAATGCTAGGACTAGTGTTTTCGGCTATGTTCTTCCAGGTACCAACAGCGGTACTCTGTAGGCCAAAAGTTGAGAAGTAATGGAAAATATGTACAAATAAAAGGTCATTTAAAATAATTTAAATATTATACTTTAAAGCACAATAGGCATGATGGTTATACAAACAGTCAACAGAATAGGTTTTAAGCATAAGCCGTTATTAACCTGTTATTTGGGTTTTTAATGCTTAGACTTAATGCTGTTATTTTAACCTCATCTGGCTTTAACAACAGGGCAGGATGTAAAGAATAGCTTACCTCTGAATTTTTCTTTTTTTTCCTTTTTGCAAAGAAAGTTCACTCTTCAAATAATTTCATACTTTCCCAATACTGGTTTAATAACATCACAGCATACCTGAAAGTAAATTGAGGAAAATGACGCTTGCCCACAAAATCAAGGTCTGATCATGCTGTATATGCATCCTAAGAAATAACATAAGATTAAGTTAATGTCTGTAGAAGACTGATGTAAATCAAACATTAAAGAGTCTAACATGTTTGCCTGGTAAAAGGAAGATGTACAAATTTGTCAGTTTTTCTCAAAGATTTTTCTATTTTCTTTGTCTAGAAAATGTGTTAGTTTTCAGAGATAACAGGCTACTGTATAGGTCATTCTAATGAGTAAAAATCACTGTTTGTTTATGGTCCTTCATTTCCAATGACATTTTTTGAAAGCAAAACCTTGTGCTGAACCATACATTTTTTATTTAAAGAAAATCTTAGTTCGTCTGCGTGGTTTTTTTGTCTTTAAAGGCTTATGCAGTGGACTTCTGGTTGGTAGGAACAAATGTGCATCTGCATCAATTGCCCGTCCTGGCGGGCCAAATTGGTACCATTCATGAAATGCGGTCGTGGGCCCCACAAACTGCTTCACTTCGGACACCTTTTCTCTTTGTTAGATATTTTTGGTATTTTCTTAATTCTAAAAGCACCATAACTGTCTCTAATATTAAGATTTTTCCAAATAATTTTGAGTTATTGCACAAAATGCTGACATTTTTTCTGTCTGAGAAAAAAATTGTCTCTCCCTTGACAAATGATGTTATTCGGGGACAGCATTATTGAAAGTATGTTTTCTGGGGCATCACATGGCGTAGTGGTTGGCGCGGGCCGACACCGTCATCCCGAGTTCTTGTTCTTCTGTGGACCTTTGCCGCATATCATCCGCCACTTCTCTCTCCTTTTCTACGCTATCCACTTTCAAATGCAGGCCACTACGGCCACAAAAATTTGAAAAAAAAAAAGTATGTTTTTAATCATGGCCTTCCTCAACTTCTAAGCAAATCTTTGCTGATGTTTCTAACACACAAATTTAATCAATCTGCATTCTTGTTTTAAAAAAAAGCAAGACTGGTTGGAAAATGCTGATGGCCGTCTAGATTTAATTTATTTTGTTGTCCAAATGATTTTAGGAGCCCAACATGAACAGATAGACTTGTGTGCAAGTGTACTTTCGTAAACATTTTCCAAGAATCCCAGAGTATATGTCTCTAAAATGTCAAGTTGTTGTTTTTAGACAGAAAAAGAGGCCCTGATGAGGTAAACAACTGTCGTCTCTCTCGCCTTCATTTTATGCTCCTGCTGAGAAATGGTGGGCCATAATCAGCGGCTATATTGTTGCTTTCTTGGCTTTGTGCACCCAATTTTCCCATATGGCTGCTGCAAAAATTGGAGCACTTGAGCATAATGTATTGACATCACTTTCCACTAAGCACAGAAGGAGGAAGGGGAAAGTCTGACTCATCCCATTCGTATCCTGCCAAACTGTAAAAGCAGCACTTCTCTGAGCCCCCTCCTCTGCCTTTCAATGTTGCCCACATATACACCATGCTTACAGATCAAACGATTTTGCGCTTTGACGTTCATTGAGCCTTTCTGTGTATGCACTGTTCTAAGTTTTTATTGTCAAAGGTTAAAGAAATCTGTGCTATAATCAGTGAACCAAAGAGGAAAAGCAGGTGAAGTTCCAAAACTGCAGAGAACCTTTTACTCTACAGATTTATATTTGTTTCATTTTTTATTGTTGCCAGCACTTTCAAAAAGTATTCATAGCCCCATCAAACCACAAACTTCAACATGCTTTATGTAGACAAAACCAACAGTATTAAGCTGCATCCATCTTCCCATTAAGCTGCCTTCCTGTACCTAGTGAAGAAAAGCAACCCCACATCATGACGCTGCTATCACCATGTTTCTGTGGGGGTTTTGTATGTTGGGAGTAATGCGCAGAGTTAGTCTTCCTACCACACGAAGTATTATGCATGTCTGCCTCTGTCTTTCTTCAAATGAATGACTGGGCAAAGCTCAATAGAGAAATTTGAATGTATTTCTTGATCTTCATGATGCTGTTTGTGTTCTAACAAACCTCTGAAGCCTTCACGGAGCCGCTGTACTTATGATGGGATCTAAATTAAAACACTTCTAGTTAACGCAATTGGTTTCACTGGATTTCATTGAAGTGTAACAAATTAAAAGTGGGCTAAATAACAAAGGCACATCACCAGATTTCTTCACCAGACTTTTTGAAAAGCATGAATTATTTTTCGTCTAACCCTCAGTTGTATACTATTTTATGTTGGTTACATAAAATCTCTACATTTTTTAATGTTCAGCATTTTGCTTTTGGTGGGTTTGAAACAATGTTTTCCTTTCGTGTGGAACGTGTGTGTTTTTTTGGCAAGACCGTTTTTTTGTGTTTAAATAGAAACATGAGTAAATCATTGATGTTTAATAAACTGTGTGGTTCATTTTGAAGTTAGTCTCTCCGTTTTGATCAAAACCGCTTTTACCTTTCCTGATAAGCTTTATATTCAATGCATTGTGATGATGTTTCTAACAATACATGTTTTTGTGTTTGTTGTCTTCAGGTCGCACAGGGAGATACACTTTAGTAGAGAAATGGCGAGACACAGAGCGACACTTAGCCCCTCATGAGAGCCCTGTGGCCTCTCTGAACACCTGGGGTCAGTATGCGGGTGACGTTCAGCTAATCCTTCATCGTACAGGCCCCTCGCTCACAGAACGCCCCCCCTCAGAGGGCCCCCCGCTTAGGGGTCCTGAACGCGGACTCCATCGCCAGAGTCTGCCTCCTCTTGCAAAACTCCGTCACCCCAACGAAGGCTCTCTTCGTCGCCGTGAGCCGCGCCGGAAGTCTTTAACCTTTACTGGTGCGCCGAGGAGCCTGAGGGAGATCCTGAGCGGAGGCCGGATCGGAGAGGCCGAGGGGAAGCGGAGACTTCTCCTTGGAAACGGTGCGTATCACCACCATGCGGGGCCAGCCTTTGGGACGGCTCCCCCGGGCCTGTGGACCTGTCGCATGGAAGATCTGATCAGACTGGTCAGTCTGCAAAGAGAGACTCTGAATGTGCTAGAGAAGAAGCTGGAGGACTACGAGGCCGAGCTCCAAGCCTGGTCCGAGGGCCGAGGCGGAAGAGGTGCTGGGTGTGCTGCAGATCTGGGTAGAGGGGGAGGGTTGTTAGAGGAGATCCTGAGGCTGGAGAAGCACCTTAGGAAGAATGAGGTGGAAATGGAGGAGGAAGAGTTTTGGGCCACTGAGCTGCAGATTGAGATAGAAAGCGAGAGGCAGCTGGAGGAAAGGTTGCAGGAGCTGCGGGGACGGCTGAAGGGCTGCGAGATGGAAATTGAAGAAAAGCTTGCAATGTTAAAGGTATATTAAATATGAGAGATTTTCTCTGTTCATTTCAATAAAAATAGATCCAATTAATGGGAGTGGTGTACGATTAAGCAATATCACACTCGAGGTCATGCTGTTGTGCCGAATATCAGCACTGGTGTGATTCGATCGTAGATGATCACACCAGTGCTGATATTCTGCACAACAGCACGACATCGAGTGTGATATTGCTTTTATACAACAGTTCTACAAGCACATTTTATTACTTAAAAATATCCACAGCAGATTATGATTTGATTGTTTAATCATTAATTTAGCTCAACCAACACAAATAGTTCCAACTGGAAGTGAGAAAAGGCTGTTGCCAAGCAACACAAACATTTCAAATACAAACATTAGAACTCTCGTATGGCGGAGTGATACTGTTTGTAAAAAGTTCCAGTGCTGTTGTACTCCACTCTGGAAAGTCTCTCGTCCAATCAAATTACTTGGTCGGAACTAACGGATGTATAAATTAAGATAGTGTCACATTTACTTGTAGGTTTCTTTTTATCCTACATGTATTGCCTTTTCTTTTGCTTAGGGGGTAGAAGCAGGCCTCGAAGATGAGAAGTTACAGAGGGAGCGCCAGGAGACCCAGTGGGTTAGTGAGGCTGAAGCCCGCGCTCAGGTCCTCCGGGTCAAGGCAGAGTTGAAGGCCCAAGAGAGACAGGCCATCCAGCTGGAGAGCAGCTGCAGGGCTGTGGATAGATCGCTTGGACAAAGCAGTAAGAAACTTCAGGTGAGCATTTCTAATTCAGCAACCAGTTTGGACTTTTGATTCCCTAAATGATGCTAAATTACCCTCTATCCATTCATCATTCCCTTTCTTCCTCTGTCCATCTCTCCCTCCATCCGTCATTCATTGTTCCATCAATCCATTAATCCATCCTTTCCATCTGAAAGCTAAAAGCATAAAAGCTTTTTAAGATTAAAATATGTCTATGTATGGAATTACAAATGTAGTCCTCTTAAACCCGGCACACACTGTATGAGTCCAGAAATCCTACAGGACTCCAAGTCACACTGCGTGAGCTCAGTATTGTAAAAGCTTGAGAGTGGCATCTGTCCCACTGTAAGGTTAAAGATCATTGACTGTGTAATCTAAGGCAGCAGCAGAATCATTTCCGAATCAGAAAGGTCCAACAGAGATATCAGCTCAACAATGAATAGAAATCAAGTTACTGGTGCTAACGCTTTTATTTTCAGAGTTGGGCTCTGAAAAGACAAGGGTGAGGTGAGAAAGACCAAGCTGTGAAACCACTCATGACTTTGATAAACCGCAATAAATTGCCTTTTAGAAGTTGTCACACTAAATGTCTATAGAATATCCTTTTTCATTTCAATTTCAGGAAAAAAACAAGGTGTTAAAGTTGCTAACTTAAGTGTAAAAGAAAATTAATCATGGGCCAAAGCTTGAAGAGGTTATGTTTACCTTACAATATCGACGTTTCTAAATTTAGCTTTATACAAAGTAAAGTGAAGTTAAATAGTTTTTAAAAGGTCTCAAAAATGTCATAAAACATTTATTCATTTAATTATATATATGTATGCAATGCTGTTGGATGTCTGTTAAGGTTCTTTGAGAGTCTGACTGTTTGTAGATGTAGACAGCTGTTTTTTTTATACATAACTACTTCAAATACAGGTAATGAGTGAAGCACAGGTGTCAAACTCCAGTCCTTAAAGGCCGGTGTCCTGCAGCTTTTAGACATGTTTCTGTTTTGACAATTGAATTAAATAAATAGGTCTTCAACAGGACCCCATATAAACTAGGTACCTGCTGATAAGGCAATTTAACCACTTATGACTAAGAACACATCTAAAGTTTACAGGACTCTGGCAATTGAGGACTGGAGTTTGATAGCCTTAGAGTGGAATATAGAAGTAACACATCTGTGAGGAACAGAGTTCTTGTTTATTGTGGGTGCTAAAAACTTATTTTCTGTATCAATTCTGCACAAATAAATTATTTAAGAATGATTTATTTTGGATTTTGTCTCACAGTTGAAGTGTACCTATGATGAAAATTCCGAACCTTTCTCATCTTTTAAAGTGGGGGAAATCACCCAAATCGATGACTGCTCCACTGTTGTTATGGGTTAAGATTCAGGCTGATTGTCTTTGATTCTCTATAGTGTGAATAGTCGTATTCCTTGTTGCTGTTTCAGGACATGCAGCAGGAGCTGGAGCAGCTGACCAAGGAGCTGAGGCAGGTGAACCTGCAGCAGTTCATCCAGCAGACTGGAACCAAGGTCACAGTGCTGCCAGCTGAACCAACGGAGGAGGACTGTGCAAACAGCAGTTCTAGTACGGGTAATGAAACTTTTCCTCTATATTATATATAACATTTAGAATAAAGTAACCTGTAGCTCCTGACAGGTCAGTGCAGTATGACTGTATTGAATCTGACCCGAGAAAAATCACTTTACAACAGTTCACAGTCTGAGAATAATGGTGCTCTTTGACCTAAAAATATGTTGTATGTATTGAATGAAGAATTGAAAGCAATGTTCAGTGTGAGTGTAAGTAAAATCATTTTGTCCATCAAGGTGCACTTTGTTCTGCAGCCTCGGTTCTTGACAGCCTGCTGAGAGAAAATGACTGTGTCTATGCGTCAGTATGTGACGGGAGAAAATAGCATTAAAAAAAAAAAAGGTACATGCAGTGCAGATCTTTGTTCCCGTATAAGTGGCGGTTCTGATAAGCTGCATCAGCTCTGCCATCTTGTAAATTACAAGCAAAGAGATGATGCTCCTCATGAGAGCAATGCACGATGAGACGGAAGACAAGGCAGTACACAAGGTGGTTCTTAAAACTTTACAATGATTTAGCAATTTGCAAATATTTGTATTACATTTCCGAGCTAAATAGAAAATAATTTATTTACAGACAAGCAAAAATATGCTTTTAAAAACAACATGCAAGCAGGACTGACCCTGGTAAAAACAGACTTGGAGGCTTTTTAGGGCCCCCTGCTGGCCTGTTGGACCCATTATCACGAATTCGTACAGCAGACTCACATTGGACCCCTTATAGACATATCAAGATTTATGATAAAGACCGCAAAATTACGTACGTTGCTAAAAATGTGCAACTGTGGGTTGTCCTTAATTTTCTACTGAGCTACTAAGATTACGTGAGCAATTCGTAACAGGCGCAAGGAGCAGTATTTAAATGAGGAGTTTGTGGCCGCTGATGTGAGCTGCACCACGGCTAGAGAAAGGAGGAATATGCACATGGATTCATGATGCGTCTTTGGCAAAAAAAAACGTTGCAAAAATGTCCATATTCTACTAATGATGTTGAAATGTACCATATTTTATCATGGCCTCTATTAAATGTCAAGTTGCAGCAGAACAAATTCCACCTGTGCGTCTTCAGCATGTGGAGAGGCGCTGAGAGCACAGTGAGTTATGATGCGTCTTACATAACCGCATGTTGATGGGCATTAGTGTTAAATACTGTTAGGTTATATTGTGTGTGAATGACATTTTTCATTTGTCAGTAATAAACGTATATTGAATGTGGTGGCACAAAGTTAAGACATGCTATGTCAGAGACGATAAAAATAGAAGCTAAAATAACCGGCTTAAACATTTTGATGTTAATAAAATCACACTGGACCTGGAACGCCTACTTATTTATCTTGCTCTGGGTTTAACAGGGGCAATGCTCTCTGCACCATGTAAGTAAATCAGTTAGAGCCTGTTTTTGTGAGGCTGTACAGTTTGCACAGTGCAAAGCATTGATAAATCAGGCCCATACTGCATAAAACTTTCTCAGCTAATTTAGTAATTTCTGCTACTTCCTTCAATGCTAAGAAAAGGAGGTTGTAAATTGAATCGTGAGGAATGGATATTTACTAGCCTTAAATGACTGATTTTAAGGGACTTAAGATTATCATCCTGCTTGAAGCACCTTTTTGTTTATTTTTAGAGCTTGAAAAGCTTCATGAAATCACAACTGAGCTTTAACATTGAGAATAGGAATGTCATGATCAGAATTATTTGTTGTGCCTAAAAACAGTCTGGGTAATTTAAGTATTGGCAACGGCCAATGTGAGTCCCAGTCTGATACTTAATAATAAATTTAAAAATAATAATTACATATGAACACAAAATTTCACAAGTATTACACTTAACGCTCGCTAAAAATTACGTCTTGCTTTATACAGCACAGTTTGCTTTAGCTCTGGACTGTTTTCATATTTACTATTTGTTCATATATCATTTGTTGATAATTTAGGCTCATAATTTATTATGGCTCCTGTTAATCAGGGAAGGAGTTCACCTGCGTGAGAAACTTGGTGTTTTGCTGTAAACATCACAAAACCTAATTACAACAGTTTGAGCTGTGTTTTTGTACAAGAGCTGTCTGAGTTTAATAAAACTGCTGGCTGGGGAAGTCATATGGGGGCGGAAGCTGTAGCAGCCTCTGATATGCTTAAATTCATTTTAAAGGGTAAAAAGGCTTAAATTCAGAAGTATGTGCATGAATTGCATTCTAGTTTTGCAAGTCATGCACAAGAACTCCCAGAAATGCTAATAATTTGACCTTTCCAAAAAAAAAAAAAGGGTAAGGTATCTAGTTGTGTGGAGAGGGGAGCTGACATAATCACATACAGTAAACTAGCAAATATCTTGAGTTGAGTTCTAGCATGACCCTTAAATTAAGCCACATAAAATATTGGGCTGGCTCTCTTTAGCACGAAAGACTTAGTATGAACAAACGTATACAGAATTAAGCCTTTTAAACACACCTTGAACCCTTACCATGTCCCTCGTATATACTTAACTTATAAACAGACATCTTAAAGGCAATTACAAGGTGAATTCATTACATCGAATGTATTGAACAGTTTAATTTGGAACAGAGTGGAGTGGACAGAGAAAGGTGTTTAGTAACTGGATAAAAGATATATTAATTTAGTCCTTTTGAATATTCAATTCGAAAATAAGTTCTTAATCCCAAAGGGGAATTGAGTGTTGTTGTAGCTCATACCATTTAGGTATTCAAGGAGTTTTAGGTCATAATGGCTGGGGGCAGGATGGATTTCTTGTAGCAGTCTGTGTCGCAGCGAAAGAAGAAGCCTTCACCTGGCGATACTTCATTTTTGTAGGATAGACATGAAGAGGATGTTCAGGGTTGTCGATAATTTTCTTGATTTTCATGAAGAATCTTTCTTTGCATCAACGTCTCCAGTTGTTCCATAGTCATCCCCAGAACAGAAGCAGCCTTCTTTATCTGGTTGTTTAGCTTTTTTAAGTCCCTGGCTGTAATGCTACTACCTCAACAGATGAAGGGTGAAAACAAACTCTCCACAACAGACTTGTAGAAGATTTATATGCTACTGAAATCATCTGAACCAGAATACTTTTGCTTGTAGTTTTTGTGTTGCTCATGTGACTGTTGCTTTGGGATTCCTAATGACACGTCCACAGTAATGCTTTCCATCATGAAAAATAATATGCGCATGATTACCCTCTAATAACCTTGTATGCAGATGTGAGCATGATGAATAGTCTTTTGTCATAACATTTACTGCACTCCTTTTGCAAAGTTCAGCCTCGCCCCCTTGTGGCTGCAAAAAGTAGTGCATAGCATCACGATTACGTTTTCTTGTTTTCTTCGTTTGTGTTTTTTGTTTGCTAAATGTATTGGACAGTTGCAGAAATTACTGGTCTTAATGTGTTTTAAATGAAAGAAATAATAGACAGTGAAAAAAGACTAGTGAAATTATGAATGTTTGGATTAAAATGCACGCTATGGGCTAAAAAACAACTGAATGTTAGAATTCTTAGTGTAATATTTTGCCTTTTAAGGAGTCCTCTTGTGCATCTCACTGTATCCTAGTTTTGAATTTTGCTCAACTTTCACTTGCATTGTCTGAATGCAGAAAACCCTGCTAATTTAAAGGCTGAAGTACAGTTTTATTTTGTCTATTTTTTCCTTGTCAGATTTGGCAGCACTGACGGGCTCGCTGAAGCGTCCCATGTCGACCCAGCCTGTGTCCAGCCACCTCTGCGTCCTCGCCAACCCTCTTAGCTCTGGCCTGAATCCGGAGGGGATCTATGTTTGACCACCAGAACTGACCCTAAGCAGGACACCTCTGCAGCTTAAGACTATGCATTCTTTGTTTTTTAAACCTTAAGGGATCCTTTTAGTGTGAAGTGTAAAGATACATTAAACAAATGGTCTCTGAATGGAACTCTATGAGCACTTAGTGGAACAAAACACCATTTGGCAGGTATGGTCAACAAAAACCACTGCACCCTATCGACTGGCGCACCCGGGTTTTCCATATTTCTGTCTTAAACATCTGGCTGTCGTTGACGTCCTTCATCAACATATCCACTTATTGTACTTTCACTTTACTGCTGAATGATTTGTACTCATATTTTTGCCTTTCAGAAAGCAACCATAAGAATCTTTTAAAAATGTATGTTTCTCTCTCCAGCAAAATGTCTGGTTCCTATTGAAGTGAAGGATCCACTTGTGTCTGTAGAACTGTGAACAATGTCTCCGTGTGCTCTGTAGGTTCAACTTTAAAACTATGCACAAAAGGTTCATATTTTTGTTACTGAATGTTTCTGTGTGTACTTACCAAAATGAAGGCTTACTGTAGATGTGTGTACCTTTTAGCTTTATTCAATGAGTCAGTTTTATTCTGAAGGTGTGCATTCCTGCAGTAATGGCTGCATATTAAAGCAGTGTTAATTCTTTTTTAGCTGTATTTTTTATTTTATTTTTGTTCAGTTACTATATATTTCTTTTTTTCTGAATGTATTTTATGCTTGTTTATCTAATGGATTGTGTGTGGCCAAAGATTGAGCTTGCTGCATGATTCTGTTTGCCATTTTTTGAATGTGCAGAGCGTGCTGAAAGCTGGTCGGTCGACTTTACTAAGGTAGTTATGAAGTGGACAGTTACAGCTGCAATGTGAAGAGTTTTTGTTAAGGCGGCTCATGTGCATTTATCTGCATGCGTGCACATGTTTTCAGAACTCTGAAGGTTCGAAGCACTTGTTTAATCACATCAAACGAATGTTTGTCTGCATGTGTGACAGTGATTCAAGACATTTGCCTGTGTGTGAGATTGCAGAATAGCCAAGTTATGAAGCTTCAGTTAGGTTGTAGATAAGCTGCTAAACACAAAGTGCCTTATCCTCATTTTGTTGGTGGTGTTTTCCAGATACAGCATAGACGAGGCTTAATGGAAAGCGTTAAAAGGAAAAATCACAAGTAGCTGAGCTCTAAAGTGTAGAAATCAGTGCTGGTATGCAACATGACAGGAAGGAACCACACCACTTTTTCAATGTTTTGTAGGACTGTCAAAGCAAACAAGAATGATCTATACTTTGTCACTGTATTGTTACCATAATACTATGTGCAACAATTACACTTCTAATTGTTTTTCCTTTGATTGTTTTTTTTAAATGCAACACCTGTACTGTAATTTGGATCAAACCATTCACATTGTTGTGGTTACTGTTTACAACTTCATATCTTCTAGAGCTCTAATAAGATGTCAACTTTAAATAACTTTTGTTTTTCTTGCCTTAATCTACTGCAGTTGTGTATGGCTGTAACAGAATGCAGATATGACCTGGATTGCATGGTTCAATAAACCATCTGAATAAAATCACGTCGTGGGGCTGGTGTTTGCATGAACTTGCTAAAAAGACTGAGGACATAATAAAGAACGATACGGCCATAGATTTCACAAAGAAATTTCAATAGGAAAAAAAGTTGGGGTTGGTGATATGAAGTACCCCAGTGCTACTTTTGTTGACTTTTAGAGAGAAAGGAGCATTTAGGCACTGCTAATAAAAGTTGAGTGTCTGATCATCAGTAACTGTGGTCACCTCCATAAAAGCTCAATTGAATCTTGTCCGTTTGCTGCTCTGGAGCACAATAGTGTGAGTGTGAGGCAGCAGCTGTTACCTTAGAGAAGCAACTGTTGCTCATCAATCTAGGAAGGATTATTTCATGTCCAAAATCCTACGGAGGGGAAACCTTCACAAATGGCTGATGTTGCAGCAGGTCCATGCCAAGCTCAGACCATGCAATGCTCATAGACATTGTAAGTTAACTAAAAGCCACATCTTAAGCTCTTCATGCTTTAGATAGTATGTTAAATGGTAAAACTTACGTCATTATCAATGGAAAAACACTGAACAAAGATTACTTATTTGGAGCAGTTAAAGAAACAGGCTTATTCTTTTTAGAAAAAAAGGGGGGAGGGGGGTGTAGGCAGGTTTAGGATTGTAGAGTTGCCTCTGAATGACCCTGAGGACTGTTTGAACAATGTCCCTTGAGTAGTTCAGTCCAAAGTGGGGAGGTTTTTGCCCACATGCCGTGTCATTTTAGGCCAGAAAACTAAACGCAGCCTATCTGGAAAAATACTTCATGCTGACGGTCATCTGTGGTTCTGAAAGGGTGGTGATTTTGACTTCTTCACCTTGCCAAATCAAAGTCCAGACCTTCAACTGACCTTACCGGGATATACATACTATACAAGAACAGAGAAATGCACTTAGGGCAAATAACTATTGCGATTTGTCAGAAATTTGAAGGGGCTGTGATTATTGCACTAAAGTATGCTTGAGTTAGAAGATGAGTACTTACCAGGGGTTTTGCGCTTGGTTTCTAAATGAAGTATAAACTGTCCAGAAATGTTGTTGCTTTTGTTTCTGGTACCTTGAGTAAAATAGCAAATGTCTTCTGGTTCTTAGAAAGCAATGCAGAAATAAATCTCCACCAACGGCATCAAACCTAACCAAAGAAAAGTTTATCCTACACCGCTCTATACTGTGAGATATTGATGAAGTCATACTTCAGATTATTTTCTGCTTAAGGCGGCACTTCAAGCTTTGAACCATGGGGTGAATTTAGTTCTTCACACATAGCATTTTCCATTTTTATTTCATTCTTTTGTAATAAAGCACAACAACCATGGATCTATTCTGCATTTTTGCACCCTAAAGGAGGAAGAAAATCATTTTAGAAGCAGGTGTAGACCAGTCAAACCCAAAAACCGTGAGAACAGAAAGAGGATCTACTTTGTTTCTTGTTTCTACTCTAGCCTACTGATCGAGAGCCAAGTTTCATGCTTTAGACCAGCAGAGGGAGACATTTTCACAGGAACAATGGTTTGTAATTTGGAACAAAATGAGAATCTGAAAAAAAAATGCTATTTTTATAAACAGTAAATTTATTAGAAATATATTTGTCAAAGGTATGAAAAAACAAAAACTATATAGAAACCTGAAAGTATATATATTATTGTAAATGATAGAATTCTTATCTTTGGGTAACAAGATCATATAACAGTATTCTGCTGTTTGTTCTGCCTGAGCTACAGGCAGAATAAACTGCTTTTATTGATGATTCCTGTTTATCCAAGTTTACCCCAGTCATCTGGACTGAGCCACACCTGTTCTAAGTATATCACTGAGCTTCCTCACCTGAACTGGTTCTGAGACATTTAGCAATTCTGAGATATACATGTTCATTTGTTCTTTCTGTTAAAGCTTTTATAGTGTTGTTTCCTGCATGATGTGCAGTCTTCATTCAGATTTATTTTTAAATGCTTCTATTTCCTCACGTTGTCCATCTCCTGAATTTAAACAAGCTCAACTGGACCAAGAGGAGAAAATAAGTAAATAAATAACATGTAACTGCCCATTATATGCTTCAGTTTGTGTCAGAACTTCACGCCTTTACACTTTATTAATTTGTTCTCATTTCACTACAAATATTTGCCCTACCTATCTCCCTAAGCTAATTGTGTTGAATAAAGTTTGGGGTTTTTTTCAGAGCAGTTGCATTCTCCCTATAGGTGCTAAATGCATATTATTGATGTTAGGTGTCTCTGTATTAAGTTGGATAGGATTTTATGAGCAACAATCAAGAGGAACATTGAGATGTTTGGTTCTACAGGGGAACACTTTGACTCACCACTCTCTTAAATTGAGCTTTGTCTCCAGATATATGTGTGAGAAGCTCAAATCATATGGCACCTTGCAAGAGTATACACATCGTTTGAACTTTTTCACTTTCTTTCTACATTGCAAGCGCAGTTAAAATCTGAAAGGTGTGGCACAAATGGCATTTGTAATCAACCCCCTCTAACTCTGACACCTTTCATAAAAAATTTGGTGCAACCAGCACCCTTCAAAAGTCACCTAAATAGTAAATGTTGTCCATCTGTGCTTAAGTTATTCTCATCATAACTTCAGCTATGTTGTTATGGGCTGAGAGGTTTGTTAGAGAATATTAGTGGACAAACAGCGTCATGGAGAGTAGGAAACACAGCACACAAGTCAAGTAAAAAAGCTGTGAAGAAATTTAAACAGGCCCAAGTTATGAAACAATATCTCGAGAGTATAACACAAATGCAAACATAGCAAAACCTTGGTATTTGCCTTAAATAACAGGCTGGACAAGGACAACATTGTTGAGAAAAGCCCCCAAGCCAGCCATAACAACTCTGGAAAAGGAGCAAAAATCCACAGCTGAGGTGAGGTAATCTGTAGATAGGAAACATATTAGTGATGAGGACCACAAATCTGGCTTAATATAATGTATAAAATATATATAAATATATAAAATTGTCAAGATAAAAAAAATTGAACAGCCTTATTTGTATTTTAACATAAGCCATGTAGTACACAGTAACCATGCGGTTAAAGGTACAGAGGACATAACTCTGAACATCATTCCTGTGAAAAATAATGGTGACAGTGTCATGTTGTGGGAATGCTTTTCTTTAACCGAAACAGTTCAGCTATCCTGAATTAATGGGATGATGGATGGAGTTAAATACAGGGAAACCCGAATAGAAAACTTGATGAAGCCTGCAAATCCCTTTAAGTAAAGATGCATTTTTGCAGGACAGTGACGTTAAATAGACAGCAAGACCTACGATGGATTGGTTTGGATCATTGTATATTCATTTATAAGAATGACCCTGTCAAAGTCCTAATTCCATTTCAAGATCTGTGGGAAGACAAAAATCGACATTTACAGATACTCTGTGAGACTGATCTTATCTGAGCCTGAAATACTTTCAAAAGAAGTGTCATGGGAATACTTCTATGTAGTTGGGGTTTAATTAGTTAGTTACAATCTTAGTGAGGGCATATAGGATAGTAGGTCATGTTAGAGAGAAACAAAGCCTTCTGTATGTAATGTTTTGATAGCAATGGATCAGAGAGCTGAAACAGACGTCAGAGCCGTAGGACACGCTGACCTTGCGGGGTTCCTGCACACTTCGCTGTCACGCTATCTCAGGTGAGGAGCTCCATTCTTGCAAGAAGAGGACTCTAGGGTTGAAGGAAACTCTAATCAGAACTAGTGCTGACAGGCTCTTCATTGGGCGGACAGGGAGACTGAGCTCATGCCGACAGAAGATAAACATTGATACATTGATTATACTAAATGATTGTCATTAGAAGGGTTGGGGAGGGCTTGACTGATGCCATTGCTTTTAGTGCGCTCCGTTCTTCAATATCGATCACTATGGTTAATAAATCTAAAAAATAAAATACATATATATATATCTTAAGGACTCTCAGTTTCATTTCTATTTAAGAAATAACTTTTCCCATGATAGAAGAAAGAGCTAATATTTCAGTTTTGATCAGCAGGGCATAACGAAACCTTTTCAGATTTTTATTTGTAAAGATGTGAGGACTGGGACGATAAATGCTTTACTTCCCCTTCATACACTATTTTTTGCTAAACTATCACACAAAAAATTATTTGACGTGTGTATTAATGTATACAAAGTTAATGTATTTTTCCCTGTAGCAGCTCTATGATACTAAATGATATTGGTGGAAAAAAATATGGTGTTCTACATTGTTTTTATAAGTGAGAGAGAAAACCCAATAATGTTGTTGCATTTATCTAGAAATATGTAGAAGAAAAAATCTTCAAAGGTCACAAAAAAACTAAAATCCACCAACCTGACCTTTGTGGGATTTTTACATAGTGAGAACTGTAAGATGGAAAATGAAAGTAAACTTTAGACAGTGTTGGTGGATTTAATTTTTTAAAAAGGCCAGAGGCAATATGCTTGAGTTTTTCAAATGTACTGTATTAAATTAGCCGTATCTGACTTATTTGGGGGGGAACAGATGAGAAATGGGTTCAAACAAGTGTTTGATGTGTTTTAAAAAGAAAAACACAGCATTACAATGAGCTCATTAATTGCAAGAGCAAAAGAGCAATCTTGATCTGGTTTTAAGCCTCTGACAAGTTGGGAGGAGGCCTCTTGTTTTCCGACAGACTGCACAGACTTACTGTAACCTTTCTTTATCAGTCTTTTATCACATGACATGTGTTTAAAGCTATGGCTTACTGTACATTCTTCTGCTGCGAGCTGATTGTTCAGACCTATTTCGTCTGCTGAACTTTCAGCATTATTGATCATTTCGGACAGATTAACAACACAAAACACAAAACTCCTCACTGTTCATTGGTAGAAACGTATTTTACCCATAAGACTAAGAAGAGATCAAAGAAGAAAAGAAGACAACCCTTGCAAAGTTTGGTTTTTGATATTTATTATGCAAGTCTTCAGCAATAATTTAGAACAGCATACGTGTAAAGCGCCAACAAAATGTGCAACAGTTGCTCAGGTAAATCTATAAAAAAAAAAAAGAAATCTAAACACCTCTACAACATAGACAAAACATGTATACTTAATAGTATGTTTGCAAAAAACTATGTACAACAAATACACATGCCACGTTGTAAAGTTGAAAGAGCTTTGAGGAAAAACCAACGGAGCAAAACTACAAAACCATTTAAAAGTTTGTGAAGCACAATGAAGTTTGTGCCTCTTCAGTCATTTGTCAAACTTAAAAAAAAGAACTATATTACACTTACAGGAATTGGTAGGAATAGAAAAGAGGAGCAGAAAAAGTTCTTAACATGGCAATGAAAACCGCTTTTCTCCCTGTTTTATTGAATGATCGACTGAACTGTGGCAGAGAGCAGATTTTCCAAATGTAATTTTCCCATGAAATACCTTAACATAAAAACTGGAAAAAATTATCAGCCAGCAAGTTACAGCATGAAATGAATATAAACCAACTTGGATCTTTTTGAAACAGAAACTAAAACACAACAAAGAACTACAGTGATCGACTTTCTGAATGATAAGGTGACTGCTTAGGATAATTAAAAGCAGATAAAAGTGCACTTAGCATCTCATCCTACATGGAAACTTGGGAAAATACAGGTACATTCAATATCAAAGATCTATAAGGTGCTATCCTACGATGTTTCCAGGAGGTTACTACAATATTCTGGTCACGAAAACCCTTCTGAAAGTCTCATCTTCCAGTTATTCTGACAGATTTGTTGTTTTTTGTTCAACAGCACTGGCATTAAAATGAAAAATTTAAGATGACATGAGGGAAATCGGGATAAACATGTTACCCTTTTTCCATGACAAAAGTTTGAGTACTAAAACTGATCATTTGTTGATGGCATGGAGTGTATTTTGGGAACCACCCAGTGCATTTCAGGAGGAAGCATTTAATGTTCCTCCCAACCAGCCTCATACAAAGTTGGAGTGAGGTAATGAGGACTACATGTCTTCTCCGGGCCCCTGTTTCTCAATTTTACACTTGAGGCTAATATTTACAGCCAGAATCTGCCTGATTATTATTCATAAGTAGAAGTTTCAGTTCCCAACATCTGTAGGGGTGCCATCAAGGGGGGGCGGGGGCTAGGGGAGCATTGGTCACAGCTACAAATTTGCCAGCCAGACAGATTTATTTATCAGCTGTTATGTCTGAATTTAGGAGAGAAAAGGTCAGTTGTCAGTTGATTTTTGCTATTACACATATTTTACGGCATGTAAAGCGTATTGTAAAATTCCGTAAAAAAATTTAAGATTTTTGTTAATTCATTCCTCCATTGCAACACTTCTGAAAAGCTTCTCTCTTTTTAATTTTTAGTGTGCTACTGCAAGAAAATTTTTGCCCCCCTGAGGCACCCATGCACATGCCTTGTCATAATATCGTATCAAAAAAGATTTAAGAAAAATAAGTAACTGCAGCACAACACAGCCGTGAAGGGTCAATCATTGTCGATAGTCATTCAGATTGTTTAAAACGAGCAGAAGTGCAAAAGGCACAAGAAAATAACAACTGCATGGAAGCCCAATCCTACCACTTTCAGAAAAATAGGATCTGGTATATTATAACTGTGAGCTGGGATCATGGTTATGAGTTTCTGAGTCATTATCTTGACCATGAAAGTCATCATTCTGCACACAAAGTTATAACTTTAACTTTTAATATAATAAATATAAAGAATCTTAGAATTACCGAGTTCATAGTTCAAGAATCACAATAATGATGTAAAAACCTTATCGTTATGGTTTTGTAGATAAAACACTGACTCTGAAATTAAAATATGAATCATTAGTACATTTTAAAACTACAATTTTAAAGCCAAAAATTCATCTTCAAAGTCAAAACTTTAATACAGTTTTGGAACTTTGTCAGAATTCTGGCATTGAAATTTTTATTTGTGATTTTCAAAGCAAAAATTGTGAGGTTTCAATAAAATTATACATTTGAAGGTAAGAATTACGACCATGAAACTCAAAACTATGAACTTGTATTATAATATAAGATAATATAAGTCAACATTTAAACTACTCATAACTCTAACAAGATGAGATTATGTCTTTCTTTTATATATTCATAACATCAAAAATCAGTATTGTTACTTTGAAAGTCCAAATTATGACTTTGTCTCTCATGTTTGTAAATTTGAAAGTTAAACATAAACTTTCCATATTAATTTTTTTTAACATCAAAACACCAACTTTTAAACTTTTAAGAAGACATGAAATCTCAAAATTGGAAGTTTAAACGTCGAAATATGACTGTAAGATATTTTTTTTGGCCTGCTGGAGGAACCTGGAGTACCCAGAGAGAACCAACCCATGTACAGGGAGAACATTCAAAATCAAGGGAGAAAGACCCCAGGCTCGATTTTGAACCCAGGTATTTCTTGCTGTAAGGCAGCAGTGTTTTTGCAAAACCATACAGCCCTGTATGATATATCTCACTGCTATGACATTTCAACTCATATTTATGGTATACCTGTTCCATTTCATACTTTAAATGGCAAATACGGGCTTCCATACTACTGTCCCCTGCTGCCCCAAGATATTCTATACATGAGCACCTCCCTGTTTTAAAACTGTCCTAAATAATACAAAATGTAAATATAGAAACTCAGAAAGGTACACAGACATATTAGCTCGTCTGACAGGCAGAAAACTGCTCCTGTGGGCTATTCTTGCTGTCTGGGGACGCGTCATCTACGTCACCATCTCCATCGTCACTCGCGGGAATTTCTTCGCACTCCTCAGGTGAGCTCGCCTCGGCCTCGCGTGATCCGCTGTCGTCTTGAAGCTGGGAGTCTTTGGGCTGAGCGGCAGCCCCGAGGTGCGCAGACAGGCCGGGGAAAGCGGCAGCTGCTGCTGCGGCCGCCGCTGCTGACGCGTGTGCAGGATACAACCAGGGAAACGGGGACGCAAGGGCGGCCGCTGCGGGGTACATGTACTTTTCAATGTTGTTTTTGTCGAAAAAAGGCATGTAGGACGCCGCGGCTGACGGGTTGATGAAGTAGAAAGGCATGCAAATCGGTGTCTGCTGTCCTACACCGCTTATTCCCATCAGAGAGTTCATAAAAGCCACATCTGGTCTGGTCGGGTCCCCGTTCCCAGACCAGCACATCTTATTTTTTTTGGCCGCTCTGTCATCTCCAAACTCCTGCTTGATCTTCACTGCTTTGTTGCGCTCACACTCTTTGTCTTTACCGTCACTCTTTTCCGCCTCCCCACCATATCCACTGTCAGTGTCTGTATCGTTCTCGTTAAGCTCCCCGCCGTGGGTCCTCTGGATGACCGGGACGCAGTTGGTTTGACAGTCAGACTTCTGTGGGTCCCCGGCGGGCAGCTGATGCTGTAGAGGCCGCGCATCGGACTGAAACTGCGCCAGCACCTTATGGAGGTGGTTGATCAGCTGCGCGCATCTCTGTTCTCTGGAGGTCCAGTTCTCAGCTTGGCTCAGGTACTGCAGGACCTCTTTGGCGCAGGTCTGGAATCCTGAGTGGAACGCATCCAGATCAGTGTGGATGGGGGGTTTCATTGAGCGGTCTCCTGTGAAAAGAGCGTCAGATCACTTAGGATGTGCCACTTGAAGAAGTTTCTCAAGTTTCGTTAGTCTTCAAAGCCCAGTAAGTTACTAAAATGAGCTGATTACGCACATTTCTTTGTTTTTTATATATCTGGCGTATCTTTAAAAGTTTCCAACCTAACCGGTGGCATCCGTCTCTTACCGTTCTGCAAGGCGATGATCTTCTGGTGCTGCTGCTCTGTGACAGCAGTGAGTGCGTTTAGATGCTTCAGCGTTAACTCCAGCACAACCGCTTTCTCCAAATGCCCTAGCGTCTGTTGGGAACGAAGAATTATAGTTGAGTCCGCAATTCACAGAGCGCTTCAAAACTTTTTTTATAGAGTGTTCCGATCTCACCGAGAGCTTCAGATGTTCAGGCAGTAGATCTTTCAGCTGCCCGATGCATTCGTTAATTCTGTCTCTCCTCTTCTTCTCTATGAGCCGGTGCGGTAACTTGTAAGCATCCTGCTAAAAGAAATATAGACATTAAGGTAAAATATTACACATCTCCGTAGGTTATACATTTAATTACAAACCAGCGGCTAAATCTAACTTCAAATTGGTATAATAAAACAGCGCGCACCTTCCCACCGTCCTCTCGCTTTATGCCTCGTTTAGATTTGCACATGTAGAGCGGAGGAAAATCCATCCTAAAATGTAAAGGAAAGCGCCACAGTTAAACAGGTTGTAGGCTGCCGAATTTTTATTAGTTTGACCAAGTTTTGTCATAAGCTATTCTTACCCCAAGAAATCTGCGTGCTCCATGAACTGCCTGTCCTGTAAGTGCGGTATTCTTTCATCCATCACTTTTCTGCAGCCGCTTAACCGACTCTGAGCTAATCGTTTCTAGTTTTTGGGGGAGATGGAGGATGTCTTGTTGCTCGGCGGCTGAAACCCGGGAGAAGGAGCGCAGAGTGTGTGTCCTCCGTTGGAGCTGCAGTTCAGACTGATGTCTGGAGAGAGAACCCGGAGCTGCCACTTTGCAAAAAAGTCCTCCGCTCTGCTGTCAGGGCGCACGCGCGCAGCTGGCTGGGAACAGCTTCCGTCTCACGTGTAGGCTGCACTAGCGCAAAGTCCAGTAATTACTACAGTGTGTGTGTGTGTGTGTGTGTGTGTGTTTTAATATATTCGTGGGGACGAAAAAATAGGAAGTTTACTATCCTCGTGGGGACCGACAGCCGTTGTGGGGACCAAAATCCCGGGCCCCACCAATCTGAAGGCATTTTTGAGGATCAAAATGTGATTTTAGTGTCAGGTTACAGTTAAGTTATGGTTAGGATAAGGGTTAGGCATTCATTTTTGATGGTTAGGGTTAGGGTAAGGGGCTAGGGAAAGAATTCAATGAGAAGTCCCCAAAAAGATGGTAAAACACAATTGTGTGCGTGCGTGTGTGTGTGTGCAGGAGCTAATTGTGTCGCTTTTCTTGCAGCGATCCCGTGCACGCCTCTGTCGCCTGGGTCGCTACTGAAACGTGATTCATGCGCAAAATGCATGAATGCAGGTGAGGGGGGGAGCTTTTGGACTCGGATGGAGTGACTTTTTTTTCTCCTTTTCCTTCTTTTGCGCACAGTACTATAGTCCGCCACAACTTTACAGCCCTTGTTTACTAATATATCAACTGATTATGTGGATGTTTTAATTTGAGAACATCTGGTAAAAGTACGAATCAAAAAATACAAAGAAAATTCAATATGGTTAATACTGCTTATTAGATTCCAAAATCAATTTATCTGAACATCGAAATTGTTACATTATCATATTCATAATACATTTGCCCTTCATATTAACCATAAAACCCAAAGGCTAATCAAAGTATATATTTTAAAACCAGATGTCTACATTATGTGAAGAGATAAATAATTATCATTGTCGAAATAAACAGTTTCCTGTTTCAGTTCAGTTAGGATAACTACATTTAATTCTGTTTTCTTAATGGTAAAATGATTATATTTTTTATTCACTTTGTTCACATTCAGTAGTTTACAAACAACAAGATAACTTCTCCTTTCAGGAAAGCCCAGATGGTAATGTCATGGCTCTGTAAGCTTCTGAACATTTGAGTTAAATGGAGGCACAGCTGTGGATGTATCTTAAAGCAAAACCTAAAACACACTGTTACCTCATGTGAGATTAAGGACAAATCTAATGAAATAGGTAATATATCAGAAAGAGGTCTACGGTCCTCTAAAAGTCTGCTTCATCCTTGGGAATAATTTTCAGATACTTGAAAATGCTGCATTCTTCTTTTTAAACAATTATATGCAAGCATAAACAACTGGGAAATGTCAATTTTGTTCAGGAAGGAGACCGGTTCTGTGTCCCAGACACAGACATCTTTTGCTGCAAAATAACCCAAAAGCTGAAGACATTAGAAAGATGTCAGCGGAAGTTTGTAATATAGTATTATTCTAGTGAAACAGGTCCTGTATTGACACAGGCTTAAAGAGCCACTCAGTGTGGCACTGGACTAGCTGGATGTTCTTATAAATTCACCTTAATAAATTAGAATATCACTGAAAAGTTAACCTTTTTCAGTAGTTCAATGCTAAAAAAATTAAATAATATTGAAGGGATTTATTACAAATAGTTTTTAAGTGTGCAGTTTTGGTGATTGTGACCTCCATTTCATTAACCCGAAAAGTGTTGTATCTTAGAAGAAATGCTAGCCCACTGAAAGGTATGTCCAGCATTTGTACTTAATGTTTAGTCAAGGCTCATTTTGCATGAATGACTGCATAAGTGCGGTGTGGCATGGAGGTGAGGCACTGCCAATATGTTAAAGGGTTAGTTTGACAAATAACCCATGTAATAACCAGGATAGTTTGTTTTATTTGTTTCGAATATATTAGCAGTTATATTCATTGATATTCCATACTGCATATTTACGTAACCACTTGTTTGAAAAGGAGGTAGGTGGAAGGTTAGTACCCGGGTTCATTTGGAAACTGGCACTTTCTGTGAGTTATAATCGTTTAGTGGTGTTTTTAGTGGTGCCAAGCAACATTCGTGTTCCTATGTGTAGTTAGGATGGTTGAGCCAACCAGGTGTATCAATCTGTCTAATGTAATATTTATCTCTTCTGAGAAACAGAGTTTTTGGTTTTCATTTGCTATGTCATTATAATAAAACTCAGGATTAGATAATTTATTTGATGCACTGTGTATTGTGGCTCTCAGCGAGAACCACCATCAACTTTTCCAGCAGTGTGAGTTGGGACAGTAGCCCTTCTGATTGAGTGGACCACACAGGCCAGACGTTACTTCCTATTTGCACCGAGACCACTGATGAACCTTGTCACCACTTCACAAATGCTCCTTGCTCGTCAAATTGGATCAAATCCTTACGCTTCCCTATTTTTTCTGTTTCTTATACATTAACTTAAAAAAAACTTGCTTTCTAAGATGTCCCACTCACTGAAAGGCGCTATGATGACAAAATAATCAACTTTGCACACTTCACCTGTCAGTGGTCATAATGTTATGCCTGCTCTGTGCATATATGGGTCTCTCTTTAAGGAGAGTGTGAAGCTTGTTACTGTATGCAGCTGCAGGGTTGTCCTCCTCAGCTGCTTTGTCAGTAACCATGGCAGCGGCCCAGCTGTGTGCACAAACACGTGCGTTGCTTTGCGCTTCTTTATTTATCTCTCAGTCACTGTTTTTGACTCCGTTCAAAGAAAACATTTTGCAGTAAATGGTAGGTACTCAATTACTGACCTGTAGAGCTGTTACATCAGTGACACTCCCTGATTTTTTGCACATTTAGGTGCTCATTTCTGAGCCCTTGTAATGCCCTCACATGCCTGGTGATCACATTACTTCTTCCTGTTAGTCATGTGACTGTTTTCTGGCTGGCAGCATATGGCTCTTGTGTAACAGCACTGACACAAAGAGTGATATAGTCACTCCTGTTCTCTAACCAAGTGTGACCCCTTCTTTCTCCATCTCTGTTGGTTTTTTATTAACTCATGCCTACTGATTTCCCTCTGTACTTTTCCCGTCTTACCCTGACACCCCCCTCGCCACCCGTGTCGTATGTTGGAAGCTCCATTTGTGTCCCGCTGCCTCCCCCTTTCCTCCCCTTGCTTTTCTCCTCAGCATGTTGCTTGCTCTATATGTGGTATCGGCGCTGCAGTGGGAATCCAGTCCAAATGTTTTCCATATTAGTTCAGAGCCGTCTCTGTTTTCATATAGCAGCTGAGCTGGGCTTGGTAAAGTCAGGCAGGGGGGAAGGAAGGCGAGGAGGGGGCGGGGAGACAACAGAGAGACACGTCCACACACCAAAGACTGTTAACAGAAAAAAAGTCTCGGACACAAACAGGGGAAGAGTGTGAAGGCAGGAGGAAAAATGGGACAGGGCCAGAAAGGTTCCTCAGACAAGACGCAGAACCAGCAGAGTAGAGAGAACAGCCCAGGACCAGAGAATGGTAATAAGTGCAGAGTCTGTCGTTTCCCTCTTCTCGTCGCCTTGCTGCAGCTGCTGCTAGGGGTGGCTGTCACAGCCGTGGCCTTCCTCACGTTGGTCATCAGTCCTTCACTCATGGCTCGGGAGACTCCACACTGGGCTGGGATCATTGTAAGCTCCGACTACACCCTCTTCCATCAGCTACTTGTTTGCATAGAATTTGAATCTCCCATAACTTATATTGCAGCATGACTCACAGTGCATGGCAAAAGCTTCTCCCAGCACCTTAGGCCGGGTGATCATATATATCCTCACATAAAAAAAAAAACTCTGTCCGCATGAATATGAGCCTCTGATTCCTCTCAGTTGCACGATTCTGCATCTTCTGTTGTATGAGTTGAACATTCAAGAAGCGTTAGGAATCTTGGCAGATGAGCCAAAACATACAATCCCAGCATGCTGTCCTCCAGCCCACCTTATGAACATGTTAGTAGTTATTTGGTGTGCACACATCTCCATCCTTTCATCTGCCTTGTCACAAACTCAGACATGAATATACGTCATGCATTTCTTTAACGCCACACAGGACTGTGTTTTAATAATTTCTAAAACACCCTGAGCAGTTTTTTTTTTTTTTGCTTAAAAATAAAATTCTACGAATAAAATTATATTTCGAAAGTTAAGAGCATTAGAATGAGTCATGTTTTATTATGTAACCAGCAACAAGGGGAAGTGAACTAAAATAGTTTCAAATAATTAGTAATCTGATAAGTGTTGCAGGTATCTTGAGTTGAGCCTATTTCAATCTGAAAGGTCTAGATCAAATCCATTGCAACCAAATGCTTTGAGAAGTTACCTAAAATATAAAGTAAATTTATCAGAGAAGTAGCCAGAGGCCAGTAGTAACTTTGAAGGAGCTCCACAGCTTGGTTGGGAGAATCTGTTACTCTTTCAGTCCACAAATGCGGCCGTGGTGGAAGACAGGCAAGACAGAAAGAAATTCATAGAAGTAAATCTACCTTGAGATCTCCCTGGATACACCAGTTCCACCATGAAACATGGTGGTGGAAGTTTCAGACATCAGGAAGCTGCTCAAAGTTGATTGGAAGGTGGATGGATCTCAGTGCAGAACAATAATAAGACTGCAAAAGACCTGAGACTGAGACAGAGGTTAACCCTCCAACTGGACAACCCTAAACATACAGTATAGGATAGCTACAAGGCAACAGTTTGGATTTCCACATATTACAATGTTCAATTTCCAGGCTCAAATGCAACGGAAAATCTGTGAAATAAAATGTATGTTTAAAGACTCTTCAATCAGACTGAACTTGAGCTATTTTGCAAAAAGGAATGGGCAAAATCTGAAGGATCCACACATGAAATCCTTTTGCTTTCCTTCTCCCTTTTCACACACAATTTTTTAACAATACTTTGTGGAGATTTAGGCTCATTTTTGAAAGCATCCCTGAACTCCACCCAAATGTCTTCAAAGGTTATCCTTTTGCAGCTCACTTGTGGCCTGCATTAGCACTTTTCATGCTATGCTGCTGCTTTATTTTCATTTAGTATATAAGATGCCATGAAAACACATTAAGGTCTGTTGCTGTAAAGTGACAAAATGTGAAAAACTTCAAAGTGTTTGAATAGATACAGTTTACATAAGGCCTCAGGTCACACAAACATGTTTTCACCTATTTGGTCCTTCAATTCAGCCTATCACAGATCGGCTCTGCAAAACATCCCTCGACATCAACATCCCGAGTTAGATCCTCACGAGATTCAGCCGAGTGAAAAACATTGAGGTCATCAAGAACTTTCCAGAGAATCCTGGGTGCTTAAGAACCTGGGAAAAACATTCAAATAAGATGCTGCACGTTGGTCACAAGACTCCAATTGCGCTGAGGAGATAGAGTGTGAGTCGTGTGTGTGTGTGTGTGTGTCACAGAGAGAGAGAGTAATGAAATCAGAGAGCTGGTTAATGCTGAATCATACAATATTTAGAGATAAATAAGATTGGATTATTGTTTGTCTACACTGTGCCTATAATGAAATATATAATTGCAAAAAAGTAACATATTAAAGACCTTAACATGTTTGAAATGGTTATCCACACTATTTCTATTGCTCTAAATCAAGTATTTTTCTGTATGTTTTAGAAATCTGATTACATGTCCTTATTGTTGCAGCTTTGTTTGATTTCTATTGTCGGGTTCTTCCTCTACTGCATCACCTACCAGCCAGATGAGCGAACATCTACGCAGTTTATTGTCAAGGTGAGTTTGCAGGCCACCTATTAGAACTGCTACAAAATACACCACATGCATGCATCTCTTTAAAAAAAAAAGACCAGAATTGGGGGATGTCAGTCGCTGAAAACAAAAAAAATCTGATCAGGTGTTTTCTTTTTTATCTCGGCGGCTGATCTGTGCAAAGAACCTGTTTTTACCAACTCACACAGGCTGTTAGAGAAAGAAAAGATTGTAACTGCATTCCTGTATGAAAGTGCTCCACGGGGATTCCTATGAGTAGAGGAGCACTTTTGTTAATGCGACTTGATTGTACAGCTTAATTAGCCACGCAATGCATGCAGCTGGAATTTCAAAGCAATTAAAATCAATCCACTGTTGTTTTTCCAAAGAAGGATTACTTTATTTTCTGTGTTTGTCCGCCTCCCTTGTGTAAGTAGATATGTAAATACTGGAGCATGTAAATATGATTCAAATCTCTTTTGCACAATTTTACAAATTTGGTCTTAATCACTAAAAACACGAAGACTGGACTTAATTTGCATTCCTTAATATATATGTTGTAAAGCAAAGAGTGGTATGCAGAAAGTTCCCGCAATGAGAGATCCATCTGGGTTGTTCATTAGGATCCAGACAAACAAAATACTTATCTAAGACATGTGTGTGCCTTTTGTCACTATTTATCATTCAGAACTGGTGATGTGTCTCAAACAAAGCTCCACTGTTAATCACATGAACATCAGAGCTGCTTTCTCTGGCCTTTGAAACAATTGTGTTGTAATTTATTTATGCTATTTACTCAAACAGCTTTATAATTTTCCTTCTTGCTTAAGAATTTAAGGATGTTTAAGCTGGTTGCTTATTCATTTCAGTTATTCTTGGCAAATGTCAAGCATACAGAAATAAGTTGATCTGCCGATTAATTCAGTGTACCATGTTGTTTAAATTAATGTGTGATGATGTTACACACAGCTCTTGTTGTTGCACCATATTTTTATGCATTTAATGCATACAGTGCCTCACATAATTATTCATATGACTCATTTACTTTTTGTCATGTCACATAGAGAAACTACAGCATATTCTAATGGGAGTTAATGTGATAGAAAAGCATAGTGCATGATTATAAAGTGGGGGGAAATGGTATGCTGCATGTATTTGAATGTTTTGACAAATGAGAATCTGATCAGACCAGCTTCTCTGTTCAAGGAGAAGAAAAGCGTCCTCACAGCATGATGGTATCACCACCATGTTTAACACTTTTGCTGGCCTTTAGTGGTATTATTTATGTATGTAGTATTAGTTTTCCACCACACATAGTGATTTACATGCAGGTTATTAAAGCTGAATTATGTTCTCATCTAACAAGAACACCCTCCTCCATGTGTTTGTTCATTTCTGTCTTTCTTTCTGCCATTCTTCCATATAGACCAGATTTGCGAAATTCACATCTAGATTATTTTCACTCCATTAACTGTGGATACCAAAAGCTCCTCTAGAGTTATCATGGGTCTCTTTGATGCTTCACTTAAAGGGCCTATATCATGCAAAATCAAGTTGTGGGAGTTTTCAAACATATGGTAATGCAATTTTCTCATGAAAAACCAGAGTAGTTTTTGGCTTAATTCACGCTTGTCTGAGTAATCCTCCTGAATTCTGCTCTCTGAGCAGCTGCCCCTCCCTCTCCTAGAAAACGACTGAGTGTTCAACTAGTGACATCACTGGTGGAAAGTTGAGTGCCAGAGGTGTCTGCAACGCCCTTGCAAGCAAAGCGGCTTACCCCTGGTAGATTTTTAAACACACTCTCCTCCTTCTTAAAGTTGATGGCTGCTTCGGTTTTTTGCAGCTTAAAACACATTTTTGTTGGATTTTTTACTTTCTCTGTGAAAACTCCTGTTTGGCTTTATGGATTACAGGATTTTATTCTACATTCCTAATTAAACAGCAGATGGATCAAAGAACAAAGACGCCTGATGGACAGAGAAGTAAGTGGCTACATGCTAATGTGTGTTAGCCATTTATCAAGTTGCTTATGTAATCTTATAACAGCATTGCGTGGTTTATTAATTGATCTTTAGCATCTCAGAATGTTCAGTAAATGGGTGCAAACAACACCCACGGCTTTTTTATATACTGGGCTGGAAAGATTTGCTTAGTGGATGCAACTATTTTGGTTTGGGCTCTGTCTAAAGCCTGGAGATTTAGCAAATAAAATAGGCTGTATTGACTCCATTTTTTACAAAAAAAATAAAAATAAACCAAATGTCTGAGCCCTTAATATAAAAGAGTTTCATTGTGGTACTCTTTGCTTTTCAAATTATTCGTGAGAATACTGTTTGTGATGAAGCTTAGCACTGTTTGTTTCAGTCTGATCTGCTCCTGGCTCTGCAGCACAGCGCAGCGGAGCGTTGGGGTGCAGGAGGCGGGTTTATAGAGAAATTAGTCGTTTCACTTCGTGGTCCAACATTAACTACAGGATACAAGTAAAATTTCAGGACAAATTAATACTGTAAAACACCAACTATAACATTTTATCATACACATTTCTATCCCAGAAGTTGAAAGCTGTAAAATAGCATGATATAGTCCCGTTAAGAATGTTGTTCTTTCTGGTACTGTTTATTTGCTTATGTTCTCTAACAAACCTCTGGAGAGGTTGTTTTAGAAAAAAAATTGTATTTATAGAAATATGCAGTCTACACATATGGCCTCCTTTTATAATTAACATGACTTCTGAAGGTATTTTTATTTTTTTGGGTTTTAATTTTGTTTCACTGAGTACCATGTTAGAGAGTAGGGATGCAACTACACTTATACTGGTATCAGGGTTGATACTCTTATAATGTAATCATATCGCTATCAGTTAGTTAACAGATACAATGAACCGATACTTAAAATGTTGAAACTCTACAATAATTTCACAGAATTGTTTATTTTTTCACTTAAAAATTGAGTTTTGTGGTTATTTTTATTAATATTTTTTATCCAAGAAAATAAAACCTGTTTTCCAATTCATTTGCATTTTTGTGAGGTACAAGTATCAGCAATGGAACTCGCTATCAGCAAGTACTCAGATCCAAATATCTATATCTTATCAGTTTGAAAAAAAGTGGTATCATCGCATCCCTATTAGAGAGGTTAGAATGAATAGGCACACCACACTTTTTCACATTTTTAAGGCATGGCATTTTCCCAAAATGCTAGAAAACCAATCTTTATTTTCCCTCCATTTTACTGTGTTATAAAATTCCTGTATATTTAAAAAAAATGTATTTTAAATGGTGTGAACACTTTAGCCTTTATGTGCTATTTCAAAATGAACATAAACACCTTTGCAGATCAAGCTTTACTCATCACTTGCGTAATTCTCTAATGGATGCTAAAACGTGCTGGTGAATGAGAGCTCCTATTATATAAGTGATGGATTAAGAAGCAAGGTTTAGTGTTATTGAGATCGAGCAATTGCATAAACGACACAAAGCCTCTGTCACATTTTACAGATGTATTTTTAGACAATCTCTGCAGGTCAGAATACCGACACAGGACATCCATTAACTGTGCCTGGCACTGTATCGTGTCTCCTCTGTGCTAAAAGCTGGGCTCCCACCCTGAGGGTCAGACCTAGCCCTGCAGTATTGTGGGTAATCTCTTTGAACAGAATTTTTCAGCAGCCACCGAGCCAGAATTTATTTTTCTAAGCCACTGTTTTGGCACTCTGGGGTGGTCATGAGACAAAAGAGTTAAGCAAAAAGGCAGGTTTTATATTAATATGCTGTATAAAAACACTTTGGTTTAGGTTCACTTTGTTTAAATCCTAATTCTGAAACAATCAAACATAAAAACCACAAAACTTTACATAAAGGTTATGTTTTCAATAAGATACTCCAAATATCATTACAAACATAATATTTGTGTCCACAATTGTTGCTCACTGGAGCTGTATTATGGTTGTGAAATTGCCTAAAAGTTAAAAACAAACAAGCTTCTAAAAGTGATACAAAAAATTGCCAAATCCAATCAGGATTAATTGCGTAACATAATCTTCACTCAAAGCAAAAGTAGAGATACCAAAGCCTCCAACTTGTATTTCTGTACTTCTGATATTTCTGCTACAAGAACAATCAACTTTTTTTTAATTTCAACATAACTAGTCAGTTTGAGTCAGATGGTGCAGCATCGGGGAAGCCACACCATGTATGAAGGTTGCGGTCCATGGTGAGGCTGTCCGACTTGGAACAATTGCCAAGTGTCTTCCCTTCCTTCTCTTTCCAGCCTTTTCTGTCTACCAACTGTCCAACAGAGAACACTGGAGTCACAAACTATTTAAAAACAAAAGTTGTCTGGCCAGTAAGCATATTCTACATATGTGATGCATGGAAACAAGTTAAACCCCCTTTTTGGGCCAGACACAAAGAAACAGCCAGCTCAACTAATTATCGCGGCTAAATGTAAAGGAAAATCATTTAGAAAGAATCTTTATACTACTTTAACATCATTCTTTGATATTTTTGCAGATGGATTGCACTAACATAGGTTACCCAAAAGTAACTTATTGAATAACTTCATGCTCACAAACAACAGTTGTGGTCATCTCAGTGATCTGACTGTTCTGTTCCTGCCCAATTGATCTGTCCTAGAGTGGGATAAACTGCACTGTGCCCCCATCCCTTCGGTTTGGCATGTTCCTTCCCTTAATTCTAAGATTCCAGATGTTTCATAATTCTCAGGTAAAATGATTGCCAATAAAGAGACATTTTATGAAAAAAGCAATCCCTTCTGTGATTAAAGTGGGAGATGCATGATGCTTTAGTAGACACTACCCCATCATGCACATATGGTAGAGTCTTCATGTTTTAGTCCATGACAGCAGTGACATAAAAAAAACAACTTTTTCTTCCATGTTTGCAGACTTGAAAATATGAAAATATACAAGAGAAAATATGAAATTTTCTCTTGTATTGTACAGTACAAAGAGGATGGATGCAATTAACGCTTCATTTAACTTTTTGATTCAAATATTTTTTTCCTTCAGAGAAAAATGATCAAATCATCAAAATGCAGGAAATGGCAAAACTGATTCAATATAAACATGATCAAACGCAATCACATGAATGTTTGGTAAATGTAAAAGTTTTCTTTAATGTCATCAAATGTCATGCAAAGCTTATTTCATCCAAAATAAAAGACTAAAATTATTCATACTACCAAACACAGCCTCTTCTTTGGGTGTTTTTTTTCTTACATTATATTTCTTCCCCCCTCCAGCTCCTGTACTTTATCCTGTGCACCACTGGCCTCATCGTTTCAGTGCTGGTTGTGGCGTTTGCTGGACACCACCACTCCCAGGCCAGCAGCTTCGTCTGCCAGCAGGCGAGAGAGGACTGCTTGTGTGTGCTGGATCAGAGTGACCCGATAGCTAGAACCTTTAAATATGAAGGCGTCAGCGACTGCGAGGCGATCACCGGGACTCTCACCTTTTACTTCCTGCTACAGATCCTCCTGAACCTTGCCCAGGCGCTTGTCTGTGCCATCGGAGCCTTTATCATGTGGAAGCATCGCTATCAGGTCTTCTTCGCCGGGATACAGATCAAATCTCCCTCCAGCCAGCAGTGGCAAAAAGTTTAACGTGTTGGAGAGGACTCTGTTTAGTCAGAGTATAGCCAAGGTCATATTTTATCCTAGGCGCTAAACGACAGGGGTCTGTTGGGTGTTTGCCTTAATGTGTTTTTCCTTTCTGTCAGTTACAGACAGTTGACAAATTACAGGAAAAGTACAAAACTTTTTAATCTTTTACAGGAACTTTCAGTGTTACTTTTCTACAGCATTTTCACGGATGTAGGGCAGATAAGAAAAAGAAAAGTCTACCAACGTGTTGCTTCAATGCTGAACGGTTGCAGCTGCTCCTGTTCAGCAGCTTCAAAGTAACAAAATCATGAGGTTTTATACACCCATTGTACAGTCCAGCTACCAACTCTGCTGACATCCATCCATTTCCTTTATAATTCCTGGAAACAGGAAATGCAGTGTGTGCTCAACTGATTGAAACTGCATGAATCTCTGTCTTTCAGTGTTGTTGTGATGGGAAATAAAATAAAATGACAACCAGAAAGGCCAAATAAAAAAACCATGAACTATATCACCAACCATGAAAAATCAACTCAAAAGGTCAGAGTAGTCTTGTAGAGAAAACTTCCTCCCTAACAGGATGTTTTCTGGAGAAGTTTCTTGTATTGGACCCGTCCAAAAAGTTTCTGCAGGAATGGGAAGATCACAGTTCTCCAGAAAACATATGGTTTCCTTTATTACTTTCTTGGCTTAATAATTGTGTAAGAGATCATTAATTTAAACATAAGAGGAAATACCATAAAACATATGATTCATATCATGTTCACCAGATCAAGGAGTCCCCGCCCCCCACATCTCTCTATGATTAAATGTGAGGAGGTATCCATCCTGGAAGACATGTGTCTCTCTGTGTCAAAGCATTACATCACCAGATCAAGTTGATAAACCAGGACAGCTTTGTTCTGGGGCCATTCAGTCAGCCTCCTCTTACTGCATGGTCATGTATTCCTTTAATTTGTCATCCTTCTGTAGTTGAACATCTTTTAGTGCTTTTATAGTTATGGCGTTTTGTACAAAACATTGTATTTGTAGTTTCCAATGTGGCCAAATTAAGATTTTATACACCCAAAAAGAACAAAAACATTTGTCAAATTATTACTTTTTTTTCCTTAATGTATTGAAATTGTCTGCTGTGGACACCAAATGAAATCCCAGAGACAGAACTGAAACCAGTATTTGTTTTGTAGCTCCAAACACAGACACTGTCCAAGATCTCTTTGGCTTCTTTGTAGTTAAGAAATAAGTGCAGGGTTATGAAAGATATTTGCCCCTTGCATATTTATTCTGTTATTGTCCTTTTCACACACTTAAATGTTTTATATCATCAGCATCCTTTTGTCAGATGAGGGCCTGAACATTTATTTTAAATGACAAGTCCATTATTAAAGAAAAGGAGCTGGCCTTGTGTGAAAAAGTAATTGTTTCCCAGACCTAATAACTGGACAGGTCCAACCTGGCAGCAGTGACTGCTTGTCACTGCTGCCAGGTTGGACAAAAGTCCAACCTGGCAGCAGTCCAAACACTTTTGCCAGTTATGGCAAAAGTGTTTGCCATAACTGGCAATGAGTAAAAATATGTTAGCATCTTTTAGGTTTGCTACAGCATCTCAGCTAGACAAAATTTATTTTGACTTTAACTAGGCCAGTTCTCAGCTCACAAAAACCTGCTGGCTTGGTTTGAATCCTTGTTCTGCTTTATAATCCACGTGGATTTAGGAGTTTGCCCTGTTCGAACCCGCTCTCGGTCTGTCTTGGCCATTGTGTACTTGGGAAAAACACTTCACCCACTTTGCCTGCTGGTGGATGTCAGAGGACTCAGTGGCAAATGTGTCTGGCAGCCTTGCTTCTGTCAGACTGACTCAGGGCAGAGATGGTTAAAATGTAGCTTACCACCCTCAGCGTGCGAATGGATGAATGACTGAATGTAGTGTAAAGCGATTTGGAATCCTCTGACTTGAAAAAGTGTTGTACAGAGGCAGGCCGTTTACAATTTAAGGTCATGAAATTGTGGGTGAATATTCTCCTCCAGGATCTTGTATTAGACAGCAGAGTTCATGGTTCCAGCAAGTTTTAGAGCAAGCAGCCCAGGTTCAGATGTGGAAATGCAGCCCCAGATCATCATACTACCCCCACCATGTTTGAGTGTGGGTATGAAGCAACTTTCCAAAAAGTTCCCCTTTTGTCCCATTATAGAAAATCAGAATATGTTTACAAAAATGTTGGGGATGAAAAAGATTTGTTTGGAAATTGTGACTTTGAGGTCTTAACCATAGGAGTGGTTTAAATCTTGGCACTCTGATACAGATCCCAGTCTCTTTCACATTGTTGAATGCTAAGGTAAGTGAGACCTAGTAGTTTTGATAGGCTAGCCCCTCCTTGGTGTGTTCACCGCTGTTTCACCATAGAAGTTGTTTTTTTTAACTATTAAAAACTCAGACATCATTTACTTTGTTTCATATCTTTTTTGTTTGTTTTTTAGATCTTCCTCTTTATGTTGTCAGGCAAGTTTATCTTAATTAGTTCCTTGATTCTACAGGTCTGGCAGTAAACAGTTCCTGGTGTAGGAGATGAAATTGAATTAACCTTTTGAATAAATATGCTTATTTAAAGTTAAACCATAACACCGAGGGCATTTCCTTTTTCACATGGGGCCAGGTTGGCTTGGGTAGCTTCTTCCCTCTAATAATGGAAGCACTGTTTGAGAACTGTCTTTTCTATTTACTCAAGTTATTGTTTAATTAAGAAAAAATAGTTTGATGATTTCAAAACACTTTAGAGTCACAACAAAGCATGGACAGAAAGAAACGAAAAGGTTGACACTGCTTTTTTTGGGTGATACTGTATGTAGTTTACTCACTTCTGAATGGTTTATGGCAATAAAAGCTTATCCTGATTCCAGCAACACAGTCTGTGCAGACAACCCTTCATTGGAAGCAGAGCCAAACAGAGCTCTAACTTGCGAAGGTGGATGCCAAGCCAGTAGCCTGCATGACTCAGTCCGCCCGTAGGAGGGGAGAAGGTGTCGGCTGGGGGGGAAGAAAGGGGGACTTCGACAGGCAGCTGGAGTGACGTAACTCTTTAATGTAAGTCTGTTTACCCAGGGCCAAAGCCATAAAGGAAGAAACACGAAGGGCAAGAAAATATATATTAGCATAAATTCTTTATATCTACCAGAAACAGCGGAGAGCCCATACATGCAGGGCTCTGAATGGTAAACTTCATGCTGCTTTTACAGCCTAACAGGATGAAGTGTGCAGCAGTGAAACCCGTGGGATGTTACATCCATTTCTAGATAAAACGTACTAAATGGGAGAATCTTCTTACAGGACAACCATTAGTTGTGGGTTCCACAAATCTTTTATTAACTGAAGAGTGACAAGAAGACCGTTAATGTTCAAGGAAAGCCATTAGAAGTTGTATTCAAAAGGTGCAATTAAGCCATATAAAGGGCACAGTTCAGATGAGATCCAAACTGAACATTTGGATGGGAGATGGGCATTTCTAGCTAAGTCAGTTTAAAGAGTGACTCAAAGTGCAGTATACTAAAACACAGGGAGGGAAAGATGGTAGAGTGTGCAGAATAAGGAGCAACCGTGTTGTTCTTATTAAAAAATAAAGTACATTATTTAGGTTTCAAGGATTGCATCAAACTGTGCTAAATCATATAGTAAACATGTGAAATGAGACCAACTCATGAACTTCTATTGTAATGGTGAAAAAAAACATGATCTCTCAACCCGTTCACAGCAAGGATAATTTCGCACTTATTTTTATTAAGATGCATTTTTAGAGTATGAGCTCATGCTCCACCAAAAGAAAGAGCCTGAACAAGGCAGTGCTTTGTTTCACGTGCTTGTTTTGTGCTGAGATGTCAACGTGTCACGTGACCACAAAGGCTCAAAGTTTACAGCCAGACGCTGGAAGTCACATGCTGCTCATCATGGGGGCAAGTTTATTTATAAACCTGACAGCTGAGGAGCGGCTATCGGCCATCCTTTTGTGTGAGTAAGAGTTTTAGGTGTGGTCATTGGATCTTTTTGGACAAAAAAAAAAGAACAATAAAAAATATTAAACACAATAAAAGGGTAAATATTTACAGTGCTGTTAAAGTATTCCCAAAACATAAGTTTGTTTTTGTTGTTTCTTTGTCACCTTTAAATGTTTTACATCATAACAACTTGCAGATATTTGAATTTCTACATCAGAATAAAGGAATCACTTAAATATTACCTGGCAAAAAATTAAAGTGGGTTAAAGATTTTTATTTCATGCCATGATCTAAAGAAATTCAAAAACAGATATAAAAAAAAATACGGTCACTGACCTTCAGATATCAGTCTGGAAATGTTACTAAAGTCCTTTTGTAGGGCTTTGGGGCATCAGTAAGCCACAGAGAAGGCCTCTATCTACAAATGGGAGACAAACAGTTCTCACCAAAAAAGAAACAAAGCCCTTTTCATAGCTGCCGGAAAAAACAAATGAATTAGCATTTATAACCAATACATTTTACATGAAAGACAATTTCTTGCAGAATGTGCATAGGCTTGAGTGTTATTGGGTGAAAGATTTGACTCAGTTAAAAAGCCTCTAGCCACAGAAGTGTTTGTTCACCCTGTTTTCCTTCTCTCCCTTCCCACTGAATACACAAGGGCCAAGCATGTGACTTCTCACTGCGGTTTGACAGGAAAGATGCTCAACAACAATCCTGAGGTTTGCTTCCTAAACTAGGTCCTGACTGAAAATTTAAAATGGTATTTAAAATAATAAATTCAGCAAAATTGAGCTGGGTAGTTTGGAAAGCCACTCAGACTTGACAGTAGTATCTCAATATGGCAAATATGATACCTCTGCCAGACAGTAATGATGGTCCTGATATTACCCGCTCTCTGCCTCCCTAACAGCAACACATTCCAGTAATGCTGCACTTTACCCCTCATGTCTACGCAGTGACAGCTGCTCACCATTATGGCACGGCGTGAACTAATTTTAATGGCTGTCACCGGCAGCAGGAGTGAACGCAGGCCTGCCAGCGTAAACAACAAACCCAGAGCCAAAGACGGATGGTCCTCTCAGCGGAGGGTAAATGACGGGAGGGCATGAAACTCTAGTTTGCTCCCTGTGATTCGTTTATCACCTCAAAAAGGGAACAGAAGTTCAGGCATACAGATGATCAGCTAGCTTCAGTTGTGAGATACCCACTTGTGAGCTGAGTTTCCACTGTGGCCAAAGGTTTTCCAGTAGAAGTCCTATTCTGCCCACCTGCAATGGATCCATAATTAAATTCTTTCTGAGTTCCAACTTGATATATTTAATAAACAAAGCTTTTATCTTCAGTTATGTGTGCAGGAAGGTTTAGGTGTGCAATATGCACAGCAGTGTTTAAACTTTTACTAAATGGGATTTGAAAATATAACTTTTTTTTACAGTACTGAACTAATGCTTTGAGTCATGCTTCAGTTGTTTTAATACATTGCACCAAAGACTTAAATCTTAAACAGTTCTTACTTCATCAGACTTCTAAGGGTTGTTTCAAAATTTTCATTTGGAATTTGGCTTCTTTTTCACTAAAAGCTCTGTCCAGCACCTAAACATTTTCAGAAGCAGTTATTGTCGTTTGTACATTTCAACTCCAACTAATTCAGTCACGAAAAGGCTCAAAAACTTAAGGTTAACAGGCACAAAATGGTAATCAAGCTAATCACTATGTAAATAGGACTATACAATACAAGCAAAACTGCCTGTGTGGCATCCTGTACACAGTACTCCTTTGGTAAACATGATGGCTGCGTCATGCTGTGGGGATGCTTTTCATCTGCAGTCAGGAAAGCTAATCAGTAACTGGGAAGATGGATGGAACTAAATGCACACCAGCACAAGAAAATATGATGCAAACATAGAGCCATACTACAATATGTTCGGATAAAAGCATATTGATCTGCTACAATGGTATATTTAAAGTCTGGGTTAAAATTCAATGGATATTTTATGGCAAGACTTGAAAATGTATGTAGACAGACATCCTTTGTGCAAACTGATCTTAAGCTAGTCGTTCTTCAGAGGTCTAAAGCTGGTCAAGACTCTCCCCTCAAGCCTTGAGGATATAACCTGCAGTAAATAGTGGTTGTGCTGGTCTTTCATATCGAGTTCTGCATACTTCAGACGCTTTTTCATTCATTTTTCTTTGTCCATATTAAATAATTTTACAAATAACTGTTTGCATCTCAAATTATGAATACGTCATAAAAAAATCTCCTAAACACAAGGATGAACTCATCTTGTGGAGACAAAACATAGTTAAAACATACTTGAGATCTATTGGCATTTTGTTAAAGTGGTAAAACAGGAAAGCTTCTCAAACAGTAGGTGGTCAGGAGAGGTACAAATTGTCCGTCTGGTCCTTAATCAGAAAACTGCCATTGAATATCAGATTGTATTTATTGACTGTAGTTCATTTTGTAACCTTCCATACACTTTGGCAGCAGGCCACAACAAAGCCATAACTTAGCGTTCCTGTATTAAAACTACAGAATTATTTTTTTCATTAGTGTTGCGTCATAATTTTTTTTCATAGAAACTGGAATTTGGGTTTTCATTAGCTGTAGCTGGGATAATGATAATGCAAAGAAATGTATTCTTCAAATAGGAGGCATGCAATGCATCTGTTAAACAGATTTTTGATTATATCCTAAATTATTGTGTCAGGGAAGAGAGAAAGTCATGGATGATTACAAATTCCTGCAGGACCAGTTAGAAAAAAAGCTCATCAATAACTGTGGCTGAGGTAATTTTGATAAATTGAATACATTTATGATCAGTGTGTTTGTCCTTTTTACTGTATAGATTTTCTGAAATTAATCACTCGATAAATGCAGACAGTATTATGATGCTGCAATAAAATATTTTTGGGGGCATTTATGCCTTGTAATTAATATAAATACATGTGTAGTTTGTGGCATGGCAAAGAGGTAAAACTGAAACTACAGTGTAAGAACTTAAAAGAAGCAACATGTTTGCTTGAATTATTAGAAAAGTGTACGTTGCATGAGCTGACATACACATTTGGGGTAAATGTGGACAAATTTTTCCCCATTTTATTTTTGTGTTTCCAAATGCAAATGTGAGTAAGTGAACGTGGAGGTGGTTTGGTAACAAATCCAAGCATACTAGAATGAAAAGATTGAGGCATCCACACAAATAACTGTTACAAATTTATTGGAACATCCGACCAGATAAAATAGATTTTCTATACATTAAGCAGAACGTGTCACAGGAAAAATCACTAACTTAAGCAGTTGTGCTCTTAGTACATGTCACATTAGTTCTGATTTAGGAATCAGCTCAAGTCCAAGAGAAAATAGTGGCAAAGATTTTACACCAAAACAACCTAAGTGAATCAATGAGTAAATTATGTCAATGTTACACAAAAATATTACATTTATAGAAAAAGAGATGTAACAAGGAAAAAGGTTATCGCCCACTCTCACTACATTATTTACCAAAAATAAGATCTTTAGGAAAATTCAAGTAGGTTTTCCACAGGTTCTCAGTATTTCTATTCACATTTATATAAAGAAATTTGTAAAAGTCAGCTGAAGTGGTACAGTGAATGCATATCTGAAAATAACACTAAACACAATCTGTATAAACAAAGGTGTGATATCCCGAGCAAAGCAGTACAGCTTTACATTTCCCTTTCTTTAAAAAAAGTGCACTTACAACCATTGCAGTGTGCCGTTAATAAAAATAACAGTAAGGCAGTGTGATTTTTTTTTCTCAAAAGATAAAAATAATACTCCAGTTATAAACGGAAAAGGTTCGCATAAATACCTAAAGAAACCTAAAGGATGAAGAGTTGAATACTATATCAGAGTGTGTGCCTTCGTCTCCTAGAGGCCAATCGGTGACCTCTGCACCACCGATGAACTCACCAACACTTTTACTTGATTCTAACATTCACTTAGAAGTCCTATCTGGCATACCGTTGTCATTGTGACAGATGTGAACTGCTTCTTACAGCTGACTGAGCACAGAAGGCACATTTAGCATCCAAACAGGCAGTGTTTGTGTCGTAATCAAGTAATCATGTCAACAACCTTCCTACTGACTGCTTGGAGTTCAAATCCAGAGATTGCAGGAGTGCATCTAAGGGTGCGTGTTGTTCTTTAGGCTAAAGACAGTGTTCATCTGCTTTAAAAGCCAGCAGCTGAGCTGTTTTAACACCCCCCCCCCCTCCGCTCAGAGTGTTGAGATGTGATGGTGGTTGAGCTGGGAAGTACCCAGGAATCCAAGCCGTTGTTTGTTCTTCCGCTGCTCTGTCATCTGTGGAGCAGACAGAAGGAAAACACAATTAAGCTGAAGTGGTGTTTAATTCTGCATGGAGCAAACATAGCATGCAAACCTATGTTCGCACTGTAGCTGTTCTAATGTCCACTCGATTGTGCAAAACAAAATGGTCCCATTGGTTATGGTGTAATTAGTGTCGTCCAAACGGATGTTTGTTCATTTATCAGCAATTTGAACAGAAATTCACGTTCAGTAATCATCAAGACTTTCCTGCATCTTGGGCTTTTGATGATTTATGAACGGTGTTTTTTTCACTGTGGAATGATGATCCAACAATCGTAAATGAATTTTGAAAAAAAAACTGTCTAAGCAATTAAAAATGTATAAAAATAATTGGTGGATTGGAACGACTGTACCGCTCCGTCGTGGTGAAGAAAGAGCCAGGAAAGGAAAGGGAAGCCAATTTATTTGTATAGAACAATTTAAACGCAAGGTAATTCAAGGTGCTTTACATGATTTGAGACAAAAACAACAATGCAACATTTAAGGCATAGAAAAAAAGAATAAAAAGCAGTAACAGTGATTAAAAATGAATTTACAAACATTAAGAAAATAATGAAAAACAACAGTAATTAAAAGAATAAAAAGAAAAATCATATCAGTTACTCATAGGCAAGTCTAAATATATACGTTTTTATGGTTTTTTTTTAGCTGAGCCGAAAGGCAAAGCTTTCTTTTTAATGGTCGATCTACGTTCCTACCCTCGTCTATGGTCACAAACTCAGGGTGGTGACCAATAGAATGAGACAAGCAGCTGAAATTAGTTTCATCAGTAGGGTGTCTGGGCTCCCTTACTTAGAGGTAGGGTGAGAAGCTCAGTCATCTGGGAAGGGCTCGGAGTAGAGCCGCTGTTCCTCCACATCGACAGGAGCCAGTTGAGGTGGTCAGAATACCTCTTTGGCTGCCTCCCTGGTGAGGTATTCTGGGCACCTCCCACCCGGAGGAGACCCAGAGAAAGACCCAGGACACACTGGAGGGATACAATGATTCTCAGCTGGGCTGGGAACGCCTTGGGATTCCTCCCGAGGAGCTGGCCCCACCCAAGTGGAAGGAAGGAGTAATGGCCATACACTCCCTCTAATATCTGGTTAAATTTCCCTTAGCATGTTGTAGAGAAACCACCAACCTTTTGTTGCCTTTAACAAGAACAATTCTGCATTTTCCTTCACTTTTCATAAAAATGCTAGAGTTCCATAAAAATAGTTAAATTCTACACATTGATCTGGCTTTGAAGCAAAGTACAGACATTTTCAAATGGGCTAAAGATTTGGGCCTTTTATCCACCCATTTCCCCAGACTAGCTCTGATCAGTGCTTGGGTTTATTTTCCTGTTGGAACAAGTCTACTTCAAAGTTACAACTAAGGTGAAGATAAACTGTGCCAGAGCTAAAATATTTTTGAAAGGTACTTCTCAGTCACTATCATGCCACCCACTTCGCCCAAAGCATCAAAGCTACTGAAAGCATAACAGATCCTCAGCATGATACTTCCACTGCCATACAAGGCAGTTGCTAGTGAGTTTTCAGGATTATAAGCCTCACATTCTCCAGACATCCATCCTATCATCGAGGATAAATAGCTAAATACTTGTCCAGTCTGACAATAAACCTTTTCACCAGAAAGCAGTAAGCATGTCCATTTAGTAAGCTGGAAATCATAAAAGCAGGAGCTACTTTCATGGTTGGGACGTTGGCTCATGTTGATGTTTGACTTGGTTCACTGTGGACAGCTTTGCTAATGTTCAAGAAACTTTCAGTCTGTAGCAGGCTTGAGCCCTGGGGCCTTCTGAATTAATTTTTTGATACCCTAATAAGGAAAGTGTGTAATGGTGAGATTGCTTAAATATTGCAATAAAAATATAGGTTGCAAGTAATGTTTCCTAACATCCCAGATATTCTCTGAGATTTAGAATCTGGGTCACTAACTTGAATGTTTTTTTATAACCCTATCTAACTGATCACATATATCTGTAACGCAGAGTGTGTGGCATTTAAAATAAATTAGCTTATATATGTGTGCGAATATGGCTTCGAATAAATGGGTTGTGATTGTGGTATAATGAGCATTAGTATTGCAATGACAACAAATGGTACAGGTATTTTGGTCACAGTCATGTAGACAGTTTTAGTCGAATGGGTTTTATTTGGACACACCTGAGTTTTCCGACAGCACAATGGTTCAAAACACCAATTAAAACAGCTGTCAAATATTCAGACTGATGTCAGAACCCTCTTGAAGCCTAAAAAAAAGTATGCAAATTTCTCATTCAGTGCAAGAGGAGAGTAGTGTTTTGGAATGAATACATAATTTGACCCTTCTACTACGAGTCATAATTCCCTTTATTCTTCACTGAGAAAACAAAAGGGCAATGTTAATAAATTGAGCTACCATGACATACATTCACAGAGGAAAAGGTGTAATATGTGATGTTTATAGGTCAGCAGAGGTGGTGTGGTTTGAAGGTGCCAGACAACTTTCTCAAGAGATCTGCAGCCTTATTCAGTTCTCACCTGCTTCTGAACGGACAGAATTATCGCTGGTGCTCAGTGTAAAACCTACATGTTGGCATTTCAACAGTCAGGAGCGCTAAATAGCTAGATTTAAATTACACCATCAGTACTGGCCTCAAAGTAGATTTAAAGATTACGCCTATGTGTCTTTGTCCAACGGGGTTCTGTCGGCACAAAATCTTTGTTGTTATACGAGGGGCTGAAAGGCAGCAGGAAGCTGTTGGCAGCTCTACAGGACGTGGAGGTCAGGGGAGCTTGTTTTTTTGTTTATTGGAGTGTGATCCTCCCACAGCAGGAGCTGTTTTTGCACATCTGGCAGAAAGGGGAACAAGGACAGGCCTGTGCATAGGATCACATGCGGGGTAGGCAGGTGATGGGAGTGATCAGTCACACTGCAGCAGCGCAGTTAGTCATCCAAACAGCCAGAGGCTCACTGGTAGTTGTGTTTGCATCCGACATGATAGTCACCTGTCGTACTCCGTCCAACTGAGTCTGACAGAAGAAGTCGACATTAGTTGGCTTAGAGGAGACATATGATGTGATAATAATGTCTACCTATTCTTCCACTTGCGTTTTAAGGTAAAAGCAGCCTCGCTGCCAGGAAAGTTGCTTAATATGCAAAACAAGCTGCTGCACAAATATACAGCTCTTGCGACGAGGGGAACTGGTTGAAGGTCCCCTTTACTGAACATTGTGAAAATTTTGTTCATTTTTAAATAATTGCTTACTCTTCATTGCATATGCATGTTGCATGTGAACATTTTCTCCGACCCCCGTTCACTGCATCAGTCACACAAATAAAATAGAGAACAAAACGAGTGAGAAAAAAAAAAAAACAGTCCCTTCACCGTCGCAGGGAAAAATAGTATTTAGACATGGTCCTGCCTACATTGGCTTAATACCGCCCACGGGAAGGCTTCTTTTGTAGCCTGAAGAGGGCAAAACACATCTCTCTACTAGTAGAAGTTATTAGCCGCAGCTGGTAGCAACTCTACAGCATGGAAGAACAGGGTTGGGCCTGGTTTAATAATGGACATAGGACAACAGCTTTGCAATTTTTTACCCAAGAAAGAGGAACTGAGGAAGAAACTGTTGTAATTGGCTTAGGAACACTGCCACCAAAGTGAGTTAATTATTTTATCAAAGGCATCAAAAGAGCTCATTGCTTTTAGCCAGTCAGAGAAGAAATGCATATTGCAAATTATAAGTCAAAATCATGATCCTGACGTTTCACTCCACCCACTCTGACAAACTGCTACCTCCTAAAACAGGAACCATAGCGCATTTTTTCCCACATAAAACAGCTCAAAATGCATTGGCCGAGAAGACTTTAGGAAATTCATTGAAAAAAAAAAAAGTGAATGAGACCAATAATCTATTTACCAGGTCAAGATATAAAATCAACATCAAGCAGGTCTGATTACAAGTTTCCATGGGGTTTATTTAATAGTCTGTTCATGGGATAGTTACTGAAAATTGACATTTTAAAAACATTTTAGAGGTAAGGTTAGTTTTATGTAATCGGGACTATGATGCAGTCTCAGTCTAAGATCAAGGTTACAGGCATCTATTTAAAATTTTCGATTTTACATGAAGATTTGTTTGCAGTTACAGTATGAATAAAAGTGAGCGACACACAAGTGAAGAATTGTTAAATTAAATAGCATTAAATTTCTGAAAATACTAGTTATGCATTTTATTTGAAGCGTACAAGGACACTACACAATAACAAGGACGAGAGCAATATGAATTAAGCAAGCTAACAAAATAATCACAAAAACAATTACACACTGACTAATACTGGATTATTCATTGAAGGCAAGTTTGAACAGTTGAGTCTTAAGGTGGGATTTTGACACAGAGTGAGTCAGTATCTCAAAATTGAGGTAGCAGAGAGTTCCAAAGTTTTGGAATAGAGCAACAAAAAACTCTGTCTCCCGTAGTGACAAGGCGAAAAGAACCAGGGGGAATGAGTGGGTTGGGGGTTGGTGTAGGATCAGAGAGAATGTGAGGGAAAAGTAATGAGGATTAGGTCAGACAGGGAGGAGCAATATGATGAATGGCCTAAAATATTTAAAAGGATCATTGTAAAAATCATTCTCGAATCATAATGGGAAGCCAGTACAGTTGATGTGGTGGGAATAGGGAGTTTTTGTAATCAGACATGTGACAGAATTTTGAACCAACTGGAGTTTGTAAATCAATGTGTAAGGCAGACTGAATAAGAATTAAAATAGTCAAGACAAGATGTGACAAGAGTGTGAACTGATATAGCTGTAGAAAGGGAATAAGGGAAGGGCTGTGGCAATATTACTAAGATATGCAGACCAAAAATTAAATTATTTATGTTGGTTTGAAATGAGGTGTTATCAAAACCCAGATTCTTAACTTTAGTGGAAGGCAGGACAATGGTGTTATCAAGGAAAAGTTAAAAAATGTTAACCCTGGAGATAGTAAAATGAGAGCCATTGTGGATAAACTCACTTTTATTATTGTTAAGAAATTTAGACGAAAACCCGGATTTCAAATCGGGTAGACAATTTGTAAGAATTAGGTTTACCCGAGATGTAGCGCTGGGTGTCATCTGCGTAGCAATGGAGTTTGATATTATATTATCAGAAAATATTGCCAAAAAGAAGGAGGTAAATAATAATAAAAAGAAGGGGGACAAGGACAGAGCCATGAGGAACACCAGAGCTGTGAGGAGAGGATAAACTATAGAGGATAATCTATTGAGGATGAAGTGTGAGACATTGTCTCAAAGGCAACAGTCATATTAAAGCCCAGTCTACACAAAGTCAGGTATTTTTCCTACAGTTTGGACTGGCATCCACACGTAAACACAGATTTACGGCACCAAAAACGATTCTATCTAAAAACTGAAGAGCTGCGTCTTCCATGTCTGTGTGTGGACAGATGAAACAGTACAAAAATGCTCCAACATCCCTCGAGCAAAATGTGTTTACACTCACAAACAGCATTTATGCCCCCAGAGCTGTATTGGCATTACTGATTATCCAAGCGCTTTGTGCTCGCATGTTTTTACAAGCTCCATCAATGGTGTATTTAGAAGTAGACAGTATAAAGTTACTTCGAGCAAATAGGGTTTTGTCGACCTTTTTTTTCTTCTTTTTAAAACAAGCTGAGGAAAATATTTGTCTTTAAAGGCCCAGTGTTTAACAAATTCGGCTTTTTCTTAATAAATATTCAAGTACTGCTTTCATAAATACGTATTTTACCGAGGTCTAATCACAATCGCATTATCATGAAAGAGTTCCCGTGTCTTAGAATACGTTGTTTATAGATACAGAGGGTGCACCACCCCCCATCTGAGGCTGCCATGTTGCATCGCCATCTTTGAACACGTCAGCCGAAACTGGTTAGCTTTACACATTTTAGCTATATGCGTTTTAGCCAGTGACATCGGGAGGTGGGGGAGAGGTGAAGAGAAGAAACGAGCATAGAGGACCATGGATCATAGTTTTCAATTTTAATAGAGGACCATCCGTACTCTTTGCCCCGTGAGAGGGAGGAAACAATACCACAGAAAAGAAAAAGAAATAACCGGGATAAAACAAGAATCTACATCGGTGGAGCGTTTACCAGATGGAGACTATTCATGAGGGACACGATCTTGAAGACGGACGCGGAGGTTGCAGGCTTTTTGCTGGACAGGTAAGTTAATTACATTAAACAATGAAGTTTATGTTAGCGTTATGTTTGACACAGGACAGGTAAGTCCAGCAAATACTTTATCTTCAGTTTAACTCGGACAATTTACTTTGCGGCTTCCGTAGTAGTAATGACGTTTTATAACGGCGAGAAGCCAGACAACACTGCTCACTTCCTTGCATTCACTGAGCGAACCACTAGGTGGGACGTAATTCTTACACACGGGGGCTTAAAAAAAAAAACTGGCTAAGAAAAATAAGAATAGAGACCAGGCCAGAATCTGCGGCATAAAGAAGGTCATTTGACATTTTAAGAATTGCAGATTGTGTAGTGTGACAGGGGTGGAAGAGGGAACAATTCCAGTAGCAAGATAGGGTTGAATAATGGTGACAATGTAGGGTAGAAGGGAAGGGAGATGGGCTTTGAGGGAGACAGTAGGGAGGGAATCAAGTATATGGAAACTAGTTTTGGATTTCATGATAAAATCAAAAATGGAGGACTCGACAGATCAAAAAAGAAAAAAAAAGCAATTTGGGAAAGGAGGTTTATAAGGGAGACAATGGGGAGGCTGGGCAGAGAGGTAGTGATGGATCGAGTTGATTTTCTTATTAAATAAATTAAAGTACAGAATTACAACGAGTGACTTAAAGAAAATATATACCTGTTCATCCAATGTCAAAGCGCTACACCAACAGCCACAGTGGATGGACAACATCCCCAGGCCAAGCACAACCATTACGTGAACTCTGAACTCAAACAGCTACAGCATCGCACTTTTCTAGTCTTTAATTATATTGTGTACCATTAAACACCTAGTGTGTAAACACTGCATTTTATTGGAGTTTTGCTTTTTGAAATGAATTACAAAAAAATTAAAAATGTTCATAGAATGAGGATGAGAACTCAATTGATCTTACGCACCCCTGCTGGCCTGAGCCCCCTAAACCATGGCTTTTCTTTGCTTATTGTTCAGACTGGCTCTATAACCAAGATGAAGTGACACTCTACCTGTTCTTTGAGCTCAGACAGCTGGCTCGAGAGCTGTGATACCAGAGTGGCGGTGTTATCCAGTTTCTCCTGCAGGGATCGGATCTCATTCTGCTCGTTGTCTCCTTCGTTGCTGTCCAGAGACATTGCTCTCATGCGAGGGAACCAATCCAAATTCTTTTCCTGTAGAATATAAATACATACATAAAGAAGGTGACTAAAAACCTAAAGAATAAAAGCATTGATGCAACAGATTTACATTTACACAGGGAGCATCTCAGGGTCACAGTTATCATGCAGGAGCAAAGTAAATATAGCAGCGGTGGTTAGAGAGTTTAACATTAATCATCTCATCAGAATGAAAGAGGCTCCATGTAGAATATTTAAGGCAGGTTACTGCACACAGCAGTAATGCACTAATTGAACAGTAACTGACATTTCAATTCTCACCCACTCCACAAACACACTGCTGATGAGTCACTGTCGTCCATCAACAGTAAGACTTGAAGACGTGTGTGTGTGCGTGTGTGTGTGTGTGTGTGTGTATACACAATCACATGGAAAAAAAATTAAATGTGTGTCGGACAGACCAAATCAGCTGCAGCAAAGCTTTAGGAAAACTGAGGGTAAAACACACCTATAGAATTATGTAATGTGTCTGTGTTTGTGTGTGTGGGCAGTGCTGGAAATGGACCTGGTGGACTGTGAGTGTATTTAACAACATGCATGCTCTTGTGCAAAGTGAGATAGGTGTCACAGATACAGATCCCATCAGCTGTCAGTTATGTAATATTCTCCCGTTGGCTCAGCTGGTAAAAATCATTTACAACGGCGCTGATAGCCAGATTTGATTGGCATCACAATAAGTCCACTGGGAGCAGTGAGTTACGTATGCTCCCACCTACACTTATATAAGAACAGACTGCAGGGCGAGAAGGAAGGCTGAGGGTGTGAACCGCTGAGAGTGGACATGAGGGGAGTTTAGTTAGATGGTGAATGAAGATGTGGGGGTTTGTTGGCTATTTCACACTTTTTTTGTTATTTTTTTAATCAATGACCTAATTTCACTTAACTGGGAGATACAGTGATTGATGATTGAATATATGTCGTTTAAAAAAAAAAAACACACACACACAAACAAACAACTCCTAAAACAGTGATAAATCTGATACTTTTTTTATCTGAAGAAGAGTTTGATGAAAAATATCTGGAAAATAAATAATCTTGAAATTTGTTTTAGTGCTGTTTTCCATTCAGCAAAACTCTGCAAAAGTAAAAATTTAAAACGAAACATTAAAATGAAGAAAATAGAACTGGTAAGGATAGGAAATATAGGAGAAAACTAGAAATATACCAAGTCTTTTTTTGTGTACATGAGTAAAGAGAGTTGGAGGAAAGGTATAAATTACAGGATAAGAAAAAAACATCACCAAGTTTTCAATTATAATAAAAACCAAAAATAATTTTTCATGTATTCACACACTTTCACTCCTGACCAACTTCATCTCCATTTTATATATATTTGTGCATATTTTAAAATGCATCTAGCACAAATTTCCAAAGGCGAGGGAAGAAGAGTACATGGAAAAGACTATTCTGGTTGATTCTACATTTGAAAGATACATTAGTTGCTGGTGCTGGTGTCAGGATTGGACATTAAGTAGGCTACACATCTACTGCAGGCTAGAGGATTTAGATATTAACTGTTTGTTTAAATTATCAGCTTCAGTCAAACAATTAAAAACAATCACAAAGATATAAAAACTGCAAAGAACATAAATCACTCAATATAATTGCAAAATATATATAAAAAGGAAAGTTAGGAGTAATCCACATCATCTCCACTGACCAACTTAAATTTTAAATAAATGTAAACATTTGTGTTAGAACCACATGGAAGAAAAATATACTGTGGAAAACAGGAAGAAAGAACTTAATGAAAAAAACCAAGATTCCAGGAAATTTTCGCTGCAGATAATGTCAGGATAGGATATAAATAAGTATTAACAGTGAGTGTAGACTTCAAACAAGTGTTGATGGTTTTGATAGACACTTTGTGCTAAACCCCGTTACAATCCATTCCTTCAATCCAAGCTGCACAAAAAAACAATAAAAATACAAAAAGTCTGAGAAAAATCTAAGCTATTCACAAAATTGCAATTTAATAGGTGGATGTGCCACCCCTAGAATCCGACAGACCACCCCAGGTGCAATCCCCTGTGGTGTTCTGAATGATGTCATAAGCTTGTTTTTTCATATGAAGGTTTATTAATGTTACTATTTTGAAATTATTAAAGAGGACACTGTGCCGACTATTGCAAGTTGTCTGATGTTGTAGGTCAATGCTTTAGAATATATTTAGTTTCAGCAATTGTTTTACAAGAGGGAAAAATGTCTGTTATTTAAAAACATTTATCAGAAAGAAGCCGCGGGTATCTTTTTTTACTGCGGATCTTTGATTTACGGATGCCACCCCAGCAGAACTAGCGGCCCCTCCTGTGCCACCCCTGAAAAAAACAAGTCTTGACACGCCACTGGTAAGACAACAGACCTGTAACTACTTTAAGTAGTCAGACCCCAGTCACCACCATGGCCAAGACAAGTGAGCTGTCGAAGAACACCAGGGACAAGATTATCCGACTGCACAACACTGGGATGAGCAAATATACAATAGGCAAATGGCTTGGTGAGAAGAGATTAACTGTTGGAGCACTTATTAGAAAAAGGATCACTGACTGGCTCCATGCAAGATCTCACCTTGTGGTGAACACACAATCTTGAGATCGGTGAGGAAACAACCCTGAACTAAATAGGGGGGAATTGGTCAATGACCTGAAGAGAGCCGAGACCACAGCAACAAAGGTAACTATAATTAGCACATTAAGTCATCATGAATAGAAATCCTGCAGTCCCCATGCTTAAGCAAGCACATGTCCAGGCCCGTGTAAAGTTTGCCAGAGACCAGCTATTTGATCCAGAGGAGGATTGGTAGAATGTCATGTGGTCAGATGAGACCAAAATAAAATTCTCTGGTATAAACTTCACTCGGCGTATTTGAAGGGGGAAGAATGCTGTTTTGCATCCCAAAAACATCATACTCATTACATGAGGGTGGAAACATTGTGCTTCAGGGTTGTTTTTCTGCAAAGGGGTTAGGATAACTGATCTTTATTAAGGAAAGGATGAATGGGGCCATGTGTGGTCATATTTTTGGGCAAAAACGTCCTCCAATCAGTGGGAGCACTGACAATTGTAAGAAATCAATATAATAATGAACTGTATCTTTGTTTGCAATTGATTGCTTAGTGACGTTATCATACAAACTGTAGTAAAACAGAGTGACTTTCTGAATCAATACTATTGTCCGAGAAAGCCTTCCTAAGTTCAGAGTTTTATGGCCAGTTTGACTGGGAAGGCAGGTCATGCATGGCATTCTGAAACCCTGGATTTGGACAGCAAAGTATTTTATTGTTCCAACTGCCTGACCAGAAAAAGTAGATTTAAGAGGAACTGGTAAAACGGTCATCCTTTAAATCCTTCCAAACTCTAAATGTCTAATTTGTTTGTGGTGGCTTTAAAGTGACCTGCAGGTTTATGACACTAGGCTGACCTTGGTTGACTGTTGAGTGCATATTTGTGTGAAAGAAAGTTACCGCCCCAATAACATCTTGTTTGGAAACACCGGTAGTGGACGACCAATGAGAACATCCAGCGAAAGAGGACTCCCCGCCCCAAGTAATGTTAATTATTGTTGGTAATGTGATACACAGGACAAAGAAAGTTAGTCAAACTTTGGGATTGGATTGTACTTGTTGTAAGGGAAAGTATCTGACTCAGAGCGCTGTGTATACTGAATATTTAATATGTTTTCAGTAATTTCTGATAACATTCATACACAGGAAATAGCCCTTATATATACCTGAGGAGTTTTAAGCAGGATTTAATTATTACAAGATGAAACATATCTGGAACTTCCAGCATGACAATGTTTCCAAACACACCACCTGGGCTACGACAAAAAGCATTTCAAGGTTCTGGAGAGGCCTAGCTATTTTTCAGACCTCAATCCAAAAGAGAATCTGAGGAGGGAGCTGAATGTCCATGTTGTTCATTGACAGCCCCAGAACTTCCCAGGTCTAGAGAAGATCTGCATGGAAGAATAGACCACAATACCAAGCACAGTGTTTGCAAACCTGGTGAAGACCTGCAGAAACCGTTTGACCTCTTATGAATGCCAACCAAGGCTACATTAGAAAGGACTGATGTGAACTTTTGTTACTCATCAAATACTTATTGTATGCAGCATTATAAAAATAAATACTTAAAAATCAAACAAGGTGATTTCATAGATTTTTTTCTTTTATATTCTGTCTCTCACAGTTGTAGTGTCCTTATTATTAAAATTACAGACCTCTCTCACGTTTTTAAGTCGAAAACCTTGCGCAATCAATAGTTGCCAATTACTTTTTTGGCCCACTGCATGTCTTGCTTTTTACGGGTCCTCATACATCTTATTTGGCCAGTTGTATTCATTTTCCTCTCACACTGCTGTCCTCCATATTTTTGTTAATAATGACATGTACAGAAGACCTGCCTGATTCCTAACAAACAACAGATTCTTCACTTATTCACTTTCTCTTTGCCTGTTTGTAATACTTTTGGCCCCACAACATGAATAGAGACTTTCTAAAAGAGTTTGTCCTAAAATGCTTCGGCTAACTGGGGCCTTGGGCATCAAGAGGCAGAAAAAACAAAAATATGTTTTTATTTCTTACAGTTTCTAAAGAACAATGGCAGCTCTGTGAATTCAAAAACATCCCTGGAGCAAAGGGCCATCTTATGCTTAATTTGAATTACCCATCACTAATAGATTATACTTTTAAACATCAAGAATAGTCTTTTTTACATGATATCAATCCTGCTGGTTCAGGAATCATTGCCTAATTTAGGAAATACAGTCAAACTGTGACTGTGGAGAATCTGATATATTAACCAATGTCTCGCTGCTCATCATTGGACTGTCCAACCTTTCACTGTAGGCTGTACAGTCAGGCTTTAGTGAGCCGTCGCTGATCAAGTTAAAACACAAAACAACCTCGTAGATGGTTACTTGGGTTGTTCTATTTTCAACAATAAGAAAAAACAAGCAACTACTAACACCTCAATTTCATAGCTTCACTATCTAGACTCAACAACTGGTCATCTATTGCAGGCTTTAGGTCGATAAGAAATATTTTTTTAAATAAATCATTTTTAGCAGCTATTCATCCATATCACATCTTTTTGGTTTGACAAAAATCATACAAAATCTTTTGCAAATTAATTGTGTGATCGTTTACTCAGACATAAAGTGCTAATTTACAATAAACTTTTTTATAGGGCTTTTTTAATATACTCTGTGACAACATTGTTTTATGCATGTTTGAACATGTCTTTGGAATAAATGAGACTGAAAAGGTTGATTTAGGTTATTCTTTTTCCACATACATACATGCATCCATACATACATTCCAGAGTTATTTATGGAGTTCATAACTGTTATTATAAATCAGAAAAGTCAGTGTCGCACTGACTGTCAAAGGAGCAGGACGTGTTTTCCTCTCCTCCTGCTCCACCCCTGCTCTCTTCAAGGCCAGCGAAACACAAACAGCTCCCTGAGACTGGCAGACTCACAGGAAGGCTGGTGACACAAAAACAAAGAAATCCAAACAGCAACAAAAAGCCAGAGAGCAGAGAACAGCGAGAAAGTGAAAAGACTTGCTATTATTCATGACTGATCGATCAAAGGTATTGAACAGCTATGCATCAATACAAGTGTCTTTAATTGCCCGCACATGACAGTAAAAGAACTTTCTCAGAGGATTCCATCGATTATTGAGAACAACCCAGAGCTAGAAAAACTAGTTGTCCACGCGGGAGCTGGTGTCATTTCTCAGAAGAAATCTGAAATTCTAAACAAAGACTTATCGGATTTACTCCAGAACTTTAACAACCACAAGGTAGTTCTTCACATTTCTGGACCAATTCCAGCAACACCTCCAGACGAAGAATTTAGCAGGATCAGATCGTTCAACAGGTTAGCTAAAGCTGTCTGTGCTGAAAGGTCTATTCAATTTCTAAATAATTTAAACATTTTTTGTGAAAGCAGACATCTATTCACAAAAGACGAACGTCATATTAATGAGAAAGGTCAGAAGCTTTATCTCTGGAATTTGCTATCTCATGTGAACTCACCACCCTGTTCTCGAACTGAGACACATAGTGGACACCAACCAGGTGGAACACAGAGACCGTGATGTCCTTGCACCCTTCAGCAATAAGTCTGCCAGGTACATATCAGCTGACTGTACAACAATGCCGTCTGATGACCTCCGAAAGAAACAGAGTTTCAGCATCTCTTATCAAAAATACATCAACTCAAACAGCTGAGTTACGTCAACCCCCAACAACTTCCCTTCCAGCAGCAACTACAGTGACTCCAACTGACCATGCAGATTAAACTCTACAGAAAATGCTTCCTGAGACAGCAGATCCACCTAACACACCAGCTGACAGAAAGACCAGCAACAGATCCTCAACTTCCACCTCCACTAACTCTATAACAGGCTCACCATTCTGGGACTTTCTGATTCCCCTTCAGACTCAGATGAACAAGGGAATCCTGCTTTTAATGCCACATCCAAACAGGAGTTATAAAAAATGTGGCTCCCCAATTCAACTCACCATATCAGACATCTGATATTGACGGGACACTGTCACCAAGATAGAGAAATTTCAGTCTAGTTTTAGGGTGAACCACAGCACCAAGATGGCCCTTCTGAAGATTTTAAATTATTTTAGAGTAAATTATGATGCCCAGAGGGTGACGGTGTTGGTTCTACTGGATCTAAGCGCTGCCTTTGATACAGTAGACCACACTATTCTTTTAACCTGTTTAAAACAGATCGGCCTCTCTGGTGCTGTTCATAAATTGTTCACATCCTACCTTTCAGACAGGACTTTTATGGTTAGTTTGGAATATTTATTTTATTTAAGGCCCTCACCTCTGGAACAGGATGCCCGAGGACCTCAGGGCCACAGAGAATGTTCATGTTTTTAAGAACAGGCTCAAGACTTACCTTTTTAGTCTAACTTTTATCTGATTACTATTTATTCAGCCTGTTTAGCTGCATTGCTTGTTTTATTTATTGATTTATTATTATTATAGTTACATTTTAATACACAATTTATGTTTTACAGTTTTACTTTCTCCATTATCACATTTTATTAGTTATAGTATTATCCATACTAGCTTGTTTCATTTTACGTATTTTAATCCTTCCAGTGTTTCCTCTGTGGAGCCCTCTGCCTCCGGTGGGCGACGGCAGCCTGGGCCCTGTTCGGTGAAAAAGGCTGCTGATGGAATGTCGCTAGTCACCTGACCCATCTGAGCTCTACCTACAGTATGGTCTTACGCGTTTTGGGAAGGTGTCTGTGTGTACGTGTGTTTGTTTGTGGATGTGTGCCAGTGTGTGTCTGTGTGTGTTTGGAAAATGGGGGGAACGGATGGCAATGTAGGTTATGTGGGGTCATTTTAATCTGTAAAGCACTTTGAACTGCATTTTTCTTTATGAAAAGCGCTTTATAAATAAAGTTTGATTTGATTTGATATAGATATTTGGCTATTAAAATAGTTCCTGGTAGTCCAGGTGGTGTCCCAAAAATATTAATAATTTGTCATAAATTATTTATCTAATTGACTGCCATAAGCAGTCCCTTAACTATTAATAGCCAAATAGCTGCATTTTACTTTCATTCCACAACAACACTATGCAATTGTATATTGATTGCCTTACAAATCAATCATGTCAGAGGATGGGACCTGCTTAGTCGTAGCTTTTTTGGAGATCTTTTAATGTTCAAGAGGATATACAAGGCGGTCATTTCTGTGTTTAGTGAAAACCTTAGGATAGTAAAAGATTATGTTAATTTTTTTATTTTTGTTTGTAAAAACTAAAATCTCTCTGGATTGACAATCGAGCAGCAAAAATGAGCTTCAGCAGAACAAAAAGGTCAACTCCATTAGCAAAGAAACATGTAGTGTGTTGTGCATTTTGTTTTATTAAAATCTTTAAGTACTACTGTTTAGGCTGTACTTCTGTTTGTCTCATTCACGTGGTGCAACATAAAATATAAATCTTTCAGATTTAGTGCCTCCATAGATTCATTTGAATATAGTTATGAAAGGAACATTCTGACCCTTATTGATTTGAAAAATAAATGCTCTCAAAGTAAAACTAAAGATATGAAGAAAACTTACAGCAGTCTGATTTGCATTGTCTGTGGCTTTGTCATATTATTTTGCAAAAAAACAGCACCAAATAAGAAAAATCAACAGTAAATAAAAAAAAAGAATTTAAAAAATGTGTTACTACTTTATTAATTGCTTTGCATTTGCCTCCAATAATTAATTTTTGCTGCTTTGCAACATTATACAAACATTGATGCATGATACAGACAACATTCTCTTTAAAACAATGAGTATGAGTGTTTATGGGAAAATTGTAAATTTTGACATTAGAGTACCAAGTATTGCATTTGATTTATGTGATATTTAACACAGACTGTTGATATTCAAATTTTAAGTTTATTCATATATTTCTTTTAGTTCTACCTCTATTTGTTATTTTTCATATTTGACGACACATACATTGTGAATTTGATTGCTGAGTTCAAAACAACAATTCAGTTGATTTCTCCTATATTTAATTTAAAAAACCAACTGCATCTAGATCTGGCCTTTATTAACACTGAAAATTTTAGTTTTTTTGTAATATTTAGGAATGGTGATTAATTCACAGCTAGCCTGTAATTAATTACATAAAAACATTTTTATAGTTTAACAGCCCTACTAAAAATAAAAAAATAAGAAGGTTTTTGGATGAAGTTTGTATGTTTTTCATTCTTTTAGCACCATTTCGAACACCGTTCAAGCACCGGCACCATTTCAAAAGTACCGCTTTGGCACCGGTATCGCATTAAACCTAAATTATAACTATCCCTACAAAGAAGTCATCAGGCAAAACAAACCAACTTTTGCTAAACCATATTAAACCCCATTAGATAAAATCTCACCTCTTCCTTAATTAATCTTTAGAAAAGTTAGATCTTTTTTTACTTTTGTTGTGTATGCAACATCTAACTTGTCTAGTGTGTGCTGCATGATAAAGTGGGGGTTCATGAACTGACAATGTGTCAGTGTGTGTGAGAAAGAAAGAAGGAAAGACAGGATAAAAGAGAGCGACAGGAGAGCACGTGCTCTGCAGGGCTGAGCTATTAGCAGGCCACTTGAGATGGGTTATGTAACAGCGTTGTGACTGCTGCTGCCGCAGTACCTGCTAGGCCTGTAGTCACGGTCTTAAATTTTTCACACACACACGATCATGCTCGCTGATTCACCAATTCCAATTCAAAATAAAGCATTATGTGTTCCAAGGTAGTGACATTCTACAGCAATAATGTGCAACATGAGATGGGATGTATAAAAATGGGCCACCGTCATGGACATTTACCAAGCTTCCCTAATTATAGTCCATCCGTCCATCCATAGGTTATCCTAAAAATGTCATGGGGGGGCTAGTGCCCTATCACCAGCAGTCATCCAGCGATAGGCGGGGTAAACCCTGGTCGCCAGTGCATCAAAGAATAAAAAAAGACAGACAGGACTAACAACCATGCACACATATACACTCACACCTAAGGACACTTTAGAGAGACCAATTTGCCAAACAGTCTTGTTTTTGGACTGTGGGAGAAACCAGACTGTCGGGCACAGGGAGAAAACTCCAACAAACTCCATTCAGGAAGAAGTCAGCCTGGGTTTTGAAACCAGAACCTTCTTACTGCAAGGCAACAGTGCTAACCAGCTACTAATTAGTCATTTTAAAAAAAATTCTGCACCATACAAATTTTTTTTGAATATATTAAGAACAGGAATATAGGTCAGTTTTAAAAGTAGTATATTTCCCTAAAAAGGACACAGAAAAAAACCCTGAAGGCACCAGTATTGGTTCTACTTCCTTCTTTCCTCCCTTTCACATATGTCCCTCCACCACCTAATCTTTACCATTTTGGACAACAAGGTTCTAGTTCAGACTGAGCATCTGTTGCTGTGAAACTATCCAACTGCCTAATAGTGGCTTTATATAACATTAGCATGTAAAACGCAAGTTCATAACATTTTTATATATTAGCCTACAGTTATTGCACTACAAACAGTCTTTCGGGACATTAATATTCTACACATTAGTTCTCTTATGATACATCTGCAATATGGTGTGCAGCTCTAGTTAATATATCATTGCAAAGATAATGTTTTAAAAATTTAAACTGTAAACAAAAAAAGCAGTATTTGAATTCCTGACTCATTACCTCACCTACCCTGGCCAGGGACCAGAGAACGGACCTCTTGGAAGACCTACCAATACATATTAATTCAATGTCTATCACCTGTTTGTAATGCAAATTGTTCTTTATAATACCTCAGTTCTTATGCCCATCACACACAAATGTTAATCACAAAATGTGCCATTATGAAGTCAGGCTTTATCTGACTCCATTAAGAGAAACCCCTTTCACTGCCCCTACATCATCCTTCAGCTTGTTGTCTGTGTGTCAATGCAGTTACTTATTGCATTGATTATAATAGTGGTGGAGCAGGTTTAATTACCATTTAACTGCATAGTGCACCAGCAGGTTAGGAGCTCAGCTCAGTGTTGAACCTGGGCACTGAGATCCGTCTCCCTCAAGCAGCAAGAGTGAAGGAGAATTAATTGGGATAGCTGGCACTGGCCTGAGGGCTCAGACTTGTTTTACCACCACTCATCACTTAGTTCTGTAGCAGAATCTCCAAACGGTCCGACTCAGGAAAGTGGTGCAACCTTTGGATTGTAAAACTCAGAAATCTGTATTCTCATGTGCTCCGAAATCTAGCTCAGCAGCAAAATGGAAATCAGGGAGTGAAATGATTTTTCTCAGGAATGATAGAGACTGCAATGTACTTCTTTGCAAAACAAGCAGTGGTGTCTAATGTCTGAATAACTAATTATTGTTTTACGGAACCAAGATGTAACTTTCACAATGTGTCAAACGGCATTGAAAATATTCACAGTTATCGGCGTGTGTACAGACTCACTGCTATCATCTGGGCCACATAGCTCTCAGGGCCGGTGTACTCGGTCGGATCCTTCACCCTTACCAGAACCAGGAAATAAAAGTAGTGCCACAAATTGTGTTCAGATTTGATGTGCTCCTCAAACGATACAGTCTTGTTGTCAAATTTGTCCCTTTCCAGCCCTGCAAGACATCAATCACTATCAATAAGGGTTCTTGTAACATATGCCAGTTTATCCATTGCAGAATCTGCCTTCACTTGGCAGTACCCACCACAGATGAAACAGGACGTTTTGAGAATCTCCTCCTTCCTCTGTTTCTCACTCCTCAGGTCGGCAAACGTGTCGATGATGACACCAAAGATAAGATTAAGCACGATAATGATAACAATGAAGAAGAAGAGAAGGTCATAAATGACTCGGGCCGCAAACAGAGGGTCCTGGGTAAAATATAGAGGAAACACATCAGTTTACCAAGCACAAACAACAGTAACAAAAAAAATCTTATCAGCTTTGGGCTATTTCAGCACAAATGAGCATAAAGGGAGGGAAAAACAAAAACTTTAAGAGGGTCTGACCTCTTTGGATGGTTTCCTGAGAATATCTCCCACACCACCACCATTGCGCAATCCTTGGTTCAACACAGTGACAATGCACATGCGTAGAGTATCACACACACGCTCAATTCCATCGTTTTCATCTAGAACCAAACAACCATATATTAAACAGAAGCAGTGAAGCTAAAATGTTTTTTAATGAATATTGTAGGACTTAAAATATGTCCCCCTCCATTTTTTTTTTACATTTGTTTTTATCTAACAAGCAAATAATCTATTGTATTTTATGGGAACTTTATGTGACAGAATAACACAAATAAGATATCTCTGCAAAATAGAAGAAATCAATATATGGTTTTAAACATACAAAAATATGTGGCACGCATTAGTATATAGGTTCTTGTACTTCGATTCCTCCGAATGAAACCTGGAGAAAATATTATCTTCAGAAATTACTTCATAAGTAACTACAGTGTCTGTGTACAACTCCATGTCAGTAGTAATACATATTGTGGCATTGTTGAGCAGAGCAGGCTGCTCTGGGGGATAGTTGTGTGCTGCAAGGGATTATGGGTAGTGAATTCATGTTTATGGTGGAAGTTCTCTTGTTTTATGTTATAGTTTGGGTTCCAATGTAGTCATGTTCTTTAGTAGCCTTTGAGTAATGTTAGCGTAAGTGTTTGGTGATTTTTGTCTGTGCATCGTGATAGAAATGGAGGTGCACCAGAAAGACATCCCTGTTTGTGGTACCATTGGTGTTGGTTAAACTTGGGTGACATCACAATATGTTCTACAGAGACCACAGTGGTTGTTAGAGAGTGTTAAAGGACAAAACCCGTCATATCATCATCCATCTAAACCAATTTCCATTTTGGGCAACATCAACCTGATGAATACCCTTAAAGAGCCAGTTGTGGAAGATGGTAAGATGGTATTGATAAAACTATAATAAACCGTTAAAATCACTATCGGTATTCCAAAACTATGTCTTGAAATTAAATAGTCCTGAACAACTTTTCATAATTATGTGATTAAGGACTGTTTAAATAAACACTGATTTTATTTTACTAATAAAATTATAATGAAGCATATATAGGGTTCTCTAGAGTTTAGAGCGCCACATAAATGGCCTTGGAGGGCAGCTCATTAACCGGAGGAGCAGCCAAGGGGGGGGAAAGGTAACTCTGGGGGAGTTGCAGAGATCCACAGTTCAGGTAAGAAAATCTGTTGTTGACTATAGTATATCAGCTGTGTGCTCCTAAAACCGTGTCTTTAAAAGAGAGCGACAAGAAGAAAAGCACAACAGTTGACAGGAAGCTATACAAAAAGTTTGTCACAGGCTATGTAGGGCACGTTTTTGTGAAAGCTAGGGTAGGGATCACAGTGGTGGTCATAATTCACCAACTGCGGGGTTCTGCGATGCCGTTCAGAAATTTAAATCACAAAACTGATGAATGCAAAACATATTTAAGATAAAGATTCTAAAACAAATGAGAAACTGTGCTTACAAATAAATAAAGCAATACAGTATAGCAACTGTTAAAGCCGTCCGTATGAGAGAGTTAAAGAAGTATGAAGACCATAGAGCCACTCCATAATTTATACTGATAATTATCAACAAATAAACAGTATTTCTAATCATCCCTTTACTAGCTGTTACATTACACGTTAAAACAATATTACTATTCATTCAAAATGACCTTATCTGAACCCCTCCAGTCAGCTGCCACTAAAGAGTGATGAAGAAATGTATTTTGCCATTTTTATTTGGTGTGAAATGCACAAAGATGCTGTGAACGGGTGAAGCCGCACACAGGAGGATGGGGATAAAATCACGTGTGTGCCCCTGCAGCGCAGGTGATCCATGGATCCAAGAAGTGTGAGTCACCCTGACTGCCTGATCAAGTTTCTTTGTGTGCAAGCCTTGGTGTGGGACTGCGAGTGTGTCTCTGTGAGTTTGTGCAAGTATCCTTTCTATGGTTGGAAATGTCAACCCACAAGTCAGTCAAAATGCTCAAGTGTGACTTTCTTAAGAGGTGGAATGAAAAAATAATGAAATAAATGAATGATCTGACAGTAAGGTTTTACCGGGAAGCGATTTGGAAGGCGATGCAGGGCAGCTTTCCCCCGTAGCTGAACCTACAGCTTTGACTTCGCACGGCAAGTCTGGTCTCCCTTAAAATAAAAATGAAACATTTTTTAATTATTGTGTTCAGTTAATACAGTTTGAAGAAGTACCTTTAAAACACATATTTTGCACATAGTTTTTTCTATTCTTTAAAACGAGAATGAAACGATATAGCCAGACATGTAAACTGAAGCAGTAGCTGTTAGGTGGGCGATAAAGAGCTGCTAAAAATATAAAAACCTGAACAAGTCATTTGAACCTGCAAAGCAATGATCAGGAATCCAGGTAGGTCTACTGCTTAGATGAAATCAGGTCAGGAGACTGACTGACCGAACTATATGCCTTAGTCGGACATACTGCTTTAAAAACCTTCCACTATTTCCCCTGACGATAAAATGGGGATAAGATTTGGAGGATGAGAAAGACAAAACCGCTTGACAGTAAGTTTTGGGAAGAGCTGTAAGGGTCAGCACTTTAGAACAGCATCAGCATGTACAGAGTGCTCCTCAGCTTTTCTGAAGCTCTGGCTGCTCTACCACTTAGTCCTCAGCTAACATACAGACACAGCCCAGCGAGTTACATAAGCTGTGTCTGCTCTGCTCTGTTCAGCAAAACACAGGATGGTACGGCCACCAGGTTATGCAACAGGTGCACATGTGCAAGCATGATGTCTTCCTACTCGTCAGCTCATTAACACACCCACACAATCCCTGGTGTTATAAAAATATGCGGCGCTGGATGTATATAAAGCATACTGTAACTAGTCCTTGTATTAAAAGTATTCATATTTTACCTGTTATAAAAAACTCATTTACATTCGTGTTTTATCTTTAAATAAAGCTCACAGTACTGTTAAAATGTTATAAATAATTTAAAACATTTCCCACTGTTATGATATATACTATAATATTAAAAAGCACTATGTCGGTTTAGAAATTAACAAAATAGAAAATGCTGTATAACTGATAACTTGGTTGTGTATGTGTGCACTTCACTATACTAAGGCCTTGCTGAAGGGCCTATTAATTCAGTTGAAGCACTTCTTAAGAAGTTTATCAGCATGCCTTTCTACGTCAGCCTAAAGCTTAAATTCTTCTTTTGAAGCATAAAGTTGAAACTTTAATAGCTTGAATATCTTGCAAAAGTTTTTTTTATTATTATTTCAACTTAAAAGGTGAAACTAATCTATGATATACTCTTACAGGGTTGGCACACTTTTGCCTTCAGAATGGCCTTTGTCCTTTGTGGCATAGATTAAACAAGGCACTGAAAACATTCTTCAGAGATTTTGGTCCATATTGACATGATGGCATCACGCAGTTGCTGCAGATTTGTTGGCTGCACATCCATGATGTGAATCTCTCGTTCCACCACATCCCAAAGGTGATCTATTGGATTGAGATCTGGTGACTCTGGAGGCCTTTTGAGTACATGGAACTTATTGTCATGTTCAAGAAACCAGTCTGAGATGATTCGAGCTTTATGACATGGCACATTATGCTGCTGGAAGTAGCCATCAGAAGATGGGGACACTGTGGTCCTAAAGGGATGGACATGGTCAGCTGCCAAGAGCTGTTGATACAAGGCAGGATGGATCTATGCTTTCATGTTGCTGACGCAAAATTCTGACCCTGCCATCCAAATGTTGCAGCAGAAATCGAGACTCATCAGACCAGGCAACATTTGTCCTATCTTCTATTGTCTAATTTTAGTGAGTCTCTGTGAATTGTAGCTTTAAGTTTCCTGTTCTTAGCTGATAGGATTGGTTACCGGTGTGGTCTTCTGCTGCTGTAGCCCATCTGCCTCAAGGTTCAACATGTTGTGCGTTCAGAGATGCTCTTCTGTATACCTCGGTTGTAACGAGTGGCTATTTGAGTTACTGTTGCCTTTCTATCAGCTTGTACCAGTCTGGCCATTCTCCTCTGACCTCTGGCATCAACAAGGTATTTTTACCAACAGAACTGCTGCTCACCATATATTTTTCCTTTATCGGACCATTCTCTGTAAACCCTAGAGATGGTTGTGTGTGAAAATCCCAGTAGATCAGCAGTTTCTGAAATACTCAGACCAGCCCATCTTACACCAACCACAATGCCACATTCAAAGTAACTTAATTACCTTTCTTTCCCGCTCTGATGCTTGGTTTGAACTGCAGCAGAGCCTCTTGACCAATACAAACTTGTGTTAACAAGCAGTTGGACAGGTGTGCCCAATAAAGTGGCCAGTGAGTGTAGAATCACTACACACAAAGCAAGATTCAAGCCTTTGTTATAATTTTTATGATTATGCAATATATTCTAATTTCTCTAGTTTCACATGTAAATTCCAGCTTTTTAGTAGACATTTAAAACTTTAGTCGGTTTGTTTCCTCTTAAGATGAGCCACAACTTCATTTATTTTATTCTATTTTGACAGAAAAACTCTAAAGGGCTCTAATGAAGATAATAACCTCAAGGCATGTTTCTGCCACCATCATGTTTCACACTGGATGTTTCTCAATGCCAAGGAACCTTGCCTTGATGCCTTGGTCCCTCCCCCGTTGCCTAGGAGATATGTCATCAAAGAACGCCAAGTCTTGTTCTAATGTTCATGTACTACCGAGGCATCTATCCTCCGTAGGTCTGCCGTCTAGCTAACTGACCAAGGATGCATGTGAGGTGCCTTAATGCCTTCCCTTGGTCAAACATTCCTTAGAATACAGTGCGGTAGGAGCCGGCAGCAGCTACTTCAGGGGTAAATATCCAGTTTAAGTGCAAGTCAACTAATTGTAGCTATCGTGATTATATCCCCAAAAAATATTTTGGTTGTTTTTTATTCAAAACAGTTATATATAGCTGATTAGTTGCTTATTAGTTGCAGCTTCGTTGGCTACTAGGTACTAATTCGCTTACACATATGACTTAACCTATACACAAAAAAAGTAAAATGTTCGTTATATATTTAGAGTCCTAGTGCTGAAAGAATATTACTACACTACTATTTTCCTGTGATGGGCAGAACGTAAACAGAGCGAGTAAGCGTGCAGTTGCATTCACGTGAGGCAAGTTTGTTCCATTTAACAGCATTCTTTGACCAAGGAAGGACAGTGTCCTCGCAGGCGAGGCACCTTGACACTGAGAAAAACACAACAAAAAAATGTGTATTTTGTTTGTTTTTTTGGAATGGTGCAGTGTTCTGTGCAAAAACACATATAATATGTGGCCAAAGTATTTTTAGTTTAGTTTTATCAGACAAAAACTCATGCAATAACAAGTTTTTTTAAAGAATTTAGCCAGGTTCTCATGTTTTTATTGAAATAAAGCGCTTCGGTCTTGTAATCTTACTACACAGTCTAGAAATACAGAGAATACAAAATATTTTGCACACAATGATCTTTCTGATTCTTTGCAATCTCTTTGCAAAGTATAGCTTTTGCTAAAGGAAGTAAATGAAGAAAATATCAAACAGGTTTGTTTCCACTATATGATTTTCAGGGTGATTTTTACAGAAGTTTCAGCTATCGGGATAAATCTGATTGCTCGCTCCTCTCAGCCGTAGTGTCTCCATAAAAATGTTTCCCTTTAAAGAAAATGCCAAGACGCCAGCATATCACAAACGTTTCGGCAGTGATTTGCATCACTTAACAGCACCAAAAGGCGCCTACAGCAGCAAAGTAACAACAAGAGATTAACAGGGAAGAAGCAGGGATGGTTGCCATGTTTCTGTTATCTATGTTGTTATAAACTGCTTCGCCAGCAACTCTTCTTATTTTACAAAGCGGGAACGTATTTCCCTTCCAATTACAGCGGGCCATTCCCGAGTACATACCCCAAGACTGGTACTCAGTTGGTTCCAGAAAGCGACCCTGTTGGGCCAGCCAGGTGAGGTGGTGACACGCGCATACAGTGGTAAAATTACTCTGAAGTTCACATATCAGAAAAGCGACGTAGAACAGCTGAACGTAATGTCAGGTCTAAAGGATTCTAAATAACTGATGGCAGATGTAAAATAAAGAGGCCCATATAATTTACTTTACAGCTTTCCAAGTATTGAGAAGAATAATTATGCAACCAGATTAGTAAAACATTTTTATCTTTATCATTGCAACATTATGTTGGCTTTTGCCTGATTACTTGTTCAAAATCAAAAAAAGGAAAAAGTAAATCTTGAGCTAGGAAAAACCTTCAAGGATTGTCTTACTGCACTTGGTAATAATTTAAAAAAATAAGACATATTCTCTAAATAAGATAAACAATCCAACACCTTCTACTGTTGCTTAGTTTCAAAACAAAATAAAAAAATTGGCTGGAAAAAAACTGTTGGCCTTGGTTAGACAGTTTTTGCAGTGGAGAGATTACAAAGGAAGTTAAAGTGCAGGTTTCTTATTTACTTCATTTTGGGCAGAAAAATAAATCCCAGTATTAAAACCCTTTAAAGTTCTAACCTGTATGCAGGGGTTCCACTTCCATTCGAAAGTCATCCTTAAAGAAGATGAAGCCAATGATGGAGAAAAAGTAGACAAGGAAGAGAGCAAGAATTGCTGTAAAGATGATTGAGCGGCCATTTCTTGTCACGCTTTTTATCACGTTCAACAGGGTCTCCTCTCGGAACACCAGATCAATCAACTAAAAGAGAAAATCCAAATCAGTGAAAATGAAACTTATATATAAAAGATGTTAATATTGAATGGAATTTCTTACCAAAAAGCTGTAGAAGAACTCGTGAACAAAGAGGCCAAGGACACAGATGAAAGCATAACCGAAATGGCAGATGAAAAGCCAGTCCATCACTACGGCTTTGTAGCCTCGAGCAAATGTTCCCTGGTTGCCCACAAAACTTACAAGGAACACTAACTTGTTGAAAAGCTGAGAAAAAAAATGAAAATGTGACGTAGGAGAACACATGATGGATCACCACCCCGACAAAGCTGGGGTCATAGCATCCTTTACTTACATTTATAGAGCCCAGCAAAAATAGAGCAGGCGTGAGGCCCAACGTGTAAATGGCTCGCAGAATCAGACAGATGAGGAAGGACACGATGCCCCACTGTCTGGGTAGGACGGGAAGCAGGGCGGCGGAAACCCCTAACGCCACCCAGAGGAAGATATTCCAGAACAGGGACAAGGTGCCTAGACAAGAAAGATAAATAAATAAACCATAAAGATTAACAATGCTTTGAGGCATGGCGGCTCGTGGATAAATTATTCACCTGAGCTCAGAGCTTAACTTGGTTCACTGTGGTGAAGGCAATACTTAGACATGTCAAACAACAGTCCAGGGGGAAATAACTGCTCAAAACCACAATCTCTTCAGCAGATTACAGGATAAACAAAATAACTGAGGCTCAAGGTTCTCTAAGAAACTGGAAAGCAGTGCTTAGTAACTGAGAACAATGACTCTAAAGAAACAACTTTGCTTTCTCAACTACAAATATTGTGCAAATATTGGATATTGTTGATTGACCAACAATGTTTTGCACAAATGGGGCTGTAACAACTGTAAATAGGCTAGGTTTATGAAGTACAAGTGTTGAGTCATCTCGCATGTCTTTTTAGTTTCCTTATAGGACCCAGACATTAATCTAACCCTATACAGCGCGTGTTGCAGGTTAAATACATTTCTAAAACACAAAACATTTTGATAGAAAATGACTTTGAAATGTTTATTGAGCATATTTTAACTTTCACAATGCATAATGGCACAAATTTTACTCTCGATAGTCTTGATCTGTGACATCATATTATGCATGACTGGACCTTAACACAACTAAATCTAGTAAGTTGTAGGAGTTGGTGCTGTAATTCAACTAAAGTATGCAGATGTGTTAGAACCACTTAAATAATTTCTACCAAGTTTTAACTATACATCGTATCTGAGTTCAAGTATGTTGATATTAAAAAGTTGCATAATAAAAACTGAGAACGATGTTCTGACAAAGAAAAAAAAATCCGTAAAACTGATCAGCCATATTTTGGATTGAAATCACAGTGGATATTTGTTGTGTGATTATTCCACCCCGGAAAAAAAGGCATCATTCAAAGCACTAATTTGATGACTTTCTTGGCAATGATTTATTGATCTAAAACTCTGATTGGTACCGTAATTTGCTGGGCTCTATCTTAGACTGGTTTAGGATGAAAAGTTAAAGATAAAAAACAAACTTTTACCTTCATCTCCATCATCTCCAAATGGGTAAAAAGCACACACAGTGAGGTTGAGCATACAGGCCAGGTAAAAAGAGATGTTCCCCCAAAGAGAGATGTGCCGGGAGAACCAGAACAGAACCTTATTTTCTGTGCAATGGAGAACAAAAAACAACAACAACAAAAAAACACTTAGGTTGCTGCTTCAGACATTATAGACACAATCCATGCTCCACTCAAACTTCAACTAGAATGAGGAGCCACGGTTACTATTTAAAACACTTACTGCGGATCTTCTTCTGCCACCTCATCTCGTTGTATAGGTCGTCGAACTGCTGGAAGAAGTCGTTCACCTTGCTGCCCTGGTCATCTCTTTCGGTGGAGGTGAACACGCGGGTCTTGGACTCCTCAGTGAGGTACTCACAGATGTTTGGGACTGGAAACACGATCTGCTCCATACTGCGATCATGACGCACAATCTGAGGAGAGTAACTAATTTGCTTCAAAGATTCCAGATCACAAGTATAATCTGATGGCGTAAAGGCTCCCCAAGGTTTACCTCTATCTGTGCTGTGTGCTTGGCGTAGTATTGGATAGCTTCATCGCTATCGTTTTCCAGCACTAAGGAAGGCTTGAGGCTCTGCTGCAAGACCTTGTTGTGTCTGGCTAACTAAAAGTAAGAAAAACCCAACATTTTGTAAGGACACCTATGTTTGACATATTAATTATCCTTTAAAAACAAAAAATTGGGGTGATATACAAAAAATACAACAAAAATGTTATAGAAATTTCCAAAAATTTGACAATTGGGAAATAGATTTGAAAAATGTAGCCTTATTTTAAAAATGGATAAAAAAGAATTAACAAAACTTGGTACAGGCATTTAACTGTGTTGTATTATCTTTTCTTAAAGGTCCAAAACTTAACAAATAACAATAATAAAACATATTTATAAAAAACAGCAACTAAACCAACATCACCCTATGTTAAAGGGTAAATGTCCCTTTAAAGCTACTAACTGGCTCCTCCACCATTAGAAATAATTTGGCTGTGGAGGCTTAGAAAGTGCTTTGAATTACTATAAATACAAATCAAGATATTAAATGAAAATGATGCAAATAATATTTTATGTTCAGTCTTCAAAATATTGAGAAGGTAATGAGAAAATATATAAACATAATTAATACATATTTATTGGTTAAGCTGTAATATTAATAAATGGATAGTTAGCTACTTTGATCAAAGTTAATTTCAATAATAAGCAGTTTAAAGGTAATCTTTTTTGGATTTGTCAAGTTTAAAAGTCAGTTAAAAGATTATCATTCAAAGCCTTGAGGTTAGCAGAATGTTAGACAGAAACAAGAAATGTGCTAATTGATGTCAAAGTCACAGACAAGCAAAGTTTCTTAACAACCTGATGGGCCAGGATATATATGTTGTGTCCAACGTCTCTGGGTTTTATCCCTTCTCCAATGTTGTCCAGGTTCACATCATCGTCTATACCCCGAGCAAAGGCTTCCTTCATTACCTCCACCTAAACATCAGGCATGTTTGGACAAGGTTGTCAGTCTTCATGCAGGAACCGTGATTTTTTAAAAATCTGTGCTAAGGAACACAAAAACCCACCAACTCGGTGGGTCTCATTTTGTACAGAATCTTCTCTGCATTTTCACTGTCATGGCGACTCTCCATAATGGCTAGCAGGAGCTTTGAAGCATTGTTCTGCAATAAAACGTCCCAAAATACAGCATTTCAATGATTCATACAGCTGACATGACTCAAGTTTTATTAAATTAATAATTAATAAAACCTCTGCTGAGAAGCAGAACAAAGATATTGCAATAGGATCTCGGAGAGACTTGCTTCTCACCTTGAGGTCTAGTACCAGGTCCAGTCGATTCTCCCCAAGGGGGTTAATGGAGTTCACAATCAGCGCTATAATAATGTCAATGCCATTGGACTCATGTTTTGCTATACACGTCTGAAAGAGATGAACATGAGTAGTTAATGCAGAGTCACAATAAGCTAGAACTTACTATAGAAAAGGCATTTGCTACCACATTCTGAGCACACAAGGAGTATAAAGGTGAATCTCAATAAATTGGCTCATCATTGAAAATTTTTATCTATTCATTTCCCTAGACTGTCATTAGGAGGATGCTTACTTGGTAGATGTCAAAAAAACAGTCACTGATAGCACAAGCCACAGAAGGTCACTAGCATGGCGTTCCTCCCCCACGCCATGCGGCTCTACAACAACTCTAGGAGGAGGGCCATAAAATCAACCATAGAACACTGGACTTAATGCTAATCACACCATGCACCTTCGGTCACACATGCACTTTATCATACACACACATCTACAAGTTGGACTCTAAGTATGTACAAACTGACCATTACTCAACTGTTTTTGCATACTGACATCTGCACAACTGCACTTGAACTGGACTGGCAGACATTATACTTTTTTATAACATTATATTTTACCTTAGTTCTTCTTTTAAATTTTTATATTGTATTTTCCCTGCATGCCCCTGTGTTCCCGTAAGCTGCTAGAACTGTGAATTTCTCTTGGAGATGAATAAAGTATCTATCTATCTATCTATCTATCTATCTATCTATCTATAAGATAGCTCTTCAAAGAGTGCTATTCCCATCATTATTCAACAGTTGGGTGGAAGAAAAATATGAGGAATGAAAATAGGTCATAGTTGCTTTCTTAAGAGGAAACTGCAAAAGTATGGAATGGATTCACAGGGGATGGACAAGAACCACCACACAGTGATTTATCCAAGGACATTGGGCTAGAGCCGTCACATTCCTTGAGTTAAGCCTTTCATGACCCAGAGACAACATCTGGAATGTCTTACCTGGACTAGAATAAAAAAAGAACTGGACTGCTGCTCAATAGTCCAAAGTCTGAAATAAGTTTAGCAAAGATCTAATCTAGGTCTTAGAGTCTAAAGCTGCAGTATAGGTCAATAACAGAAAGGGCCAAAAACCAAAAAATTGTACACTTTTAGCAAAATAAAAATCTTTTAAATTTGTATATGTTAGAGTGAAACAACCACCTCTTAACCTAGAATTTGAATTACAACAACTGCACTTGATGTGTTTTTAAAGACATTTTGTTTTCTCTGCATGATGAGTCATTTTGTCAGAAGAGGATGCTTGATATCATGCCATAACAACAAATTCTGAATCTGTTAGATTCTGAGCTGCAGAAACTCTCAGAATACTATGGTAAGATGGCATCCGCACAATCTTTTTCATTTTCAATTTTACACGTATATTTAACCATTAATCATAGCTTGGAGGCAAAATTTGGGAATGAAGAGGAGGGAACTATTGCTATACCAGCCATCTGAATGTTTGCATTTGTTTTTGGTGTTTTTTTGCATGTCGAAGTGAGGAAAGTGCTATATGAACTCGCTGTACAAAAAGCAAGCTCGCTAAAACAACAGGACTTACTTGGATGTCACCACTAGGCAAAAATAGAAATTGCTGCAGGTTTCCTTGTTGCATGCGACTTTTCTACAACCACAACTTAGGCAACACCATCTTGAGCAACTGTTGCATAGCATCATGGGATATGTAATGTGATTTTTCTGAGTGCAGTAGTGATGGGTAATAAATACAGTACATTAAATTATCCCATGGATAGCATTTGATTGTATCACAGGCTGAATGTAGCATCATAGAGTAGAAATATAACTCTGTTTTAAGAGGTTATATAGTATACAAGTTTCCCTTTTTTAGCACCAAGGGCCTTGGGTCCTACCTGGTTTTCATGGCAGGGCCCTTGACAGTACTCTGTGATGGTTTCTAGCGTCTGCCGCACCAGATCCACATTATTCTCTTTGATATAAAGTCCGAGCAGCCCCAGGCCTCCGGTAGTGCTTCCACAAATGCAGTCCAAAAACTGAAGCGTCTCGCAAACCAGATTGTAGTTGGTCTTATTGTGCTGAAAGCGGAGGAAGTTCTGGAGACAGCGCCAAAAAACAAAGCTTAGATTAAATGCTTGTTTAATAACACAAGGAAATAATTGCCCTAGGCTGGTTTCAGCACCTGCAGGTCTGAGTTGTGGTTTTCACAGAGCAGCTGGAGGTATCGTAGGACAGGTTTCATAATTGCGACTGACCAGCTCATCTGAGGTTCCTCTTCAGAGTCGTCTTCTTCATCACTGCTCTGGCTAAACATATCAGAATAAGGGTCCATTTCGCTCCCGAAGGCGTAGATGGCCTTTGATGTGGCTGACGACGCCTCTTTAAGCTGCCCTCGCATCTCTTTCTTCAAATAAAAGGTTGAACCGTTAACTGCAGAGCAATAATAATGATAAGTGGATTGCACAGCAGAAATGGAAGCAGATTACTTTTTGTAAACTGATGTAGATGAACAACAAACATCTATACTTTTAGGCATTAAAATAGTAATAAAAAATAAATAAATCGAAGCACCCGTTTGACTAGTGAGGCATGATTAAGTGGGGTTCAGTAGCATGGAACCACCAAATCTAGATACAATGGGCTTTTGTAAATCTTGTGGTGTGGGGTGTCACACGGGCTTTTGACATGTGATTGCGTGAACTGGGAACACCAGTCTATCAGCAGAGCGACCAAAATCTTAATGGATTTATCCACCACTGATTTACTGAAAAAAAAAAAAGACTAAAGCTTAGCTGAACCTCAGGACCTCACACAGTGTAAAATAATAATTGTTTCTATGGCAATGTCTGATCTCAGGCAATGACCTTAAATGACTCAGCTTTCCACCTAAATATACCAGTTTAACAGACTTTTTAACATTTGGGTACAATGATTTGAGGTAAACTGGTTTTATTAAAACAATAGAGCTAGGGAATGGTTTTTTAGACATTATTTAGACCAAAGTGAATAAGCCCGTCAGAAAGTTGCCTCTTTTTTTGCACCATCTTAATTGGGATAGGAGGTTGATGAGATTACATAAAGACTATTGAACCTCGATTTAATCTAATTTTTCATATTTTGTAAACCAGTAACCAAAAACAGTAATTCTTTTTATTAAGAATGTATGTGATAGAGCAACAGAATGCAATTGCATGTGTTAATGCACCATGATTACAATTTTAATATTAAAATCTAAAAAGTGTTGCCTGTCTCCTGAGTCGATATATAGGTCCAACTGAAGCAAAAAAGATGGTTCTGTGTGTTGTGATCAGCTTTAGCCATCCTGAGATTACAAATTTTTGCCCATTCTTCTCTCCAAAACAGATGAAGCTCAGCTAAATTAGATGGATACCATCTGTGAAAAAATTTTCTGCGACATATTCTCATTTAGATATAACCCAGGACTTTGATTAGATTCTAACAAAGAAATATGTTTGATTCCAAACGGTGGAATTGCAGCTCCAGCTTTATGTTTATGCTTGAAGTCCTGTTCAAATATGAACTTCCACCCCAGTCCTCAACTTTTTGCACCCTACACCTTGATTTTATCTCTCCATCTATCTTCCCCTCAACTCTTAGTAGCTTCCCTGTTCCTGCTGAAGAAAGCAAGCTCACAGCATTATTCTGACACCAGCTAAGAGCTAGCCTGAAATATCTTTTTTTTTTTAATGATGCATTTTATCTTAGCCTTTTTTTATCTTTATTTTTACGTTATTCATTTTATTTCATTTTCAGCCTGCACCATCTGGCAGCGGGAAAAAGTAAATAAGCCTCGGCTATAATTCACTACATTTACATTTGTGCTGTTCAAAATGTTCATTAATGCAGAATGTCCCTCTTCAGAACATAATGAAACGTTTCAGTGAGTCATGACTCATCCTTACTTTTTTTCAACTTGGTACGATAAAAATTCCTTTCATCTTCCCTTTTTCTGCAGCTGAAATCAAACATGTTAACGGACACCGTGGATCGGATCTCCTGCTGGGCCAAGCGCATGCGATCGCAGAAAACCTTGAAGAACTTCTCTGAATTTTTTTGTTTGTAAAGCTGTTTGTAGAAGGAGTTCTGGATGGGAGGCAGAGTGAGAATAAAGGAGCATAACCAACACAGAGATAAAAAAAACAAAGGGCGTGGATATCTGTGGAGCGCACCTGTATCTGTGTGTTTCCTCCCTTCAGAAGAGCGATACCCAGCAAAATGCTCTCTTCGAACACTCGGTCGTTCTTGGTGTTGACTATGAGGTCGATCACCAGCTCAGTTGCACCAACCTTGTCCAAGAAACACTGTATCTCCACCATGCTGTTGCCTGGCTTGTCACAGTCCAATGAGGCAGAGCCTTCAACAGAGAAGACATGAAATGATTGAAAATATTTGGGACTTCCAGAGATACAAATATAAGCATTTCATTAGAAGACTATCCAAAGTTATGCCGAATAATCTATGATTAGTCCCAAAGCTAAACTAGGTCTGAAATATTCTGGTTTAAAGAGACCTTATTTTTACACCGAATCCTGCCCAAATGTTTGCAACTGAAAATGACTATGGGAAAGATTACATCTAATAGGACTCAAATATAAAACTGCTTCACTTGTTAAAAAATGCTTCCAAAGCAGAAGGAGTAATTGTAAGGAGCCAATTGATTTTCGTAGCTCTGAGTGATTTATTCTTCCAATGATTTCACTCTCAGCTATTCATTTACCTTTGTTTCTTTGTTTTTCTACCAAATTAATGTATTAATCTTCATATTAATATGCTTTTTAAATATTTAAATTTTTCTCAATCAAAACTAACTTCACCTATAGCCTTTTACATACAGTAATGTATAACAAAGGGCTTTACAGTGATTAAAACACAAACACATTTAAGCACTAGAAACACAAACATCGAAACGATCAAAATAATCAAATCAACCAGAAAGATAATAAAAGTAAATGCTGATAATAGGACAATGAAGATTTAACAAAACGAGGAAAAAGCTGGAGATATTTATATTATATTGTTTTATATATTTCAAAGGGAGAAAGGTAAAATAATGAATTTGTCAAATTACTCATGTTAAGATCATACATGGTAAATAGCATAACAAAATTTACAATATTAAAGAGCAGTATTTGTATACCAAGACAGTACTTGGCATGATTATCAACAACTTAATAGTTTATTTTATTGCTGTTTTAAAATTAACATAAAAATAGCTGAAACTGGAACTATAAGACAACAAAGGGCCTCTAGTTTCGTTTCACAAACATCTAAACTCTCAGATGCCCTCAAGTTACTAAAGCCGAGGGCCGTCGTAAGAAAAGAAGACTCACTTTTCTTTTTAGTTCTTTTATACTAATAATAATAACTAATATATACCTATCAAATAAATTATCATATACTTTATCTACTATGTTATCAGTTTATTTATACATCTAAATTGTTATCAATTTATTTTCATATCCAAGCAGTGATCGACTTTGTCAGCTTTATTTCTTCATCTAACTATTGTGTTTATCTGTATAACAGTTTACACAGGGTGATGCCAAGTTGATTGTATTAAAAAATATATTTTTAAAAATCTTAGAAGACTGCTATAGTCAAATAAACTCAGTTTAGAATAACATACATTCCAGAGGAAATGTTTTTTCTGCTTTGTAATGCAAGCATACATGATCTGTAAACATGCACAAACAACTGCTGTATCCTGAAAATACATTTTGTGGACTGATGAAGCTCAAATTAAATCAATCAGAGCTGCAGTATATATTTAAATTAAAGGTGCAGACCTGCTAAGTGAACAACACTACCTGTTACACAGCAATCATAAGTGGACTGTGGCTAAACTTTTCTCTAATTTAATTCAAGGTTATTATTGCATTCTATACTGGATTTCCAGCAATGAAAGAAGAAGAAAGTAAAAATGTAATTTCCATTTACAAGCTCAGACTCTTTTCAGGTAATAAAATATTTTCTTTTTTAAAAAAAAACCTAAATAATTAACTATAAACTATTCAATGTTCTTTTATTGCTATTCACATGGACAGAATAACATTGCTCCAGCATTTAGATGCATTCTTACAAAGTATACAGCTTTACTGTATATAGTACTTCAGCAAGTGCTTTAAATGGCTTCAAAAAAAATCTGCCAACAATTCCTAAACAGCACTTCTCCTGGGAAGCAGACTGCTGTCATGTTAGCTGCTTTGGCTCTCCCCTGCAGTGAGCAGTTATTTCAGTGTCGGCTGAGTGTATTTGGGGGTTCTCAGTACCTCCTGACGACTGCTTGACAAAGCCTCCTGAAGAAGTGTTTCCACTTCCACTCTCCGACTTGGAGGGAAGTTTTTGATTTCCAAAATAACGAGTGAGAAGAAGCTTTCTTAGTTCATTTCCCTGCGGATACAAAAAACATTAGCTTAAACCCATATATTCAAACAAGAATCAGACAATTTTCACACATTATTATTAGTTGAAGTCGCTTGTGTTATTGAAGAACAGATTACAAAAAAAGGATAAATACTACAGTAACAAGCATATAATATAGCTGAAAATATCTGGCCAATCATTTCTGAGATTGCTGGGCACATTTTATTCCGATCCATCTAATGGGAATCATCACAATTATTCCACAATACATTTTTCTTGTAATGGTAATGCTGTCATACTGCATGACAATGCTGTTATCAACAAATAAATCAAAGATTGAGAAAGTAAGGGACAATAATGGGACATTTATGAAACTATCTGCAAAGTTAGCAAATAATCAAATACTGTGCAGTAAAAAGATAACACACAGATTTCTTCTGTTGTACCTTTTGCCTTGTTTGCAACGGTTGACACAATAAAAAACCCTCCTATGACTGTAGAATCTTAACTGCACTCTACCAGGGCTTGCAAGGAATTTGCTAATTTACAGATAAAATAAAATGTAAAAAATATCAGATGGTTAACCTGCACATCTAATCCAGTACCAATTATTTGTACAATTACAACAAATGCAGAGAAAATAGCAATTATACCAAATGAACTATAAAAACTTAGGACGTTATACAGCAGTCGAGTTCCTCTTCCCACTTTCTTGATATTCTACTCATAGCTCAACTTGAAAAAGTTTTGCATGTGTTTGCGTATGTTTTTTGCGTCAAATAATTAAATAATCACTACCATCATTTTTCAGCCTTTGAAAAATTCAATCCAACCACTTAGTTTGGCTTCTATGTTTTGATCTCAGTTCAGAATTTGACATGGTTTAACATGACATGTTATTGAAAGGACTGGAGAGCTGGGTCAGACTCTCTTGTACAGCACTTGACCGGTTCGAGTCTTCCCTAAAGAACAGGGACTTCTTTGTGTCAGAGCGGACAGAAGTCAGATGTGGGATACCCCCAAGATTCCATCTTTGGGCCCCTCTTATCTAATATCTACATGCTTTCTCTAGCTCAGATTAGGCCAAGAATAGCTACCATAACTATGCAGACAATACATAGTTCTACATTACAATGTCACGAGTAAGGAGCGTAACCATCAACTCGGAAGCGGAAAACATTTTCAAGAGGTCTATAGAGTGATTGATCATTCTTCTGTTTTCAAAAACCAATTTCCTTATTGATGAAAAAAAGGTTTATCATATCAGGCATCTTGAAATAAGGCATAATTGTCATGAACATGCAAGCCATTTCTGTCCACTTGTTAACTAGTGAGCCATGTTTGTGTGAACTAGTTAACTAGTGACAGCCCAAATGTCCACTAGTTAACTAGTGACAGCCCAAATTATCTCTAGTTAACTAGTTCATATGGTTCATATCTTACTAGTTAAATAGTATTGCTCTGTGTTTCACTAGTTAACTAGAGCACATTGAAATGTGCACTAGTTAACTATTTTAAAGACTTTTATATTTTACTAATCAACTAGTAAGGTACAAAAAGGTGTACTAGCTGACTACTGAATGTCAAATTCCCACTTGTTAACTTCTACATAATTTGGCCAGCCGCTCGAGCATTTATTATGATTTCTTGATTTTAGGCCAACATGCATGCCATGTTTGTCGACTAGTTAACTAGTGAGCCATGTTTGTGAACACTAGTTAACAAGTGACAGCAAATATGTCCACTAGTTAACTAGTGAACACATTTTGGCTTCACTAGTAAACTAGTGACAGACAGAAATGTCCACTAGTTAACTTGTAAAGGCCAAACTACACACCAGTCAGCTAATTGAAGGTTTGTGTCTCACTAGTTAAGTAGTGACAGCCAAAAATGTGCACGTTTACTAGTGAAAGCATAACTCCTCACTAGTTAACTAGTTGGAGTAGGTCAATGTCACTAGTTAACTAGTGAACCATAAATGGCTTACTAACTAGCTAGGTGATGACATAAGGCCCACTAGTTAACTAGTTGATGCATCCATTGTACAACTAGTTAACTAGTGAGGTCATAAATTATACTAGTAAAATAGTTCAAATCTAAATTCACACTAGTCAGCTAGTGGCGCAGAATACTAATTAGGAGGTGGAGAATTCCTCAAATTGAGGCTTTCTATTGGCTCCCTATGTCCAAGTAAAATATGACAACCAATCACATATCAGAATTTCACAAAATACCACCCAAAACATTTGCAGGTGGCACACAAGTTGACATGCTGGCCAAATGAACTTTAGCTAGTAAACTAGTGGCTTCAGTGTGACACTTACATATAAAGTAGTGAAGGCAGAACTGCACACTAGTTAACTAGTGAAGACACAAATGCCCACTAGTTAACTAGTGAGGTGCAAAAAGTGTCACTAGTTTACTAGTGTGCCCCAAAACACCCACTAGTGAACTAGTGAAGGCAATTTACATTAGTCTAGTTAACTAGGGGGCCCCAAAACGCCCACTAGCTAACTAGTGAAGGCAATTTCAGCCCCACTAGTTAACTAGTGAGCTGCCAAAATGGTCACTTGTTAACATGTAAAGGCAAAAATACCCCCTAGTTTACCATTGATGGTGTTGCAGGCCTTACTAGTTAACTAGTGGCATGTATTTTTCATTCACTAGTAAACTAGTTACACCTAAAAACACAAACAAGCTAACCATTTTTGTCCACCAGTTAACTAGTTGTACAATTGAAGTTTCACAAGTTTGCGTATGTGGCAGTGAAGCAGCTCACTAGTTAACTAGTGCCTGAAACAGTCATTATGCAAATGCTAATGAGAGGGTGGGTAGAAGACTCCTATTGGGTATCATGAATCCCCACCCATTGTAAATGTACTGTTCATAGCCTCGCCATCAGATCCTGATGGGTGCCCCTAGTGGCTAAAGTGATAAACTGCTATGCAACAGTGATACAGAAATCAGAGCCTGCGGTATGGCGAATGCCATTCTAAGACGTATTAGAAGACGATGTATAGCAATAGAGCAAGCATATAACCAAGGATGTGTGGGCCCCAGAGAGGTACGCGCAATTGACATCTCCATTGCAAATCTGGGCAGAGTTGAAGCTACTCTTAGCGCCAATGCAGTACGGGAAATTGTTAATAGTCTAAGGGAGCTTAGATCTACGATCTCCGCGCCCCCAGAAGGTTCAACTGCCGGTCATACTTTCCATGCAGGACGACTGCATTCAGGTAAGTTGCTCATCTTTTTAAATTCACTTTAAGTAAAGGATAATATGGATCCTGGCAGGGGGCAGGTGCAGAAATAATTCTTGAGGGGTAAGATCCGTAACCTCTGTTTACTAAACTGTGCGCACTGATTACGAATCGTACCCTCGGATTATTAAACTGTGACCGTTTTGGGCTCCTGTCCACTTGATAGGGTTCCCTGGTTGTCTTTAAAAATATGATGTTGCTTTAAAGGAGTGGTTAAGGTGAAGGATCGGTACCTGCAATACTGTGGTTTGAAGCCTGAAGTTATCAGAGGGCACTTTATCTTACATTAATTTTTAGGGTCCTATAGGAAAGTAGGCTACAAACATAAGCCTTGTTTAAACCGAGGACATTTCCCCAGCATAATCTATAAATTCTAGTTTTGTCCCCACCATATAAAAACCAGATGTGTAATTTTTTTAACAATGCAGGTCTAACAGCCACTTATGCTCCCGTTGTTATTTTCATATAATCAATATTCAAACTGATATTCCTGTATCTTAAACAGTTTCTTTATGTGTGAATGTTGTAGGATTCTTTGCCAAGATTCATGTTACATCAAATAAAGTCTTGCATTCAAAATGGCACTGTATCAACAAGTAACTGGTTAACTCCTATGTCTTTAATGCAAGGTGTTTATGCTGCACCCTCTGCTCCATGCGTCTGTGCAGATAGATGGGTAGGTTTATCAGATATTGTTATATTCATTGCTGATTGGAAAACTATTTACATAACATCAGCATTAATCTTCAGATCAATGGTTTTGATACATGCACTATACATGCAACTTGATGCGGTTGCAATTATGAAGTAAAATGTAATAAACAAGTTTTTATTGCAACATAACTTTCATTTTTTAACTTTATTTTTTATGATCTGTATGAATTTTTTGTGCTTTTTTATTTTATTTGTTATATCCACACCAGGAATATGTGTGTAGTTAATTGATTTGTAATACAATTTTATACCATAACTACCTTTATTTATATTATGAAATAAATAAAACTTGATGCTACAGATCCAGACCCACCCTGGGCCCTTTTAGCCCCTCTTTATTAACCTCCTGGATACGCCCCTGCTCAGCAGCACTTAACATTTAGAAACAATCCCTTATTATTCACTCATAAAACTCATAGGAGTCTCTGTGTCAGAAGAGGGTGAGAAAGTATTTTTTTCTCACTTTGGTCGCAGCGCAGCATTTAGTCTGTTGATTTTAAGCTGTGACATTGTTTTCTTCCAGATAAGCGCGGTAGATGCGTTCTTGGACCAAAAGAGCTGTGGAACAAATATCCACTGCCATCGTGAAGCCGAAATAAAAGGAAAATGTGAGGTCTGTTGAAACATTTTTTTAACCCTTAATTACTGGGAGGATGTAAATAGTAATTGAAACTACAGATTATGTCAGTCACATAAAGACCGTTCTGAAAACTTGTGGCTGACTGCTGCATCATCATACATCAAATTGAGGGCCAATTTGTCACTGATTAACTAGTAACAGCACATTTTATATTACAAGTTAACTAGATAGCTCCAAAAACAGCCACTAGTGTGTGTCTTGTGCGCACTAGTTAACTACTGAGCTGCTTCACTGCTACACATGCAAACTTGTGAAACTTAAATTGTTCCACTAGTTAACTAGTGGACAGAAATGGTTAGCTTGTTTGTGTTTTTAGGTGTAACTAGTAAACTAGTGACACTTTTTGCACCTCAGTAGTTAACTAGTGGGCATTTGTGTCTTCACTAATTAACTAGTGAGCAGTTCTGCCTTCACTACTTTACATGTAAGTGTCACACTGAAGCCACTAGTTTACTAGCTAAAGTTCATTTGGCCAGCATGTTAACTTGTGTGCCACATGCAAATGTTTTGGGTGGGATTTTGTGAAATTCTGAAATGTGATTGGTTGTCATATTTTACTTGGACATAGGGAGCAAATAGAAAGCCTCAATTTGAGGAATTCTCCACCTTCTAATTAGAATTCTACGCCACTAGCTGACTAGTGTGAATTTAGACTTAAACTAGTTTACTAGTATAATTTATGACCTCACTAGTTAACTAGTTGTATAATAGATGCATCAACTAGTTAACTAGTGAGCATTATGTCATCACCTAGCTAGCTAGTAAGCCATTTATGGTTCACTAGTTAACTAGTGACATTGACCTACTCCAACTAGTTAACTAGTGAGGAGTTATGCCTTTACTAGTAAATGTGTGCACATTTTTGGCTGTCATTAGTTAACTAGCAAGACACAAAAACATTCAAATAGCTTACTGGTATGCCTTTACTAGTTGACTAATTGACATTTCCAGCTGTCACTAGTTAACTAGTGAAGCCAAAATGTGTTCACGAGTTGACTAGAGGGGATTTTTGCTGTCACTAGTTAACTAGTGTGCGCATTTTGACCCTCACTAGATAAATAGTTCACAAAAACATGTCTCACTAGTTAACTAGTGGACAGTAATGGCTTGCTTGTTCATGACAATTATGCCTGATATCAAGATATCAGAATAAATGCTCATTCGGCTTTCCACAGTGCTGGCTTGGTTATTAGTAATAAGTTATTAGTTATTAATGATCATTATTACTCCTAATAAAATTAACAGTTACAGGAGACCACCTCCTCAGCAAGAACAAATAACTAAGCTCAAATGTCAGTCTCAATTGGCTGTTGGTGTCAATCTGGAAATATTTAACTACTATGATGAAGGTTTGAGTTTGCACACCGGCTTCTGTAAATCAGCAAATCACAATAAGTAACTCAGTGATGGCAGATCAACTCGTCAAAATACCAGTCTTTTTTTCTTTTCTTTTTTAACAGGTTATTGGAGTGAGAATGTAAATAAGTCTGAAATTTCCTGCAAAAGCCGGGTCTTGATGCCAGCCTGGTTTCTCACAGCACTGGATATTTTTTTCTCAACCAGTTCTAATCTTTACTTAGTTGTTGAAGACCCTGCATCATTGTTCCTGCTGCTGGCCTATAGACCCACCCCTCCTCCTCGATTCTGCTCTATCTTGGCAATAAAGATGAAAAAAATGTGAAAAGAAACATTTTGAAACAGAATTAGTATAAATAGCTGTGCAATTATAGTGGATATTAACCTCATGGGAGCGCTGCTCTTGCTGCTGCAAGCCCTTCAGTGACCTGGATGGACAGGTTGTTCTGTAAACTGAATTGCCCAGTGAAATAAATAAAGTGATCTGAATCTGAAATCCCTTTTATGCCATAGATCTTTCTTTCTCAGCCACTTATATTCTCTTTTTTACCTATGCAGAGCCTCTATTACCCTGCTCTGTCTATTGAGGCAATAAAAATGTAATTGAACAATCTGAAAACCAAGAGTGACCACAAGTTCTGCACAAAAATTGAAGTGGATTTTCCGACCATCAGCTAACTAGAAAAGGGATATAATGTAGGTAATATTAGTATTGTTAACTATCTTAACATGATATATTGACATGTATCAACAAGCCATCCTTTAGCCAGGATTATCTGAATGCAACAGCACAACTCAACTTAGTTTGGAAAAAAAAAAAATCTGCTAAGTTTTTTGCCTTTTGCTGAACATCCTGCACCCGTCTTTGATGCCTGCCTTAGCGTGTGTATGCATTTAAAAACAGCATTTAAATATGTTACCTCATATTAACAGATGAATCAACTGCAATGGCTAAAAAAAGTATTGGGGACAGATGGCACAGACACAGGTCTTGTCCAGCGCATACCCCACAAATGTTGTCATGTACCCAGCTGAATTTGAACCCATTCAAAAACTGAGCAGATGTATATATGCAATATGTGGATGCGTCATAATACGCCTCTATAAATAAGCGTATTCCTGTTGTAAGCAATACACAGCACATACGTTTGATTCTATTGTAGCAGTAGGTTTTTATATCAAGAATCCATTTATTTCCCTACAATCTACAGTTATCTTCTCAGTCTGTCTCATTTGACATTTAGGGCTAATGAACAAAAACCAGGATGGCAAAAATAACCTCACTGTGGGGGTTGTGGAATAGGATGGCGAGTGACTGCCAACTGGATGGACTTGTGTAAAAACATCTAGTAATATCTGAACTTATTGTGCAGGAAATACAATAGGGAACATTAATGTTGTATTCTGTGGCAACGGGTACTGACATAGGCACATAAATACAGAAGATAGATAAATAATATGAGCAGAAGTTGAACAAAATTAAATCAATCAATAAATCAATCGAATAAATTTATTTCAGCTGCTTACATCTGGGATTTCATTCCATTACATTTTGTAACTTGTGACCACACTTTATAGCCACCAAGACAGCCCACAATACTGCAGACATGACCTTGATCACTACACACTTTATTCCAGCTCTTGCTCCTTGCTGCCTCATGAAGAATACATTGAGACACTTGAATTTCTTTACTTGAGGCAAAGACTTAACTCCATTCGGGCAAAAGCTTGGAGTCACTACTGGTCTGCATTGAAAGGAGCAAATTGAGGTAAATCAGGAATCTGATCAGGATTCTTTTCTTATCAAACCTTTTACATGGATGCCTTTCTTGGAGGAGACCCGGGGTCAGACCCATAACTTACCAAACTAACTAGAGGACCACCAGTACCTTGCGATCATATTCCTAATCCTTTGTCCTGTTACAACCACAAACATCAATGGATTATTTAGGTTTCAACATATAAACCAACAGAAAGCAGTGTAGAATGGTAAAAAGGAAGGATATAATACATGTTTTTAAATTTCACAATACAAAATCAAGAGTGACACATTATTATTATTATTATGAAATAATACTTAGCAGATCCACATTTCATTGCAATTAGAAGTATGCAAATCTTTTGGGGTACGTCTCTACCACCTTTGTACATCAGGAAAGAAAAATGTTCAAGTAGGGATGCAGATTCTGAACATTAACTAGGCCATTGCAATGCAGAAAATGTATACTTGACCTAAACCATTCTATATATATTTATTGTTATATTTTTTATAGTTCTGGCTGCAAATGAATGTCATTTAAGGCTTTAAAAAAACTGCAGTTTGATTTAGCTTTATATTTGATGTCCGTCCTGTAAAAATAAAAAAATTACTCAGCAAGATGTCACCACCTATGTGTTACACCTTTGGAGATGGTGTGTTAAAGTGCATCTTTTTCAACCACATGTAGCATATTGTAGCTTAAGGGTTAAATGATGGGTTCATCTAACCTGAGCATCTTCTGCATGTGTGTTGTACTCCCCCATGGCTTTTGGCAAACTCCAAACAGGACCTCTTATACATTCATTTAACCATGGATCTTTTCAAGTCGCTTTTGCAAATAAAGTCAGATTTTAAGGAATGCACGGCTAATAGCCGTCAACTGATTCTCCCACCCGAGCAGCTATTCTAAAGTTAACATGGGTCTCTTTAAAGTGAAATACCAATAAAATACATTGAGGTTTGTTTTTGTAATTTGTCTAATGGTAAAAAAAGAAGGGACATGATTAAGATTAGGTATTTTTTAAGATGCCATTTACACACTTTCAACCCGAACACACTTTGCAGATTTATTGTGGATTTTTCCAATCCTTATTGAGACCAGCATATAGGGCTCTTGAGAGTCTTTTGTAGGGGCCATTTCTTTGCACACAGTGACACGACAGCTCACTGTACAGATATGTGCAAGTAGCTCAACTAAAGTATTAAATCTCAGCCAAAATAATTGAAGAACCCATCTATGTGCAGTGCTACTGAACAAAAACCCCTTCTCCATCAGTAATTTGACAGTTTAAGGAACATATCAAGTCGCACCAAAAAGACTGATCTGCTAAACTTCCACAAACTAAGAAAGGGCATAAAGAAGAGCATGTGTAGCTGATGATCTCCATGTCAGTAAACACTCAATCTCATCTGCAGTCAGCACAGACACTTGTCTGCCTGCACTGTCTGGCTGAGCAGCTTCACAAACACACACAGCCGCAAGCTTAGTTCAGGATGATCCATCGAGCCAGTCTCTCTCATTTCCACACTGCACTACAAACACTATTTAAAGAATCATGATATAGTACATGATTGATTCCAAATCAAGGAATGTTTGGACTTAATTTACCACCACCTTCTGACAGAGTGCATGTTAGCACTCAGCAGTGAAGTAAAGGTCTAACAGGATATAGTTGAATAAAGGTGGGGGCGATTTCTCTCCCTTCCCTACCCTCTGGGCGATGCAGTCTGCTGGCTACAACCGCAGGAAGAGAGGAGAGAAGAGAAAAAGGGAAGGCATGCTAGAGAGAACAGAGGAGAGTCAGTCCATCCTGACTCATCTGCTTGCTGCTGCATTGACGAGAAAAACTCCAGTCAGATGATGTAAGAGCCACGAGAACGAAAGACGGAGTTAGAGGTAAAAGTGTCGACAAAAGTTAGGCAGACGGGAGGGAGGGCAAACACAGCGCAGCAAGGAAGCAGACCATCATGATGTTTTAAAATGTGCACTGGCACGCCACACTGCGGTTTTGCTGCCCAGGCTGGGGATGAGCTGCCGATTCCCTTCAGTCGGCATCTCAACAGCCCGTTTTACCCCCTCCCACATTCCAAAGCTCTCCCAGAGCTCTGCTGTCTGACAATTTTCTCTACACTGGAGAGAAGATTGAATTAAAAAAAAGTGCTTCTTTGGGTGGTCTGAAAACTCATACAGGTAACAGAGGACAGCACCAAGGGTACCAGAGTTACTTAGTTCAAATGAGATTTCATAGTTAAGTCAGAAGGGGAAAAAATCCTCCAAGCAGGTTAAGGATTTTAGAAAAGGGCCAAGGGGAATATTTTCTTTTTTTGTGATGCTTTCCGCCTGAACAGATATCTCTAGGCTTCTCTTGGGATTAAGCAGACTTCAATACAACATTCTTTTCTAACAAAACATGAGAGTCCAACAACCTCAGCAATGGTAAACAACATCCCACACTTTCTGCAAAACAAGCTTCCACACTCAAAATTATTGGTATGGTTAATGCTAGGGATGCATGGGATATCAGCATCAGATAATGTTAGGAACTGTTTAACATTGGTCTGATAAATACAAGGGGGCCGATAGCAACAACAAATGTTAATTCCCATCTTGTTGCCATTTTTATGTGTTTTTGCAGAGCAGAAGAGAACGTGCTTGGCTTTGTGGTATTTGTTTAGGGAAGTGATGGTGATAGTAATGCAGTCAAGGCTTGTGTAATGTGTAGCTTAAGCAGGGAAGCAATGTGGTTGTTTTTTCAAGGGTTCAAAGGGGCTGGGAAATAGATGTAATATCGGTAAATGTAGTTTATCAGCCATAATATTAATATCAATAGCAATATTAATATCAGGTATTGATACTTGCTCAAATTTCTGGACCTATGCACCTCTAGTTAGTACTTGACACAAAAACAAATGGTCCTCTGATCACAAACTGTTTGAAACTATGAGAGACTATGAGCAAGAAAAACAATCTAAGCATGCTCTATAATCCTTTCAAGTTATCCTGCTGCACATAGTAAAAATTGCAAACATATTTATACCAGTTTGATTTGTTTCATATTTTCGCCCATCAAAACCAAAAAAAGTATTTTTTTTTTTACTTTAGAAATAGTTCTTAATTAATACAAGGTTTCCTACATATTTTAAAATCTACAAAGTGTGCCAGACATAATGTATGTATGATGGCATTTGTTTATTATTTGCATTTTTACAAACTTCTAAGGCAAGAGGAGAGTTGTATTTATACCAACATTAAGTTAAACACTGCTTACAAATTAGGTAATTTTAAGTAGACCAGTGTAAAGTGAGCTCAATACATTTTAGCCCACACTTTAAATTTTAATTTTTAAAGAAATTTAAATAACCATGAGTCTGTGTTTTGTCATTTCACAATTATGTGCTGCTTTGCATTCTTCTGTCAGGAAAAAAAAACCCTAAAGATCTCAGTTGTAACGAGAGTAAATATAAGAAGTGAATACCTTTTCAAGGCAATGCAAAGGTATTTTTAGCAAAAAGTGAGTGATCAAAGACAAGCAAGGGGACATTTTTCACATGTCTTCCCTCTCCTCTTTGCATCTTTTCTGTCAACCAGGTACCAAATACAGACAATACAGGAATGCTTTATGAATCTTCACACTGAATAGATCTGTGTCAGCCATGTTTAGTTCAATGGTAATAAGTAGATCATGTGTTATAGGAGTCTCCTTTAGACTACTACAGTGTGACAGATGCAAGAAAGACTCTTACAACTGACAGGACTAAGATGTTAAAGGTAAAACAAAAGCAATAGAGACTTTTGAAATTGGTTGGACCATGGCCTTATAAAAGTATTATAATGACCCCATGTAAAGGAATAATAATTTCAAGTCTATCTGCCTGATATGGTCATCTTAACTACAGGGTGGATTCTCCTGACACAAAGTAAACGCTGCAACTTACGTATTCATATTGTATACTTTTTCATATTGTTTGCCGACACCATAATATAGCTCTCCTGACATGTTCATACTGCCTAAAAGGACAAACGGTAGGTGTGGCTGATAAAGCCCTGCAAGAGAAGCAAACATCACGAGCTGCCGTTTTACAACATTTTAAAGCCACAGTCCCACAGCACATGAAAGGATTTTACCCAACAAACAAGAAAATCAGCAAAGCAAATTAAGCCCACATGTGAAAGCAATTGGTGATTCAGGGAAATACAGAACCAGCTGCATAAACAAGTATTTAGTACGAGGTTAACCGCTGGCTAATTGCTGAAGTGTTAGTCCTTTACAAGGTTAGGTTCTGGATTGTGTTGATGAGAAATATAAAATGTTGGAAATAATTCATTTAACGGCAAGGCACCTTTATTTGTATGGCACACTTTCAACAAGGCAATTCAAGATTCTTTACATTAGGGGTGAAATAAAAACACCGAAAGCCTAAAATACAACATTAGAAACACACAACATCTGACGCATTAAAGCATGGCATTCCAGCTATGTTTAGTCACTTACTCTAATGCTGCTCTCAACAGGTGAGTTTTTAGCTTTGATTTAAAAGAACTCAGTGTTCTGTGAGTTTGTTCCAGATAAAAGGAACATAGAAACTGAAAGCTGCTTTTCCATATTTAGTTCAAGTTTTAGGGATGATTAGTAGACTGTAGTAGGGGCTGCGCAGTGGTTAGCGCTGTTGCCTTGCAGCAAGAAGGTCGTGGGTTCGTATCCCGGCCCAGGGTCTTTCTGCATGGAGTTTGCATGTTCTCCCCGTGTATGCGTGGGTTCTCTCCGGGTACTCCGGCTTCCTCCCACAGTCCAAAAACATGCATGATAGGTGAATTGATCACTCTAAATTGTCCCAAGGAATGAATGTGAGTGTGAATGGTTGTCTGTCTCTCTGTGTTGGCCCTGCAACAGACTGGCGTCCTGTTCAGAGTGTACCCTGCCTAACGCCTGATAATTGCTGGGATAGGCTCCAGCTGCCCCGTGACCCTGAATTGGATAAGCGGTTAAGAAGATGGATGGATGGATGGATAGTAGACTGTAGTTGGAAGACCTGCGTGACCTGGGGGGTTGATATAGTAGCAATAGGTCTTCATCATACTTTGGTGCTAAGCTTTTCAATGATTTATAAAAGGGGGTGATGTGCTCTTCTTCTTGGTCCTAGGGCGCCTGTGGCCGAGGCCTGCGACCCGGAAATTGTGGGTTCGATTTGCCTGTTACATGCCATTGTGTCCTTGGGCAAGGTACTTCACCTACCTTGCCTACTGGCCTGGTGGCACCAGTGTTCGGCAGCCTCGCTTCTGTCAGTGCTGTCCCAGGGCAGCTGTGGCTGTACTGTAGTTTGCCATCACCAGTGTGTGAATGTGGCTGTGAATGGGTGAATGACAGAATGTAGTGTGAAGCGCTTTGGGGTGCTCTGGACTTGATAAAATGCTACACACATATAGGCCATGTACCATTTTAGTGAGAATGCGAGAAGCAGCATTCTGGATCAGCTGCAGCTGTCTGATTTTTTTAGACAGACCTCTGAGGACGTTGTTGCAGTAATCAATCTGTCTTTAATCCGAGAAACGTTCTTGAGATAAAAGAAGGATGACCTCGTTATAGGTTTTATGTGACCCAGGAAGTTCAGGCCTGAGTCCATCATTTTTCCATGATTTCAGGCCTGATCAGTAGTTTATAGTTGTGTTAACTGAAACTGTGTGCCAATTTCCTCTCTAGGTCCAAAGATAATTACTTCAGTTTTGTTTCTGTTCAGATGGAGAAAATTATGGCACATTCTTCCATTCATTTGCTCAATGCATTCACTTGGGTGGGTTCAAAGTCACCTGGTGACATAGTAATGTAAAGCTGAGTAACATTTTTGTAGTTATGGTAGTTAATCTTATTGTTATAATCTGGGTTAGCGGGAGCTTGTAGATGATAAATAGGAGGGCCCCTAGGATGGAGCCCTGGGGGACCCCACGTGTGATTTCTGTCTGTTCTGATGAAAAGGTGCTGCTGTTTTTGTCATTGACACAAGGAAGCTCCTATTTTTTTTTTAAAAAGTAAGACTCAATCCAGCCAAATACCTTGTGCCAGAGAGTCCGACCAAGCACTCCCGTCATTTCAATAAGATATCATGATCAACAGCATCAAAAGCTTCACTGAAGCTCAAAAGTAGCAGCACTGTGATTCTACCAGTCTTTTTGCAGATGTCATTAAAAACTTTGACAAGGTTAATCTCAGGTCTTAGGTGTGAATGGAAATCAGACTAAGCAGGAACTTGTAGCAGGAAGCGTAAAAGTGAAATAGACGTAAGCAAAAGAAGACACTACTGGTAGTTTTCACCCTCATCATGGAAGACACACAAAATTCATATAATGCAGCTTTTAAGCTATGCCTGATTAAAACGGGGTATGTTGTGGATGTGGTCCTGTTACTGTACGACTGTCATAGGTGGCCGAGGAGACTCGAAGGTCTTTGTGTTTTCATGCCTACCAACTGCATTAACAAAACTGAAACACTGAAGCAATTGGGCAGAACATGAGCTGCAACTGCATTTCATCCATCCTGTTGTCGATCATGTGCCTCTCTGAGCACAACTGGCTTAACTCACATACAATCAGATTCAAATAACTCACTATGAACTGTGTCCAAACACTGTTCACAGTCACAATTAATCTCATTCATTGAGTCCCTAAGATACATGATGTTCTCATGTGAAATCCAAGAGTTTAACAGAATAACAAAAAAGAAATAACCGAAAATGTTATTAACCTGTTGTCAAAGATGCTCAATCTAGACAAAGTAAATGAACTGACAGGCTTTTCTCAAAGTATTTATTATAAATTACTCCAAAAGGTATGATTGTTTTTACCCATGAAATAGAAAGAATGATTGTGACTTAAAAAGACAAGTTGCAAGCACTTTAATATTAAGTTACATGTTTATATTATTATATTTATATTTATCATTATGATCTCTTCACAGTGGTCTTTTTTTTTCATTTTTAGCCAATTTAAACAGTTTGCACACTTTTTGTAAAGATATTCTAGGAAAAGGACCTTAATCGGTTGCCATGCTCCGTGAGCACTTTCATGTTCAACATGTAGACTTCTTTTGCAGAGTCACGTCCAAACCAGACAAGCAGCATGTGCTAATCCCTCATCACCATGGAGACCAAAGCATAAACCTCTCCTAACAGACACTTTACTGATAGGCTGAGGGAAATTAAGACAGAAAGGAAGAGACCACCTCTTCAGATCAAACTGAGGCCATAAATCTTACCATTAAAAGGCAAATGGATTTTTAAACAACTTTTGAGTACTCTCTGGTTTACAGGCTTCAGCGGCATCACAGCTCCAGGTTCAGCCCAGACATGTCCTAGTTTCAACTTTTTGATTTTACCCAGCATGCTGTCTCTGCCTAGATACATGTAAAGGTTAAACTATATAACAATCACAATTACTACACCCCTCTGGCCTTTTACATCCAGAAAAACAAGCTACAGTCCACAGGGATTCCCATCCCCTATTGTTATTAAGACACCCAAAAGGGAGAAAAGATGAATTCGCACAAATAGCCCACATTACCCTGCCTGCCTGGCTTGTATTGCATGCGTTTGAGCAGGGTTTTACCTCTACATGCATGCATGTGAGCGAGCATCAAGACAGTGGTAATCTGTAAATCTGCTTTGCCTTCGGTGTGAAACCTGCTAAGCACAGAGGTGGGACAGATGCACAGACAAAGAGACGGACAGTGTGTGAATGACTGGAGTGTGTGAGATAGAAGGAGGGACAAGGAATCCTTTGAGAGCATTTCATGTTACATAAGCAGCTTTTTCAGTCTACTGTAAACACCAACCCATGTACTGTACAAAAGACAGCACATGGCATAGCTGTATGTAAACCTGGACATCTAAAACACACATAACTAAATTAAGGTAACATTTTTGAATAGTAAACACAAACCCAAAGCTCTGTGAAGCAACAATAAACGCTTAAGGTTTTCAGATTCAGTTGCACCCGATGTTACAAGCTTGGAGCCAACTGCAACGCTGAATCTTTGCAAAGTACTCTGGAGCTAAAATTTTAATAGAACTCCTACCTAAGGCGCAGGACTGTTGCTGGTATTAAGAAATTCGGTAATTACTTCAAAATTGAAAAAAGTTTCTATCATACCATACCTATGGTTTAAGAGGCCCCTACCCCACCTGGTTTTGGACAGATAAATTAATCTGGAAATATTCCAGATTAAAAGATAATGCTGCTACAGTGTGCATGTTAAGCAGCTGAATGTAGGCTGGCGACCAGAACAGGCAGACTAACAAGTATTACTCATTAAAGAACAGAATGAAAAACAGAGACAAAATAATCCAATGTGTGCTGTTCAGAGCAATGATATAATTTCATATAGATATTGTTGCGGTCATTCAATAATCAAAATTACAAAACACATCTCTCTCTCTGTCTCTCTTTATATATATATATATATATATATATATATATATATATATATATATATATATATATATTATTTTTTTTAATTTATTTTTTATTATTATTGTATCTGTTATTTAACCAGGAGAGGCCCGTTGATTTCCCAAGATAGGCAGCTGAGTTACATCACATTACATACATACAAAAACACACAGAAAAACATGGAACTAAAGATAGATAAATAAATGGAAGGCCAATTTTGCACTTACAATAAAATCTGAATTAAAAACATTGACATGTTCGCGAATCCAACTCAAAGCATCTCATTTTTGACTTAAAAACACTCAAAGGAATCAAATTATTAAGTTTTACGTCGTTCTGCATCAAATTCCATGTAAAGGGTGCTGAATAAACAAAGGCCCTTTTACCCAGCTCAGTTCTAACACGTGGGACAGAAAGCAATACAACAGCCTGAGAACGCAGAGAGTAATGACCAGTACTTTCTTTCATAAGAAGTGAACATAAATAGGATGGAAGCACACCAAGAATAGCCTTATATATAAAGGTGTACCAATGACAGAGCCTCCCCGATTCCAAAGCAGACCAGCCTACGCAGAGAGTACAGCTCACAGTGGTGGCTGCGAGCTTTACAATTGGTGATAAATCTTAGCGAGGCATGATAGGCTGCGTCAATCATATGTAGACATTGAGCAGATGAATGAATTATGCAGTACTTTTTACAAAAATTGTGAAATAACCTGGCCTCCAAAGTCACCAGACATCAACCCAATAGAGATGATTTGGGGTGAACTGAACCGCAGAGTGAAGGCAAAAGGGCCAACAAGTACTAAGCGTCTCTGGGAACTCTTTCAACACTGTTGGAAAACCATTTTGGGTGACTACCTCTGGAAGCTGAAGAGAATTCAAAGCAGTAATAAGAGCAAAGGGTGGCTACTTTGAGGAATCTAAAATATACCACATGTATTCAGTTATTTTACCCTTTTTGTTTAAGTACATACAGTAATTCCATACATTATGTGCTAATTCATAGTCTTGATGCCCTTAATTGAGAATCTATAATGTAGTCATGAAAATAAAGAAAACTCATTGAATGAGAAGGTGTGTCCAAGCTTTTTGTCTGTACTGTATGTATATGTGTGTATATTTCATTTTAAGTTGAATCAAAATTAACAGTCTTTTCTCTCTTTTTCAAAATTAAAAATATGGCCTTAGGTCATTTTAAATTATGTAATTCCTTAATGCATAATAGTTTTGTATTAAAGTTTCACTGATAAAAGGTTATAGTAAATGGATAAAAATATCCAGCTCTCTAATGCCCTTTTTCCACTAGGGTCAGCCCCGACCGGGTCTGGTCTCTGGTCTGAGTAATCAGCACCATTCAAAGCTCTACAAAGTCAAAATCAACAATGTTTGGTAGCTGTTACTGAGGGAAGATGAGTCAATTGTAGTCATTTTCATAATCCGCAGGGCGCTTTGAATAAAGGAAATAAAGGAAAAAGCACAGAGATTTTAAGGAGCTGTTTAATGGAAACTACTTTCTATAACATGTAGAGTCTTGTCTGTGGTTGATTAAGGCTGAGAGAAAGTAAGACTTTCAGCAGATAAAGAAAAACTGAATGGAGTGCAGGAAAAACTGTTTCATTATTTTGATCTTTAAATTTCTGTATCAAGCAACACACTGGATTTGAATATGATAATAGCCTTCTGAAGATCTCACAGTTGGGGTAAGAGTCTACTGCAAAGGTAAATACAGGGAAATATAAGATGCTAATGCCATTTTGAAAATGTCAAGTCTGACTTTTTTGTTTTATTATTTATTCACGTTAACATCGTTTAAATATATTGATGTATAAAGCTCTAAGAAAAATCAGAATCTGTTACAGTTGCAATCTGCAGGTGAAAGATTCTCAGAAATGAGGATCAGAAGTTGCTAACCAAGTTTTGATAAAAGTATCTCTACTTTATGTCGGACTTAAGAGGTAATAAATAATGAAAGCAAACATGAACATGTCAGGCTTTACCTGACTGACACAAATATATTCACACACACACACACACACACACACACACACACCACATTTGTGGAAGGAGGAAGTGGTTCAGAATCTAATGAAATATAAACCTTTGTTGTTGTAGAATACAGGTCCCTAACTATTATCTGATGTTTTAGTAAACTCAAAAAAGGTATGCTAAAGTACTCTGCATGCTGTTGGTTTGTGCATCTATGGAGCAAAAACTGTAAAAGTGCCTACGTTCGGTTAATTTAAGGAATATAAAAAATACTTTATTTCAATTTAAATTGCTCATCACAAATCACAGCCAAAACAGGAAAAACTGTCCAATTATATTTATTTATTTATATTTTATTTATTTTCCCAGCCCATGTGTAATGTTTTGGGTGCAGTATCACTGTGTTCATATTCTTCTAAATTACATCTCTTTACACCCTGGACATCTTCATGGCAAGTCTGAGCACAAACACTTCTAAAGCAGCCCTTATGCGATGGCTCCAACAAGCAGCTAGCTGGGCGACTGCACATGTTCTTCTCATGTTGCCCAGATCACGGTTGGCTGGTCATGTCAGGGTCTGGGTCGGACGAGACAGCAGCGAGGTAGAGCGAATAAGCTAGCCACGAGGACATAATGCGACTAACTGAAACTAAATATCAAACAAGGAGGGAGGGGAAGAGAGAGAAAGCAAACAGAGGAGAGAGAGTGCGCAGAGAGGGAGAACGTGAGGCTCCACGTGACTTTGGCTCAGCCACTGCAGGCTGTTACGTAACTGCACCCCCTGCCCTGTCTCCTCATGGACTGAGCAGACTCTCTCCAATCCTTCACCCGGCAGACGCTGCCTGGTTTCTCCCCCCCCCACCTTCCTCTCACATGCCTCCTCACATGGCTCCTCTCCTTTCTCTCCCTCACTCGCTTCTCCACCCACTCATTGTACCCCAGGGGAGCCACCAACCTCAGCTGCCTAAGCTGTCACTCTGTCTCTCTCCTTCTGTTTTTTTGTCTGTCTGCCTCTCCCTCTCTCATTTCCATCAGCCGCTGTCCTCTCCCTCCCTCTCCGGCTAACCATGCTGTGAAGCAGCAGCTCCACACTCAGGGCTAAAGGGAAACGACAAAGAGTGGCTACAAACGCACTCATGAACACCTACACAAGCTGACATTTCACATATTGTTACTGCACCGTCTGGCGTCTAAAACGAGCTGGGCTGCTTTTAAAAAGTGAATTTTCCATTTTGAATAATTCTGAACTTTTTTATTTATTTATTTTTTTTACAAAATGTTGAGTTTGTTTGTGGAGGAAATTTTTCCCCGAAAGCACAAAATGAGAAAGGTAAGGTAAAACAGGCACCAATTCTTATGAAAGTTACATTTTTAAAACATTAATCTGACACGCAAACTAAAAAGCATAAGGAGTCTTCCAGGGTTCTCAGAAAGCCTTCATGTTCTCATTTCATACTTTCCAAGCAAAAACGAGCAGATTTTAATCCAATTCTGACATAAATTTTAAGAATATCAATAAAAATGTACTACCAATTTACTGAAGGCTAGGAATGGGTACAGATATGCCGTGACGGCACCAGTTCCAACATGAACGGTAGTAACCAGACCGAAAAGCAGCGCACATTTCGGTGCTTTATTTGATTACTAAGTCTATATTACATTTTATTTATGTGATATTTATCACAGACTACTGATATACCACCGTTAATTTTATTCATATATTTGGCTTAGTTCTGCCTCTATTTGTTATTGGAGTTCAAAACAAAAATGTAATTGATTTCTCCTATATTTAAAAATTTTTAAAGAGCAACTGCATCTTTATTTGTCCCATTATTTACACACAGTAGGAATGGTGATTAATTTACTGATACCCTGTGAATAATTAGATGACAATTTATATTCTTTGACAGCCCTACAAAAAATAACTAAGTAAGAGGGTTTTTGGATGAGGTATGTATGTTTTCCATTCTTAAAGCACCGGTTCAAGTACCGTTTAAGCACCGGCACCGTTTCAAAAGTACCGGTTTAGCACCGGTATCGGATAAAATCCCTACTGAAGGCATGCCTACACATTTTAAATAAAATCTAAAGAAAGGAAGGACATATGGATGGATGGTTCTATAGTAAGACAGGGAGATGGAGAGATGGATTAACAGGTAAATGGATGGAGGGATGAATAAACAGATTCACAGATATATTAGGATAGAAAGATGGATGCACAGTGAGTACGCTTATGGGAGACGGACTAAGGTATGAATCGATAGATATTCATTCCCCTATTTTTCCCAAATTAAGCTGCAGAAACCCTGATTATCACAAAAGCCTTCGATAATAACCTGAGTGCACAGAAGCACTTCTAGGCACTTCTTTAAAGCTCGTTAACCAACTCTTGCCACTCACTCCTCAGACTGACAGGAAGTTCAGCAGGACACAGGGTTCCATCCTTCCTCCTCTCGCTGCAGTATTGATTTGTTTGTTCAGTGCTTGCCCCCCACCTTGTCCTTCTCCCATCGCTACCCTCTTTTTCTTTTTCTCCTTTTCAGTGCGAGTGTGTCCTCAAGTGCCTCCCTGGCTTATGTAAGAGGGGCAAAACCGCGGCATGCTGATGAGGAGAATCTAGGCTCCTGGCCAACACAATCGGAGAGAAAACAAGGACTCTGCTGCACTATTTAAAGCAAAGCTGGCACGTGAAGACATGCCTACTGCAAACTTTTTAAACCTAATTAATGCAGAATAAGTTGAGTTTTAATAAAGGGAAAAAAAAGAGATAGAACTTACAGACTCCTGAAAACTTTCCTTCTTCTCGATCATCTCTCTGATGGTCTCGAGGATCTTTATACACAGCTTTTCCTCTTTCTCCATAAGCTCCTTGGTGTGTTTAATTAGTCTGGCAGAGAGACAGATCAGGGAAAGGTTTTGTTTAAAATTATTTCTCACAAGTGCAGCAAAAATCTCATACAGCAAAACAATGCATTCCTGGCCACCAAAGTTGGCATGTTTTAAAAAGCAACATCTGAGAGTTTTACAATATATTAAAGACGCACTCTGGAACTTTGCAAACGTTTGCCCTCTATCACCCTTTCAAGGATGCGTCGCTGTCATAAAACCAAATCTCTATGAAGCGCAACTGAAGATGCCTGTGTACTTTGGCTTGCTAGCCAAATGGACAAAACACATCTATCGGTTTCTCTTTTTCTCTTCCTCACTTCTTCTGATAGGAACTTCTTTGGTTCCTTTGGTGGATCTGACATGGCTCAAGTCTCAAAACCACATGTTTGTTTGTATCCGTTTGGTAGCGGGTGTAATGCTGTAAAGCGAAACTCAATTAGTGCTTCCAGGAGGCATCCAGGGAGAGAAAGTTGTATAGTACAGCTTTCAGGAGCGGGAGGCTCCCAGGCAGTGACGGCTCTGAAAATGGACAGAATAAATTCTGGTGTGCTGCCAAAATGTTTCAAACACATGCTTCTAAGGTATAAAAGTTGCAGAGCGCGTCTTTAATGGAATACTGATGAAACAATTTAAATAACATTTAGCCTTTTTATATTTTCAAAAAACATTATTTTCATTAATTGAACTACAATTTTGTGTAACAGTCAATGCAAAGTAGTGGTCAGTAGTGAAGCAGTTTCTTACGAATATAAACCTGAAAAGTGCGGCTTCGAATAATATTTAAACTTTTTATTTAAATTTTATTTCTTCCCAGTAATGTTTAGTGTATTGTTTTTTGGAAAGCTACTTACTTGGACATGAAGTCGCAACTCCCCCAGCGTAACCGTGTAACCATTGGAAACAACATCTCAGGGCTGTGCAGAACATCCACGAGAACAGAAAATTCTGCCTGAACCTTCAGACTAAAATGTTCCTCCAAACATGACACAACCTCCTAAAATCAGAGGCAGAGACATAGAAAGATGTAGATTGACAGCGCAGACGAACATGTATAGTCTTTATGAAATTATTATAATTTATCATCAAAACTCCAGTTCATACAATTAAAAAGATGCTAATTTCTTTTTGTTAATCTGCCACTGGAGTCCTGTGTTAAACCTTTTAATCAACCAGGAAATAAATGGTAAAACTTTTTGTAAATGTTAGAAAATTGAAAACTGAGGTCTAGAGCTTACACGCACCAGTGTGTGGTCTCAGACTTTGAAGTGCTTTTACTTTGAAGTGACTTTTAGTTTAAACAGAAACACACCTGCAGTTTCTCAATGACGCTCTTGTAGTCCGGGCCAAACCGTTGCAACCTGCGAGGTCGTGAACGGTTCCTCCAGTCTTTCGCTGCTCGCTGCACCATGTTGGTGTGGACATTAAGAGACAGAGTGTTGATATGACTGTCCAGATCAACTGGGATGGGTATGGACTGGGCCTTAGCTAAAGACCAAACAAAACAAAGATAAACCGGTTTACACTTACATTTTGGCTTAAAGAATTGAACACAACCAAGTCATCCACACGGCAAATGTTAAACTTAGTGTTCAAGTTAAACAATGACTGAATTGTCTTAATCCAGACAGGATGAAAACTGTTGCAGGCTTATAAATGTCCCCTAGGAAGTTACATCCTGACGCTTGGTCATTGTTTGCAAAACAAAAATTATAAGTGATGCAGTATTTAGTTTCAATGCGCACCAATTTCAGAAAAAAAACAACTCTCAACCGAAGTTGTGCAAAAAGATGCCGGCTCATTCAAATCACAACTGCATAACATTTTTGTTTAAATCTTCTGAATGAATAATCCGATTAATCCACTGTTGCTTGATCACTAATAAGGGATTGATTGAGAAGTGGATTTGAATTTAGATTAAAAAAACTACTTGAATTTAAATTTGCATTTTAAATTGTAAAAATGTTTTCCAATGTTTTAATAAGACCTATTTAAGTCTGTTTTAAGCTAAACTTAAAAAGTTTGCAATTATTGTGTTTTCCTTAATGTCGTATAAAGCACTTTGCATTTCTTTAAGTATGAACAGGTTTATATAAATAAATGTGCCTATCAAATTATTACATAATTATATTATTTGCCCATAACAAAAGAATCAAAAATATATATAAATATCTGTGAAGCCAGATTATGCTGCCTGGAATTGGCACGGCAAAGCTTCCTTCTATCGAAAATGCAAGGCACCCGATTTCAGTGTTTCTCTATGCAGGTGGTGTGGCCGCACGAGAGGGGGGAGCGTCCTGTAGCTTAATCACCAGGCCTTCCTGGCGAGGTTACGTCCCTGAATGCTCCCGCTAACTGAATCTCTCTTAGGCTATGTATTTAGGCCATGTACTTAGGCCATCTCCATCAACTCATCACTGGAGAAGATTGTTTTTTTGGTGCAGAAAATCTATGTTTACGTGTGGATGACAGGCTAAACCGTTGAAAAACCGTAGAAAAATATCTTTCCTGGGCACATCCCCCTGGGAAGAGACCGAGAACTCACTGAAAGGGCTATATTTCCAGTCCGCCCTGACTGGGTGGATGGATGGATTTGTCAAACTTTCTCTATCAACACTAGATGGAAGAGCAGCAAGACTCACCCACATCAGAGAGTGCCTTTATACAGATCTCAACGTGGCTCTTATGTTGGGGTTTAATCCTTTTAAGTGTGTAGATTCTGTAGGATGACTGGAGCAGCTTGATAAAAATAGACTGGTTATTCTGTAAAATCATGAAAGAAGAAAAAAAACATGAAAAAAAACTATATAAGTGAAGACAAATCTGCATAAACGGCAGAAACACCCAAACGGCAGCAATTATAGGACTAATCTGTACAGACTGTATAAAACACCTGCAGAAACTGCTCTAGGTTCTGGAATCTCCCAGGTGAAACGTGCAATGAGAAAAACAGCCTGTGGCGGAAATACCATGGAGAAGCAAAAAAAAAATGCCCTATGCTTGACATGAACAGAGTACCTGCAGCAAGGAGTTGTTCCCAGAAAAATTTGATTCAAAGAAATTCTTGATGATGGCCATCACTGTTTCTGTCACGTAGTTGTCCAGGGCTTCTGAGTGCTTATGAGCCGTAGTGTTGCACATCTATGAACATATCAACAAAAAGCTCTCAATCAGTCTGATCTTAAACTTCCTGATAAGTTTCATTTCTCAGATGGTCCGAAACAAAAGCATTCCTATCGTTTTCTTTTTTACAAAATTTCCAATTGGGAAAAAAGTATGTATAGTTTAATAGGGATGCAACGGGACAGAGTACCGAGGTATGGACCGTACCGTGGGCTACCTGTACCGTTGCACCCCTAATAGTTAAAACATATATTTTATATATCTATTCAGCCCAGCCAGTCTTGTACAGGGGTAACTATTGGACTCCTCCTCCCCATGTTTGCCTCCTGACTGAATAACCATTCAGCTCCAAGCACCTACAATGTTATGTCTTCATAACTAGGTTGACTTAAACACTTCACTGCAGCTAGAGACAGGTGAAAGGAACTCATCTCTGACTTCTAATGAGCTCTTATTATACCATATTCCCAAGATGCATTTGCTAATATGTTATTAATCAATTAATTAACATAACCTTGAAATATTCCTGTTTTTCCAAAATCCTATTTTGGGTTTAGAAAACTCTAAATTGAAGTTTTATTCGTTTGAGGAAATAACAGTTTGTCAAACAAACCAAGAAAGTTGTAAGCTGAACACGATCTTTTGAGTAGTCAACATTTAAAGCTGTAAATTCTGCTTCATTAAAACCATTGAAAGTTCAAACAAAAATGCTTCAGTTGTGAAATGCGGGGAAACCAACTTATATAAAAGGCTTTTGAGTCAAGGTGTAAGTGTGTTACAAGGAGGACAAGGAGCCCACTGAGGTAGGCTTTTGCTATTATTTAATTACATTAAAATGGTTTTGCAATCTCTTGTGAACACAAATCGTTGAATATTAGGGCAAAAACGTTACTTTATACAGTCTGTTAAAAGTAAGGTGCAATTATTTATTAATATTAATTAATATTAATAATTAATATTCATTAATATTAATAAATTGCACCTTACTTTTTAACAGACTGTATAAAGTAACACTGAAAAATGGCACGCCTACTTTTTAATTGCACAGCTCAACGCACAATCCGTACTATTCTAAATTCCGAATATCTTTTAATTACTTTAACTATACAGTACTACTTTTGTAACTATAGTACGTAATGTAAATATGTTTCCTCTATAATTGTATGTGTTCTGCGTCATGTTTTGTTTGTTAATCTGTTTTTTACTGCTGTTACAACCAAATTTCCCCTTGTGGGACAATTAAAGGGTTATTCTATTCTAATATGAGCTTTATTTTACATACTACAACTCGTATTTGAGTTACAACTGAAGACCTAAAGCTGTCTTTGGCTTGGTGGGTAGAGCAGTTGGTTTGTAATCGCAGAGTGATAGGTTAAATTCCAGCTTCCGTCTGTCACATGTTGCTACTTAACCTAGAGTTTCCTACAGTATCAGTGCACAAATGTGTGAGCATATATGAGTGTAAAGTGCATTGGGAGGTCAGTATGACTTGAAAGTTTACTCCAATTACCATTAATCAGGATTTAGACTTTTTTTACGTTCCCCACTACTGTAACTGATTTAGAGAAATTAGACATTCATAGTTTGTACAACATAAATTCTTAAGTCACTGCTACCTTCAGATGGGTAAGAAAAACTAAGGATTCAAAGTTGTTGGAGCCTGAAATCTCTACAACTTACAGCTGAGTTAGAGAAATATAAAAATCCAAGTTGGACAAACTCAAAAGCAAAACTTAAAAGTTCAAGTTTAATTTTCCAAGTTAAAATTCTTCTGAAGTTTGTTGCCTTGAAATTTTGACTTTTGCTAACTTTTTTTCTTTTACAGTGTGAACAGAGCTCTGAAAGATGTTCAAATGTTAAGAGAATATTATAGTCCTTCTTTAAAATTTTCAACTTTATTCCTGACCTGTTTAATGTGTCCTCCATCTCTATGTTTTTGCATAACTAGATGGATGCACAATATATCAAACATGTATAGTTAATGCAGTATCACTGTAAACAATAAGCTTATTGCAAAAGAACTGCGAGGTGCTACCGAATTCTTTTAGCACAATTGATTCAGATGTCAGTCCGAAGCAACTTTTTCAGTTTAACTTTGTTGCTGAGGTTAAAACATAGAGTTGTTTTTAATATACTGGATCTATGTTTGCTATGAACTTTAAGTAGAAATACATTATGTGAGATAGTTCAAAGACTAGGCACTGTATGTCAGCAGAATAAATGTCGATGGATGCTAAAATTCTTCCTTACAGTGGCCATGTCGACAAGAAAGTTTTCAAACAGCTTCCAGATATGAGAGGATGTGTAGATCTCTTTCATTTCCACTTCAGTATCCACATAGCAGTGATTCACAAAATTCACATATGAAGATTTAACCTTTTGGGGGACATAGAATTGAGATATGTTTCCAGATAAAAGACAGAGTTTAAAATGAATCACAACTTAATCCATATTTTTAAAAAAATCATAAAATTAAGTATTGTGAAACATCATAAATGAAGCATCACCTCTGGTATACAGTTCACATCAGTGACCACTTTAACAATGTCATCCAGTGGCAGCAGAGAGTTGCATTTTAGCTCAGTGTAGTAGTTCTTCCCCTCAGTGCACGCAGCCAGCAGATCCACAAGAGTGTTGTGGTATGCAAGAGAGCTGCTCTCGTCTGCCCGCTCCTGATCAGAGGCCATCATCTTTAGCAGCACGGAGAATGACGAGCGGTCATTGTAGAAGACCAGCACGTCCTCGCCGGCATTCACTAGCTGGATGGAAAAAAAACACATAAAAACCAGAATTGCAGTTTTTAATTTCAGATTTTCAAACTTTCCAGATGTGGTAGTCAACTTGAGGAACTAAAGCAACTTAAAGCCGTTTGACAACTTTAAAGTCAATAATGAATGGTGTAGTGGCCAAGAATGGATGGACAGATGGATAGATGGATGGATGAATAGATCAATAAAAGACCACATCTCACTAACGGAAGAGCTAAACAACTTTTTTTGCCTGCTTTGAGATGCAGAAATACACAACCTGCCTAGTGTTGAAACACTAGCTATCACACACCAATACCATGAAGTGACGAAAGGTACTAAGGGCGGTGAACCCAAGGAAGGAGGCAGAAGCCCCTGATGGTGTACCTTGAAAAGTACCCAGGACCAGTCATCATGAACTCTGCAGTCTTCACCAATATCTTAAGTCGATCACAGTGTAATTTCCATTTTGTCCTAAATCTACAGCCATCATTCCAGTTCCCAAAGCGCCATCCAGTGGTTCTCATCTAACTGATCAATAAGAGTTTCCTCCACGGTCCTTTGTCAGTCTCTCTATCGGCATCCTGCAGGGCTCCATGCTGAGCTCCCTCGTCTACTCATTAAAAAAATCATAACTGTATTTCAGCAATTTCAGAAAATTACTGGGTTTCCCCAAGTGCTTTATAACCTTTAGCAGGTGGCTTTACAGAGAGCATATGGAAACCACGTCTTATATCTAAATTCAAATATTTACAGCATTATGGCTGCTTATCCATGTTGGTTAGGCAACAATAAGGCCCTGACAGATTGCTTGGACCGATCCAACCTGTACCACGTGCAGTTAAAAGTAGAGGTCACAGCACAGCAACTCTTCAGCCTCTGGTTTTACCCATTGGCCATGTTTGTTTATGTTAATATATGTACCTGTTAAATGTGACAAGCAAAGGCCTGTTTTGATTTTAATAAGATTTAAGTGAAAACAATTAAACACTTCTGGCTCTCAGCGAGGACGCACGCTTTTTCTCTCCCTCCTCCTCCTGTGTCTTATCCCACTGCTCTATGTCCTGTGCCTCTATCTAGAGTGTCTTTTTTGCATTTTTCTCCAAACCAAAACTGACTACACGAAAGATGGAAAAGGTCAGCTGGTCTCTGAATGCTATTGATAAAATCTACTCAACTCTACGAAGCACCGGAAAAGGGCATCCGGGTTGTATGGAAGATCTGGCCATTTGGATTTATGTGGATCGGGTTCCTGCTGATTGGAATGGGCATGTACTGGATCTGCCACAAAATGGAGCAACAAATACCGAAATTGGAGATAGTTCTGGAAGCGACTGGAAGGCTGAGGGAGCCGTGTGAAGCGCGAATTCGTGCTGATGGAACTCAGAACCTCACGCTTGGTGAGCTCGAGCACAGGCTAGACGCTGCAAGAGGCGATCTAGCCGGCGCTTTAGGACTCACTCGCGAATTGTCATCGGACTTGGAGAAACTGCCAGTGCTGATTGGTGCAACTGGAAATTAATGGAGTAATCTGAACTTTAATTTGGTTGAATTAGACTATAAAATAAACCACTGACAAACTGAAAGGGTAGAGTGGAAAAAAAATTTGTCTCTCCCTGCTATCCAAATAATTATTGTTTTGACTTCATGTAGACCTTCAACTTGGTCCGTTATCAATGCCTGTGAAGAAAAATGTAAACAGAGTATCCTCCACCCCGCACACGTGCAAAAACTGACACACACACTCACATGGATCAGACACACACTCACACACATAATATCTCGCTGTTACCCAAGCTCTCCTGCCTCCCCGGGTGGCAGGTCTGGCTGCGCGCTTTGAGTTCAGCGCTGCATGCAGATTGTCGACCAGGGGCTCCTGAACCCGCCTAACCGTCCTTCATGTCATCATTGTGAACGTTGAAAATGTGCTTCTCTATGTTTTTGGTGTGGTTTTTTTCTATTACCTGTGTTGTGAGTCCGTATACGGACCCAGAACACAGTTGAGCGTTTTTTTTCCCGTCACCGTGAAGGGCCAGCAGGAGTTACACTTCCAGAGGATCGTCAAAACAAGAACAACCTGAACGATGAGTTGCTGCTGTATTTTTAGAAAGTCACCACTGAGATTATTTCAATGTACTGCATCACTGGTAAGATGGATGCTCTTCTGCTGTCAAAAATATAGTTCAGAGAATCAGCAGGGCTGGTGAAAAAAAACAAAAAAAACACTGGATGTTTTCTCCCCTCTCATGGCCAAAGGTTGTTCTCTTTCTAGAGTCAACAACATCTTAAGAGGACTGTTATCACCTGCTTACTGTTTTAACGGTTATTTTACTTCAGGGATGATAGTAAAGAAAATCTTGAGCCTGAACCTTTTCCCTGGGAAGCTCCTAAACCAAGATATACGCCCAGATCAACGTAATGTTAAGCGAGATCCAGGAGTGTGCTCCCATGGGAGAACATTTTGATAAATAGCCCACTGCATTAAAGATTCTGATGACTTTTGTGGATATAAATGGACATTATTCAGACATGAGATGAACAAACCCAATAGAAGCCTATATTACAGAAGCATATAGGTGTAGAGCAGCAGAACTCTTGAGACCCTCGGCCTGGTAGCCCAGGTCCCAATACATCCCTGCTTTTAACTGGTCACTTACCTGCATAGGTATTGCTTGTATAGCAAACTGAGACTACGGAAACTACAGCCATACTAAGACAGGTCAGTAGGTGGTAATTATAATACTCAAAATTAACTAGGAATTGATTAGTAGCCTAACCATTGACCAAAGGGCATGAACAAAGAGACTTTCATTTATCTGTAATATGCACCATTTATTTTCAATTGCGGTCACTTATTTGTAATTTAGAGAATGTTTATTTAAAAAACCTGAGGTATGCACATTTTAAAATCATCTGCATTATATTGTTTTCGCGTTCTGATACAGATGTTCCAAACTGCTATCAGCGCCTGATATTCATGCAGCAGCAGCTGTAAATCCTATCCTGAAACCTACTTCTAATTTAATCAGATGCAACATGACGGCATGTTTCTCCAAGACTGGATTTTAAAAAAAGAACTGTGCAAGTAGTGATATTGGGTTTTTCGCCACAGACCATATGCCACTGAATTAATAAAATCACAGGACAACTTAACTTTTACAGCAGTGACTACATAAATAAATAAATAAATAAGGACGATGATCAATGAGGACTTCTTCCGCTTTGCAGTTATGTTGAGGATTTCGCAATTCTCCTTTGCAATTCCCCACAGGTGATGCAAATCACGTTGTGTTTCTGCTTGTCTGACCTCCACTTCTAGCGCAAACACTGCTTTCTGGTTCATAGAGATCAGCCAAACTCTCCTTGAATCAACATAATCTCAAGCTCCAGACTTTTGAAAGGCGTGAACTTTTTATGTGTGAAGAGTTGGCTTTAGGAATAGGGATAAATGTCTCCCCAGTGGATTTTGGTTCAGGACACCAGTCAGTCAAACTAACGTCTTTCACATATCCAAAAGGGTCCTTAAATAACATCTGTTTCGCCGTCAATAGAGATTTTAAGCTTCTCTCTAAAGCTCTCTCTGTTTTCAGATACTAAAGTGGTTATATATAGGGGATTTTGCCCGCTAACCGTCTTGGAAGTGATCGTTGCGTCTTTAAAGCTGCCGTTCATTTTGTTTGTTTTCTGCCACACAACCACTAGCGCATGCGCACAAAGATGTTAACAAAGATCCTCCTAAAACACATTCACACGTGGAGTAACTGCTACATCAATCTGATCGATTGAAAACCCAAGACCGGCCCCTACCCTATAACTGATTGGCTTAAGTAGGCCTACAGTGGTGTGGTTTAGAGTGAAACGCCTCTCAGATCTTGGGAATTTTCAGATCACGTAAACCTGATTTTTTTTTCTCAAACCCTTTGGTACGCCAGAAATTCGGCATGGCGCCAGAACGCTATCAGGCCTGTTACTTGGTTCCTGATCCAATTGAGTATGCCAGGTACTTTTTTTATATATAATTTCTGTTCATAGTAGCATGTGAGTCGTTTTTACTTATTTCTTCCTAAAGGAGATATACTCTTGATCTTATTACACTGGTTCAGTGTAGATATACAATAAATCAATCATAATAACAGATCAACAGACAGATTTACTGATGGATGGATCAAAGGATGAACTGATAGGTGAAACACACTGACTAGGAAAGTAATTTGTCTCTTCTTATATATTTTTCATTTCGACAAAAGTAAGGTTTGTATTTTGAAATTGAATTCCCTTTTGCAAACTTATCCCAAAAATATCTTTATCATCTTTACCCTCTCAACAACGTGCATGCATAAATATTAGGTCTAAATCATTTTGTTAGCATGTGTTAGTCTAACTCCCACCTCAGTCATGACTTTGTCTTGACATTTCTTCATGTACTTCCCTTCACATTTCACGATTGTTTGCAAAAACCTGAGGTACTGAATGTGCCGTCCGTGTGTCTCAATGCAGTGGACAAAATGGTGGACAACACGGTCGCTGATCTCATTGCATAGCTGATTATTGTTCATGAAGATGTGACGCATCGTCTCAGCTTCCAGTAACTGCCGAAAAACAGACAAAGTGGCTTTTACAACAAAGTACATTTTAAACAGTTTATACAGAGTAAAGCAAAAACGCAAGTTTGTCCTAGTGATATCAACAAACCCCAGGAGTGAGGAAGAGGTTCAGGTGTTTGTGTAACAGAACTTGATTGTCTGGGTTGTCTCTGCAGAAGTTTTGCAAAAACGTATGAGCCAACTTCATGATCCCGTTCATCTTCTCATCATTCTGAAAGAAGCCAGACAATGGAATCAGCAACAGCTGGAGAATCTAACAGAAAGACCATGGCCAATGGACATGTTAATGATGATCCTCACCTTTTCATAGGGGATCTGCAGCAGCTCCAACACCACAGTGTGGGCTCCCATGTTCCTCATCAGCCTCTGCCGCTGTACATTACCCTTTATCTGGTTCTTCTTATTGTCAACACACAACCTACTGAAGCGATCCAGGATCTAATAACAGACAAATAATTTTTTTCCTAAAACAAATAACTCTGAAAACTGTGTAGAATCAACAAAATAAAGACACAAAACTCACCTTTTTCACTAATTCATAGTTGTTTTCTTGGTTACTATCTATCTGAGGTTTGTTTTCCCCATCTTGCACTGGACTCAGAATGGCATCCTGGCAGAGGAATATAGAAACTGTGAGAAACACTCCGTAATTCTCCGAAACTGCAAAAAGCAACATCTTGTTGAGACATTCATTATCCTGAAGCTTTCAGTCAGTAATAATCTTAAAACCTACATTTCATTCTCTATCCCTTATACATAGTTCCTTATATCCATCAGACGACACAAAAAACACCTAATCGCTTATGCTTTAAAATCATCAAAGGTATATAAAGCCCGTCTTGAATAGTCTCTCATTTCTATATATTCCGTTACCCTAACCCTACTACTTTGCTTGGTACTAGGGAATATCCAGTCCCAGGTATCAGCTTGGGGTCCTGATAAATATATTTTAACTCATCATAACAGCTGACTGTGTACAGTCTGTGTTTGTGTTAGTCATCCTCCCAGCAAGGTACAAGATAACAGTTTACATGACCAACTCTTTAAGAATCACAACTATCACAATAAACCTGCATTATAGGCTGGCTGGGCAAAATGTTGTGGGTAGGAACCACAGGGATAGACACATGACTTGGTGCTGTCCTAAGGTTAAGTGTGGAACTGAAATTCGTCACATTTACATGTTGTACCATTTGCCTGTATTATTTAATGAATGCATTTCTGGATATTTCTGTGCAGGTTAAGCCTTCTGTGTCATGTCGACGACGTCTTTTAAATCCTCAAACGGCCTCTCAGTTTGATATTGCTTTTAATGACTCTGTTTTTTCTAATGTGACGGACTGCTACACGGTCTCAGCTGATGAGATTGAGGATCTTTTGAAATCTACGTACATTGGCATACTGGATAGTGGATACCATAGCGTCTTATACAATAAGACGTTGCAAGCCAGTCCCGGAACTGGAAACATGACTCTATTCACATTCTCCGATGCTCCTGCAGGTTTTTTGAGAACCAATGGAAGAAGTCAACTTGCACTTAAAAATGTGAAAAGGCAATATTACACTATGCTTATTTGAAATAATTCCCACATGCCCTTGGTGTTCTTCCAATGTTCTGAACCATTTCATCAATCCTTGTGTGTCCTCATATATTTGAATTATACATTTGTTTTTTCTTCATGAGATTGCAGCTATAAGGATCACACCTTCACCTCTTGTATTGGTTCGTTTCTCTTCACAATTGTGCTCAGTGTTTTTTTGCCAGTTTGAGTAATTGTCTCGTTCCGATCTTTCAAAGTTGGTAAGTCAGTTGAACCTCTCATGTGGCCAGCTGGACAGTGTTAACCATTCACTGATAAAAAGTGTCTTTGACACTACTGGGCTTACAATTTTGGTCAAAAATACCAATCTATCAGTTGGTGGAGTTCCTGCAGCTTTTAAAAGAGCCGTTGTTCAGCTACTTTAAAAGGAATAAAAGCTTGACCCTTCACTCCATTCCAATTATTGGGCCATCTTAAGGCTTCTTTTTCTCTTCAAAGTTTGGAGGGGGGAAAAAAGTATTTAAGCAACTACAAGACCATTTTGACGATAATGGGATTCCTGAGGAATTTCAGGCGAGTTTCAAGTCTGGTCATATAACCAAGACGGGGCTTTTAAAAGTTTGTAATGACATCTATTTTCGACTATGGGTTCTAGGTAATCATTTGGTCAATGAATTAGTGCTTCTGGACCTAACTGCAGCTTTTGAAACTGTTGATAACTAGACTCTCAAGTCTCACCTTGAACATTGCGTAGGCCTTCAAGGTTCAGTGTAGGGCTGCAACTAACGATTATTTTCATAATTGATTAATCAGTCTGTTATGTTTATCATTAATTGATTAATTGCTTTTATTAATAATTATATTTGGCTATTACTTTCCCCTATATAAATTATTATGAACAAATTTTCATTAAGAACTATGAAAACACAAGAGAATTGCGCAGTTCACTGCAATCTATTACAGTGTAAAATGAGCGTAACAGTGCAAGATATTTGTTGTGAATAATTTTTAGGCATAAAAATACAAAATGAGGTAGAATTCAATAAAAATTAATATACAGAATATTAACAAAAATATCTCAGCCCATCAAATGAAAATGACATTTTCATTTTGGGAATGAAGGAGGCTGACTTAGTTGGGCATTATTTTGGTGCAACATTGGGGTCCTTAGAATTAATTAACCTCCCTTCACTAAACACAACATTTTCATGGTTTGGGGGGTGTTGGAGTAAATGTGGCTTTTTAAATTTGGATCTTCTGCTTTCAATTAAATGAACTCAAACATTTCAAAGATCAGATCTGTGAGAGACAACAGGCTGCAAAATGCAAAAGAGGGAATGGGGGGGTCAAAGACAACTAATGTGCTTATACTTATGAGTGTGTCCTTTATTGGCATATAAGGTTAAAAAAACAATACTATTAGCTTTCTAATTAAATAAAATGTATAAATTTATTGAAATTATAAATCAGAATATCATGGATCGCGGGCCGTCAGAACGTTAAGAGGTCAAGCCAAAATGTGATAATAAAGCAACTAATCGATGACTTAATTAGTTGTCAACCATTTTAAAAAACAATTATTAATCGATATATAATATCTATAATCGATGAAATCGTTTCAGCAGCTCTAGTTGAGTTTTAAACTGGTTGAAATCTTATTTAGCAGATAGGACTTTCTGTGTGTATGGGCCAATTTTTACCATCACTGCCCGGTTTTGATGTGGCAAGGATCTATTTTGTGCCCGCTTTTATTTTCTTTATATATGCAGCACCTTGGTTTGATTTAAAAAAATCAACAAAAAAAAATCACAGGTTCTCCTATCCTTTTTCTGCAGATGATGTTCAAATTTATGCCCCAGTGAGTTCCAGTTATGCCTTCATTAATAGGCTTATAAACTGTCATAGTGACGTTAAAGTCTGGTTGGAAGCCCTGCGTTATCAAATGAGCTGTGTAGTGTATTTGACTCGATGGATTTTCTTTTTCTTTTTTTTCTCAGGCAAGAAACCTGGGAGTGATCATGGAGGACAGTTTCAAATCTGAAGTTATAAAAAAAAATTGTTTTTCTATTAGACATGTTAAACCATACATCCCCAGAAAAGATTTCTAAAAGTTCATACACTTGTTTATCATATTTGCAATCTTCCCAGCTAAAACCTAGTATCTTTAGTCAAAAATGACTGGGCATTGCATGTGGAGATGCACCATATATCAAAAAGCAAGTATCATTGTAGTAGCAATCTGCGCAACATTTAAGTGGTAAAAGACTATTGGAATCCAATATTTGGTAGGATCTTACCCTTTGGAAGATTAGTTAAAACATACAATCTAGTTATCCAGATCCTATAGCTCACATAGAGTGATGGGAATGTTATGATAGAAAAGAAAGGAAAGATTAGGGAAAATGTGAATTAATTGCAGCTAAGGATATTATCTAGATATCTAACAATATTGTAACTGGATGTTTTCCTAAAATTGAGCAGCCCAAGTTCAACATAATATGGAGGTCTAAAGCTACCAGTATTATTTAGGTGATAAATAATTACATAAAATGTGCCTTTACCTTTTGAGCTGAACTATATTTGCATTGGCACTGGAGGGTTTATTTCATCAGTATCTTAACAAGAAAATGGTGCAGAGAGAGAAAATGAGGACATGCGGTAAATGGGTGGGGGCCGGGAATTGAACCTAGAGAAAGTTGCATGGAGAGTGTAGCATCTGTGGATGGTGATATTATGTTCATATATATATACACACATACATATACATGCACACACACTCAACAAAAATATAAACGCAACACCTTTTTTTCTGCTCCCATTTTTCATGAGATGGACTTGGCATAGAGTTTATCAGATTGTTAATTGTTGCCTGTGGAATGTTGGTCCACTCCTCTTCAATGGCTGCCCACAATAAAAGGCCACCCTGGAATGTGCAGTTTTGTCTCACAGCAAAATGCCACAGATGCCACAAGCATTGAGGGAGCGTGCAATTGGCATGCTGACAGCAGGAATGTCAACCAGATCTGTTGCTCGTGCATTGAATGTTCATTTCCCAACCATAAGCCGTCTCCAAAGGCATTTCAGAGAATATGGCAGTACATCCAACAGGCCTCACAACCGCAGACCAAGTGTAACCACACCAGCCCAGGACCTCCACATCCAGCAGGTTCACCTACAAAATCGTCTGAGACCAGCCACTCAGACAGCTGCTGAAACAATTGGTTTGCATAACCAAACAATTTCTGAACAAACTGTCAGAAACCGTCTCAGGGAAGCTCAACTGCATGCTCGTCGTCCTCATCGGGGTCTTGACCTGACTCCAGCTCGTCGCCGTAACAGACTTGAGTGGGCAAATGCTCACATTCGATGGCGTCTGGCACGTTGGAGAGGTGTTCTCTTCACGGATGAATCTCGGTTTACATTGTTCAGGGGAGATGGCAGACAGCGTGTGTGGCATCGTGTGGGTGAGGGCTTTGCTGATGTCAGTGTTGTGGATCGAGTGGCCCATGGTGGTGGTGGGGTTATGGTATGGGCAGGCATCTGTTATGGACGAAGAACACAGGTGCATTTTATTGATGGCATTTTGAATGCACAGAGTTACCGTGATGAGATCCTGAGGCCCATTGTTGTGCCATACATCCATGAACATCACCTCATGTTTCAGCAAGATAATGCACGGCCCCATGTACCACGGATCTGTACACAATTCTTGGAAGCTGAAAATGTCCCAGTTCATGCATGGCCAGCATACTCACCGGACATGTCACCCATTGAGCATGTTTGGGATGTGCTTGACCGGCGTATACGACAGCATGTACCAGTTCCCACTAATATCCAACAACTTCGCACAGCCATTGAAGAGGAGTGGACCAACATTCCACAGGCCACAATTGACAATCTGATAAACTTTATGCGAAGATGATGTGTTTCACTGCATGAGGCAAATGGTGGTCACACCAGATACTGACTGGTTCTGAGTCCCCAGACCCCCAATAAAGCAAAAACTGCACATTCCAGGGTGGTCTTTTATTGTGGGCAGTATAAGGTACACCTGTGCACTAATCATGATGTCAGATCAGCATCTTGATGTGGCACACCTGTGAGGTGGAATGGATTATCTCAGCAAAGCAGAAGTGCTCACTATCACACATTTAGACTGATTTGTGAACAATTTTTGAGAGAAATTGTAATGTGTATCTGGAATGAATTTTAGATCTTTAAGTCCATCTCATGAAAAATGGGAGCAGAAACAAAGGTGTTGCATTTATATTTTTGTTGAGTGTATTTGAGTCCATATGAATCACGAGTCCATATTTTAAAAGTTATAGATATTTACATATATTGATCAATACTATATTTTTATGGCTCTCTTCGATTTCAAAGTTTTTGTCCTATTATTTACTGAAATTATAATTTGAAACTGCCTTTTTCTTGTTATCTTTGTTACTAAAAATTGTTTGACATTCATTTAGGTGAACAAAAAAAGCTATACCAAGGAAATTACTTTTTCATAGAACCGTACATGTGTAGTTAACCATCACAAAAGCATCTCTATGTTGGTCTTGCTGCCTTACCCCCAGCTCTTCACTACCATAGATTCCACTTTTCTCCACCCACAGCTCTGACTTCTCCACAGTCAGACGCAGCTTGTCCAGGTCATCCTTGATCTGCGTATAGTTGCCTACATCCTGTTCTGAAACAAGGAGCTGGACCTGAAATATAGAAAAAAAAATCAGTTGAAACTTGTTAATGATGTAAAGGACCTCTCTACATTTTAACAACGGTAATAAACATACAAAAGGATTTTTTTAGAACATCCTGCTATCCTGTCTTTTCTGACCTGCCATCACTATTCAGTCAATCAGGGAAGACTTTTCCAAGTCTGTGAAGACCAACTATATAATATTTTTACAGAACACTTTAACTCTTCTTATCCATGGTGGCAAAAAAATCTCTAAAAGCATCTCGTGATTTTCGGCCATTGGCTTTAACTTCTACCAAATAAAGAGCTTTGAGCAACCGGCCATCCTGAATGATTAAGTACTGGCCCATTACAATTTGCTTACCACGCACAAAGAGGACATGAGGACACTACTATTACTTGTGTCCTTTTGATAATCTGCTCAAGCATCTTGGGTGAACAAAAACCCAAACAAGGTTTTTATTTGTAGATTTTACCTCAGCTTTGTAGACTGCAGGCAGCAAGGGCAAACTGTGTCCTACCCAGATAACATATTTTATCCACTGGGTCACCTCATGAGTATGCCCGCTCTCATTTTCTGTCTATGTACACAAATGACTGCACGTGTCCTTATAAAAAGAAGAGACTTCTCAAGTTTGCCAATTACCCTGTTATAGTCATTTAACTGCATGATAGAGAGATTCACCATGGGCCTGTTGTTGACTACCTTGCTAAAGTTATGTGATGAACATTAAATAAAGTCGAATGACAGTAAAAAAAAAAAACATGGTCAGGGATTTCAGGAGAATTTCTGACCCTGCTGCACCAACAATATTCAAGGGATTTCTAATGAAGACTGTGGACAGTAACAGGTACCAAGTTTGACCAACACACTGAAGCAATTTGCAAGGAGGCCCTGCAAAGACTAGCTTTTTCAAAGATTATTTAATCTTTCTAGCATTGACAAAACAATGATGACTTTATTTTATATATTTTTTATTGAGTCTGTTTTAGTATTTGGTTTTATTGCTTGGTATAGCAACTTGCCCTTCAAATATAAGATCTGTCTGTTCAGTCTTTTGAAAACAGTTCGAGAGATGATTGACAGTCAACAGCGTCCCCTGTTTAATATTTGGAACAGACAGATCGTAAAAAAAAGGCAGAAAAAAACATCCCAGCCAGCAAATACCTGTCCTCATTTTAGAGGAGTTTGTTCTCCTTCCCTTAGGTCAAAAGTACAAGCTGACATCTAAAAGGGTCCAATTAGTGCAAATTATTTTTTTCCACATGCACAACTGAAACTCTTTACCAACTTATGCCGAGCACAGGCACATTCTACTGAATTGCTTAATGGTCTTATTCCTTGTTGAATTTAATTAAATACTGCAACTATGTTGAAATGTTGTGGATTATGCCTCAACAGCCTTTGCTGCTGCACACCAAATTTCCCCATGTAGGTCAATAAGGAGCTTGACTGAAAAATAACTCTTGTACAAATATTATAGGCTATGTCATACTGTTTCAAACGGTACATCTATTGTGTACCTGTTTAAAGGCCTGCAGCATCTCAGCCCTCTGACTGAAGTGTTTGAAGATGAGTTGCAGCGATCCAGAGACCAGAGGCGCATAATCTTGCATGATAAGATGAACAAGAACCCTCAAAAATGTTCGGCCACCTTCATCATCAAGCTCCAATGCACTTAATTCAGAGCTATAAGACACAAAAGTAAACTTTTGATAAATTTATGAGAGAGCATAGGGGAAAATAATTACAAGACAATATCCAAAAAACATTTTCACTAACCTTCCTACAAACATGCTCTCTGCTTTGGCTGCAATCTCATCCATGTCTGGCACACGAGCTAAGGACAGATGATTACAATATGGCAGGCATTAATATCCAATATAATTAATATAAACCCTGAGGATATGTACAATATCAGACAACTCTCACGTGTCTCTGGAGGAAAGTCAGCCAACATGGAATAGTTGTCAGGTATTATGTGATCTCCAAACTCCTCCTTGTAGATGGACAATAGGTAAGTGATCCTGTAGTCCAACCTCACACTTAAGATGAACTTAAAAAGAGCACAAAAAGTAAGCAATGATTAATAATGAATTCAAATTAAAGAGGATGGAAGAAAAGTAAGATTGCTAATAAAAATTCAGCAGCTGTTCTTACTTGCATGATCTCAATGATCTTCAGCTTGGTGTCCATCACCTCTATATCCTCATCTATGAGGAAGTGTCTTGTCCCAGAACGCAGGGAGGGGGGCGTTTTCGGCAAGCCGTGTGGCATCCCTCGACTCATCACCATCTGAGTCATCATTTCTCCGACGCCGTGGATTGTACGGAGAACATTGTTTCCTGAAAAGGAGAGCTTTTTTAGTCGGTGTGTGGATCATCATTTATAGGTTTACAGCTGGTGAAACATTTAACAAAAGGTTTGTGATATGGAAGACAAAATAAAGAAAATAACGAATGTTTTGCATCTTACGTGAATGAATATCAACAATGACTCCGCAACATCATGTTTTAAGGCTCTAAATATAATAAATACATAAAGAAGCTTAAGTTGCTATTCAAAGTAGTCCTATAAATCCTAATTAATGAACGATTTAAATTACAGTTTAAAACAGATCTCTTCAAATGGGCTTATTCATTTTAGACACCGATTTAGGCTGTTGTACTGACTACTTATTTGCCATTTCCTTTATTGTTCTGTTGATTGTCTATGTACTATTTTTCTCTTTTCTTCCTTTTTTTTTTTCTTTTCTTCCTTCTCTCTAAGGTAAACTTGGATTTTAGAGAGGCGCCCTAAATTAAACATTTTTATTAGAAAAAAATAATGTCAGTCTTAATAGTGTTTGATTCTGCATACACTAATCTTTTATGTCAGTCTCTTGCAATTTCTTGGATAAAACAATTAGCATCCATCCATCTCATTCTTGTAGTGCCGCGGGCACACCCTGGACTGGTAGCCACTCCATCACAGGGCAACATAGAGACAGACAGGATAAAAAACTAAATAAATATAAAAACATGCACGCTAGGGCTGGGCATAATTCGATAGAAATATCTATCGATCAGCAGACATGTGATGCGATAGAAGAAAAAAAAAAGTGGTCAATACGAAAAGTTTGATTTAAAAAAAAAAAGTTTCCACTCATTTTTTTCATTATAGCAGGTAGCTTAATACAGCAGTCACTGCCTACTCCAAACAAATCATTAACTATGACACATGCAGCTCCATCACCCATCCCTCTTTCCTGTCAAACCACAAAAAGAACCAAAATGGACAAAAGGGACTTGACCTGCAACAGAATTTGCTGATGGTCCCTAAGCAAACCATAGCCGTAAAACTAACTTCATCTCAATTAGATGTCCCAGCAAGGTGGAAGTAGTCCCGGAGCTCGGGCAAATGTTGTTGTTTTGAACCGATCCTCGACGCACTTAAACACTAAACTCAGACCATTCTTTTTGGTAACGCTTCACTTAATACTGTCCCCATTACCTCCCTAGGTACCTTGTCTGCCTCTAATAAGAACATAGTAAAAAGTCTTTGAGTATATATTGATAGCCCTTTAAAAAAAATTTGGCAGATCATGGCTGTTCAGCATTTTACCATCTAAGGGTCTTGGCCAAGGTAAAACCATACCTTCCTGCAAACACCTTTGAACATCTTATTCACATGTTTGTTACCTGCAGATTGGACTATTGTAATTCCCTTTACAAAGGAGGACTGGACGCATCTCTGTTAGGTCGCCTCCAGGTGGTCAATGCAGCTGCTCTGCTGCTGAATGCCACAAAACGGACCGACCACATTACCCCCATTTTAAAATCACTTCACTGGCTTCCTGTTTCTTTCAGGATTCATTTTACAGTCTTGATGTTTTGCTTTTAAATGTTTAAAGTTTCAAGATAAGCCTTTAATTTATTTTACTAAGATAATTTTAAATATATATAACATAATGGTTAATAACATTACTTTTCTTTGTATTTACTGATGTTTCTCAGGTCTATCGTTCAATATGACTATTTACTTTATCAATATGCTGTTTTTCTATATCTTCCAACTTTAATGCATGCACAAACTTATTTTTGAAGGAAGTTTAGAGAGACCAAACAAACAAGTCATTTTTTTGGACTGTGAGAGGAAGTATCTGAAACCACGCATGCAAAGACAGAACATGCAAACTCCATGTAGAAAGACTTCAGGCCTCTTAGGCAACAGTGCTACCAACTGTGCCACTGTACAGCCCGCAATTAGCTCCCACCTGCCATCATGTTATTATATAATTCAATCCAGTGTCAGTTTAAGGCTCAAGTACCCTGGCTTTAAAGCACACATGTGCACCTTCAGACACAAAAATGACCTTAATAGGAAAGTTTAGTCAGTTCACCGACCAGCCTCTGGACTTTTGCTGAGCTGGAGTGAGGGCATTCTGCCCTGGACAATGTCGAGGATGTCCAGCAAGATGCGGGTAAGCCGCAGCAGCTCACTGAAGTTGTAGAAACCGAAGTACACCAAATGTCGAGCAAGATTCACCACCTATTGTAGGGAAAAAAACAAATGTTTTACACAATCAGGATTGCAGTTGTTAAAGAAAGTCAAATAAAAAAAAGACTATAATACAACATGTTTTTTTTTTTTGGCTATAGAAAGCATACTTACTTAATTTAACCTCCATACTCCTTAACTGATTAAAAGCAATAAATGTGTACCAAATGTCCTCTATTGTGATTTTTTTTACAATCATGCAAATCATAACATGTGTTAAGATAAAACTAACTCACTAACTAACTTTAGTAAACTCATAATTACTTGGTCATTAAATTACATCAAAAGTTAGGTGGTTGGCTTTATCATAGCCTAGAGTCATAGCCTAAACTGCCAAACCCAGAAAGGCAGTATCAGAATTAATTCAGTGTCTATATACTGTATGGTATAACAGGAAAATATAATTAATTAAATTACATTTTATTGAGTTGTTCTGCAGATTTCTAATTAAATTGTTGACACCAGAACCAAGGTTCTGACGGAGTGCTACCTATGTGGTACTTTGGTTGAGTGTTGAGTTTTTTAAACACATGGAACTTTGCTTCAGGCAGAAACAATTTAGAGAACTGAAGTTGAAGAACTTCCCAGAACTCCCAGTGTATACTGATGCAGACAACACTGAACCAGAGTGTAGCTGCTTGTGCTTTGATCTATATACCACCAAAGGTGGAACGATGATTTAAGATTGACAACATACCAAACTTTACCATATTTCTGTTGCAGAACCATAATTTTCATTTGGAAAATGATTGCAGAGCAAAATATAATGCAAATTAACAATAAAAACATAACAGTATTTAGAGTATTCCTTTGAATTTCAAGAACTAATTTAACAATTTTACAAAAATTGCTTATACAGTCATTTTCATTATGCATATTAAAGGGTTTAATATAACAGCATACTGTCAGAAATGCAAAGAAACTGTGTATTATGGGTCCTTTTGGATTTGGGGTGTGAGTTTGATTTAAAAAAATAAAATTAAAAATGTGTGGCTTCATCAATAAGTTATATAGTTCTAGGAGTAAAAAGATCTAATGAAGTACCAGTCCCTCCAGAGTTTTGCTGCATTTTTTTGTGATTGTTGTGGCCTAAAATGTCTAATCTTGCAGCAGCTTTTATGAAAAGTTGGAAAAAAAGTTGCAATGTTTTTATTTGTATTTTTTTCTTTTCACCAATCACTTGAAAATGTTCACCAAATGTGAAAGGCATGAAAGGCAAGCTTCCACCTCAGATGTGGCCCCCACTAGAAGAAATATTATTTCGGTGCTACAGTCCAAGACCCACCTTGGCATTTATTAGTCAGCTTTTTTAACCTCCTGCATACGCACCTGCTCAGCAGCACTGAACATTTAGGAATAGTCGCTCATTAACAGCACTTAATGTCCTTCTGGGATCAATAAAGTATTTTTTAATTGAATTTGAAATACTCATTTTAAAAACCCACAGGGCTTTGTTCGCAGCACAGCATCGAGTCTGTTGAGTTTGACGCTGTAAGTTAGTTTTTTGCCGGACCAAAACCACAATCAGCTGAGCTGGAAAAAGAGGCTTTATCCGCTGCCAAAGTTACCATCTCGAAGCCGAAATAAGATGTAACCTGAGTTGAGGTCGGTCAAAACAGATTTTAGTCCTAAATAACTCAGCAGGTGTAAAAAAGTAATTGAAACTCAAACTTCTGTCGGTCACATAAAGTATGATCTCCTGAAAACTTGCCGCTCGCGGTTGAGTCCATGCAGGTCAGGCGTCACTGGTTTACGGATTAGGCTACTCTCCCTCTTTTTTAGTGGTTTTGAGGAAGTCTCAACAAAGCTAAAAAATTTAGGCTGACCAATATAGGTTTTTTAAAGGCCAATGCGAACACCAATGTTTTTTTTTTAATTTGTCACTGATGGCCGATATCTAAAGCAGATATATGCTAGCGGCATATTGATTGTGAAAGACAACTGAACACTCAGTGTGCAATATGAATTAAAAAGTCAATAAAACTCTTTAAATATTTATTGAACTTTAAATATAACACAATATAAAATCAAACTCAAAACAGTAACATGAGAGCAAATGGTTTCAGAACAATATAAAATAAAACAGATTCAAGAAGAAATAAATAAATTCAAACAGTAACCAGAATAATGGTGTAAATAGCTGGTTTGGGTAGGATCTGGACATACGAGTATCAAAGAAAAATCACCACAAAAAAAAAGCAAACTACCACATGGTAGGAAATAATAAGAACTAAAATATATATAAAAATAGTATGGTTCTAGCCCATACTCTGCACAGATTGTTCTGTATACTATGCCAGCCACTTGGTTATGACGTTCCATGTATGTTTTCCCTGCCAGCATTTTACATACTGCTGGTATATGCTGCATCTTTTCCATTGTCTACTTCACAGTAATGGTCTCCAAGAGACGCCCTCCATCTCTCAGACAGAAAAAGAGGAAGCTGAAATCGGTATACCGCATTTTGGAGGACCACAACGTCGAAGTGGTTAAAAGCCATAAGTTATAACCTATATGTTTTAAACACACCGTGAATATGGAAACAAAAGCTGAGGTAGTTCCCTCCGAAGCTACTTAGCATCTATGCTAGTGTTAGGCTCTCCGTGCTGGTTTGCTATACATACTGCCGGCTTCAGGCAGCGCTGACTAAGCGCCCTGAGGCAACAGCTCGAACTGATACGGCGTTTGCCCGCTGCGCTCCATAGAGCCTCTCTTTACCTATGGTGGATGTCAGAGAAGAGACCCAATTTCTCCCTTTTCTGTAGATAAATAGAGGCTTTATGGTGCTCGGCGGCCGCATGCCATAGTTCAGCCCCTCGTGCTCATCCTCCACACCTGGCCATGCCCCTCCGTCTCTCCTGGCCCTGCCCACTTTGGTAGAATTTTTCAAATGTTTCCTGGGGTGATGATGCTTTTTTATGGGGGTTCAGTTACTCTTTAATCATGAACGACTAGAATTTAACAGGGATGGGTATCGTTAAGGATTTATCGATACTACTACTCTTAACGATACTCCTTATCGATTCGGTACTTTTTCGGTATCCTTATCGGTACTTTTTTTTTGAAAGACTTAAAAGGGAAAACACAAATAATGAACTATAATTTCTTTTTTAACAACTGGAACAGCAGAGCACAGAAAATAAATGACAAAATAAAAAGTACAAAATGAATAACTTGATAAAAACACTAAACAACAAATGCAATTACAAACCAAAATGAAAGATTTTGAATGCTAAAGTGTATAATGCAAAATAAGCCCTGAGATCATTGAGAACAATATAACATCCACACATTCATTTTCTGTACCGCTGCATCCTACTGCAGCACTCAGGCAGTCAAAAACAGAGCATCTCTCAGTTTGTATTTGGTGCATTTTAGCAAGGTGTTTGGTCAAAGTACTCATCTTCTGGCCTTTGCAAGCAAAGCTTTTATAGTATTTATGACAACGTGCATTGTCGGCTTCCATTTTTGTAAAACAAAGCCAAAGTTTGGGTTGGTTCGTTCGCTCTGCCATCGTGTCTGTGTAACTAATGGTGAACGGAGCTTCTCGTAAGAGCACAGCAGTCGTTCCTCCCACCTTCAGTCCCCGCGGCGTGTGTTTGTTAATGGGGAGGGGGCTGCCAATAAAGTGTTTGGCTTGTGTTTTTAGTCTCCCGCAAAAGATGAATACGACCTTAATTTTACCGTTAACAGGACCGATAAGGCTGAGGCTTATCTGTCCGAGTGGACCCTCGGAATAAGCCCAGGGGCTAAATTTAACTCCGGGTTTCAGTACCCATCCCTAGAATTTAAACCTTGAAGTGCAGAATAACCTAGTTTACATGATTCCAGTGATCATTTTTACAAGGACAACATGAATAAAGAGAAGGCACGGACATGACAACAAAAAATGTTCCCCACATGCTACAGTTTAAGTTATGCAATTGCAATTCTTCTCTGATCCCTGTGACTAGCTGGGTGGAACGCTTTCCCAAGTGATAGGCATCTAAAATATTCCCTGTGGGAAGGGATATACTGCTGAATTAACAAGTAAAATGCTTCTATTACGTTATACGCCGCTTACATGTCCAGTGGAAAGCAGGGGTAAGGTGTTTGAAAATTCTTTCTTTACCATTTGGAATTTTTAAAAATTTTTCTGCTTATTTTTTTTAAACTGGCACAACGAGTACATAATACTGGCTTACCTTTTAGACTTTATGAAAAAAGTCTTATCGGTGTGATGGCGTATGGAAATACCTGCAATTACCTAAACTGTACTTACCAATTATAATGTTGCAGTTGAATTGGAAAGTTAATTAATTGCACTAACCCTTTCAAAACTCAACTCTAAATCAATGAATTTCTGTTAGTTTCATCCAAATGTGTTCTGACAGAATGATAGAAAGGTATAATAATCGTGTATAACATTTTAAAGATATTTACTGTGAATGGAAATTATAATGATTGGCTACATGTCACACATGACATAGACCAACAAGTCTTTAAACGGTACATTTACCTCTAGTGTGAATTCATTCTTCTCTTTGCTCCCAAACGGATGATTCTGGTTGACCAAATCTTTAAGATAGTCATCTACAAATTCCATGGTATTTTTAAATTTCCTCTTCATATCCTCCCTTGAGTCATTCTTCAACTCATACTCGAACCTGCGGAATAAACCAAAGAGGTGAGAATTCACTTAGAAATAAGGCAAGTCATCTCACGCGCCGATGCTTACTCATTGATCGAGATCTTGGAGGGGATTTCAGTCCAGAGACGGGCATAGCGCACAGGAACCACAGCCTCCTGTGGATCGCGGTCCACATGCATGTGAAGCATGAGGCGGCAGAAGGACGCTCTGAGGTTGTAGGGCAGGCATTCGTCAAACATGCAGCGCAGGATCAGATCCGCAGGTAAATTACTGGAGATCTGGTTGATGGCTATATACTGACGATCCAGACACATTTTGGCAAACAGGTTGAGCTGAGACCTGCAGAGGTGGTGAGGGGGACGCAAAGGAAAGGAGAAAGAGGAAACATTTCAGCTTTCATTTGTAGATTTTAGACTTGCTGTAGGCTTTACCTAACCTTGCGCTGCACGAAATTTGGAGTTTTCCAAACTCAGGAGAATCCATCTTGTACCGCATCTCAGACCAATCGTTTGTCAGCCTTGTGCTGACGGGGCGGGGAATTCAGTTCTGACGATAGTATCAAGTGTACAGTAAAACAAAAATGGCTGCGCCGGTTGATGCTCTTGTAGCAATGGCTATTGAATCGGTTGTAGAGGAACTGGATGCTATTTCTTCATTAAAAGATGAGCAAAGGGAAGCACTTTGTGCATTTCTTGATTATAAAGACGTGTGAGCTTTTCTCCCGACTGGATTTGGTTGGAGCTTGATTTACCAGCTTGCACCACTTATCGTGATATGGTATACGTCATGTGAGTTGTTACCTCGATTGGCTAAAGACAAATCATTGTAGCCAGTGCCAGCTGGGCTCTACCTCGAGCATCCTCCAATCAGCTAAAAATATTCTACCAGATGGCACTCCCTCTTTCATAATGTTTCTTCTGCAAAGATTTCAGATTGAAATGTGTAGGCTCGACACGGGGCGGGCCTACACATAAATCTGGCTGATGCCAGGTTAGGCTTTGAGCCAGTTGTTCTGAAACTTTTCAAAGGATCAAACCTTTACTTAAAGAAATAATAATAAGCTCTTCTTTCGCTTTCAGATTTTCCCTTCAGGGGTTGCCACAGCGAATCATCTGTCTCCATTTAGTCCCATTCTCTGCATCCTCTGCCATCACACCAACTAACTTCATGTCCTCTTTTATCACATCCATAAATTGGTCTTCCTCTCTGCCTCCTGTCTCTATCCTCAGCGTCCTTCTACCAAAATAATTGTCATATTTCCTCTGAACATGTCCAAACCAAATAATATGCTGATTCGTTTTTTTATCTTTTCGAAGTGGCCTGGAAAGCTTGCCTGTCACAGTGTCTTCAGTCTTCAGTTCATCTTATGCCCAATTGCATCTTGTCCTGACGCCATGTTGAAAGCTTAATATGGAAACAAGTCAAGTTTTTTGCGAGAATGAATGGTCTCCTTTTACTGAATCTGTTGTAACGTTAATGATGTGAGTTCAGGCTTGGTATTCTACATCTTTCAGTTGTTACAAGTGGTTACAGCCAAACTAATTACATTTTTATTGTCTTAAACCAGTCTGCCCATTTTCTTCTGACTTCAAAAAGATTAAAATTTTTTGTGGCAATCTCTATAAACCCAAGAGATAGTAACGCATAAAAATCGCAATAGTGCAGGAGTTTCAGGAACAATCAGACCGCCCAGTCTGTTACAACCAAGACAAACTCAAAGTCACTTATATTACTTTTCTTCCCCATTCTGGTTCTCATTTTGAACTTCAGAAAGATTTCATAATCATGTTTAGGAGGTGTAAATGGATTGCTAACTGCTTATTTGGTACAAGAACAGACTGAACAGCTCTGCCCTTGAATTCGCCCCCTCCAGAAAAACCACACTTTTTGATAATCACTGGATTACCCTCATTGGACGGTTAAGTTCAACTGCAGAACCATTACCTGTAGTAGACAAGAATGTCTTCATCCATTTTATGGTTGTTTTTAGCGTCCTGGGCCAGGTGGCGGATGGATTTGCCATGAGGTTCCTTGTGGATGTCAATCCAGTAGAGCCAAACCTCCTCTTCATCCACATAATCTGGGGACTCATTGGGATCCGGGGAGTCTAAATTGGACATTAGCCTAGTAGAGAGTGAGGATAGGAGGAAACGCAGATAATTTTTTGCACTAAACAATATAACATACTTACAGCTTCAGCAGCAAAAAATGAAAAAAAAATCTTTCAAAACTAGCATACCACTGCAGGAGAAGACACTCATATACTGAGGAGACTGTGCCCATGTTTAAACATGTTCAAAAATTGAATATGTGAAATAAAATGCAAGATGGTTAAAATATAGACATCTCAGGATGCATCTCACTTGGTCTCAATAAGGATGTCTGCATTGGTGGGACTCAGCATGAATTTAATGATAAGCTCCTGTGTAACGGGGATGGCAGTCTTGTCAGACGCACAGAGATCAGACAGATAATCCAGGAATCTGACAGAGAGAACCAAGAATGAATGGATAATGTTAACCACATAAACTAAATGATAGTATATATATTCTATGCATTTTTTAAACTAAACTAATTTTTTATTTTTACTGAAAATTAACAACTTGCTTTGAGAGGTGTCTCACCTCGGCTCTCTGTTTCGCCTCAGCAGGGTGACATAGGTCTCAATCTCTCTGGCTGTGATGTGTTTTTCCAAAAGCTTGCGGTTGTTGTGCAGCAGGGCGGTGATTGTGTCCTCAGCCAGAATCTCATACCCCATCTGAGACTGCATGATGTGGAACTTTTTGGCAATATATTCCTGAGGCAGAACAAAATACACATTTACCATCACTTCTAATATATAGTACATCATTTTAAAAGGTGGAAAAAAGCTATACAGCATGACTAAAACCCACTTTTGCCACCTTAATCTAAAAGGCAATTATAGAAACTTGAAGGTAACAGTGGGAGGTTATTTTGATTAAGAGTGAAAGTTAATTAAATGGTCATTTCTGGGAATAGCTGATTAATAAATGTACCCTTTAAAATGTCAAGAATGATGGGAAGCATGACTAAAACAATGTATAGGTGAGTTTGAACATTTAACATATTTTTTATTTGAATTGAATTTTATGTGATAGACCAAAAGAAATAAAAAAAAATAATTAAATGGTAAAAAAAAAACTAAACAAATGCTTTTCCATTTTGCTTAGTAAATAAATAAAAAATCTAAAAAGTGTGTTGTAAATATGTGTTATATGTTTAATTTACTCTGGCTTGTAGATAAAGATCCAAATCAACCAAAAGCTTATTTCATACCTGGTTTTTGCGATAGTCCTGTTGGGAGTGTCGCAGCACTCTGTAGCAGAGTTTAAACATGTATTTGAAGTGAGTGTAGCGCTGATCTCCCAGTTCCTCCAACCTCAACATTGGACCATCACCATTATCTTTAAATGGAGCCGTCAGAATGCCAAATATCTGCAAAAACAAAACCACAAGGGATAAAATAAAGTCTCATTTTTACCATCTATAGCTGGAAAAAAACTGAAATTATTCATTTCCTTTCAATAATTTACTGATTTAAAGACAAAATTTGTGCAACGATTTAGGTTTTTGCTTGAACTGACCTGGGCGAGAATGTTCTGCTCCCTCATGAGTTTCTGCCTCTCACGGTTGGGCGTGGTGGTGTCCACAGAGAGAACATCCTGTCCGTTGTTTGGCACCACGCAAACAAAGAAAATCAGGTCCTCCAGCAGCGTTGTGACAAACCTGAAGGCAAAACCAAACTAAAAAAAATTCTAAACATACAAAAACCTCCAGATGTTAGCCGCACCATTTCATTTAGCCTTCTTTACCTCCGCTCATTCTGAGTAATGTTGGCATATTTAAGCTTCCTCACAGTGGCCTCCAGAACCTGGTTGGCATCATTTGCAAAGTCCAAATCCCTGACCTCCGATAATGGAACAGATACAATGGCAAATGCTTCTTTGTCCTCCTTTCTGGAACAGGTGCCAATCTAACAAAAAAAAAAAAAACAAGCAGGTAAAGAACTCATATGCTTGTCTGACTTGGGCCTTTGTGTATGTGTGTGTGTGCGTGTGTGTGTATAACAGTATAGGATAGACCTTAAGCATAACCGGACGCTCCTCATCTGCATCAATGGCATTGTTGGTGCTGGTCACCCAGGTGTTTGTGCACAGGTGCCGAAGTCTCACATAAGAGTTTCTGAGGAAGGGTTCACATAAATCTGACATTATTATTAAGTCAAAAAAAAGCACGTCTGATTTTACAACGGCATGTGGAATGAAACTGATCATTTACACAGAAAGAAACACGTTATTTCGATCCAAAGAGAAACGATGGAAATATGATATACCGGCTAATAAACATGTAGTGATCACTTTCTTTTGTGTCGTAGTTAAAAGAAATGGTTCCGGGGGGGGGGGGGGGTTCTGATAAATTGAACCTTTGTCCATACAGTTTTCTTTTCTCTCCAGACGATCAAATAAATTTCTAGACTTTTTAAAGATTGCATCAAAACTTGTATTGAAACTCCTTAATGAAATACTTAAATAAAAACAGAAACTTGAATTTAATTATCCATGACCAGGCTGAATAATTGGATTACCTAGTAGTATTAGATTTAGTTCAGATTTTTCTGGATTAATTTATCTGGCGCTGATTATTAAACCCACAACATTAACACTTTCAATGGTTCATAACTCAGGTTGACTTTTTTGAGAAAAATATCCAAGAAAGAAAAGCGTATATAACTCATATGCCACCATGTGAGAGACAGACCTGGGCACGAGGCAGTCAGCCCGCTGCAAAGTGGTGGCATCCAGCTCAAAAAGAGACGCAATGTCGTTCCCATGGGGAACAGAAACCAGAGTGTAGGCAATCCTCTCAGCGGCTTGATGCTTCCTCTTGGAGAACACAGCATCCGTCTCATTCTGCATTAAGCACAGAAGATTAAAATAATGTAAGTAATTCATCTGGAAGTACATACTATATAAGGAATCTTTTCGAGTTGTGTTGTGTCGATTTTTAAAAGGCTTTGCTGCTGGCCGCAAATGATGCATATGTTTGTGTTGCGTGTACTGAGGAGTAACTAGAGTTTTGAGAAGTTGTTTGGGCCTATACAGTCATTGAAATAAATATTTTTAAACACAACAAAACTTTATTTTCTTTTATTGAATTACAATATAGAGAAACAAGTCCATCACTTAAGAGGTCACATCTCCACTTCCTTATAATGGAGTTGCAAAGTGGATTACATCAGGGCACCCAAATTTGTGTTGCACTTGGTGATTTAGGACTTGAATGGAGCTGCTAGGCCATTGGATGGCCTTCCATAAGGCTCTCACAATTTTTCTTGTGTCAACCTGAAGGCCCTATTAAGCTTAGAGCACAGCAGTTATCTCTGACCCCACTCATTGCCGACCTTTGTGATAGCGTTAATGTTGATCCTAATCACTTTCACATAGTTAGAATAAAACAAGCTTATTGTGAAACATTTAGTACTGAGGTAGACTTGCTGCTCAGGTGGCTTCTGTCCTAATGGTACGAACCTGCAATTCACTGGGCTCTTGAAAGCAATTCTCAAAATACATTTTAAGTGAATTATTGAATGAATTGGGATATGTGTACTCATAAAAAAAGAAAACACTGTTCAGTCCTGTTTCCTGATCTGTTAATTTCCTTTCCTCGCCACTGTTATTTTTTTTATAGTATAATGTAATTCATTGAGATGATGTTGGTTTAACATAACATAAAATATAACTAGAAAATTATCCTGATACACGCCTGAAATAATCTTCTTAAGGACGTGTGAATACACCCTTACAGAGAGGATAAGGAACGGTGTCATCTGCGGTGAGCCTTGAGTTTAGCTACTGGTCCTTCACATTTCAGGGAGACAGCTGAGGTTGTTGGGCCATCTGATCAGAATCCTACCTTGGCTCCTCTCCAGAGGTTTTTCAAGCAGAACCTGATGGAGGGACTATAGGTCACTTCTGGCCTGAGAAGAAATTGGGATCCCCTAGAATAAGCGGGAGACTGTTCATAAGAACAGAGAGGTTTGGATTTCTATCTTAGTCCTGTTACCCATGAATAAATGGGATGTCAAACAGATGGATGGATTCAGATAGTAAATAGCAATGATGGTAATTCAAATGTCTATGTCCATGACTAGTCTAATCTTTTAGAAAACAAACAAAAATAGAACAATCTCCTTTCATCGAATTTCTACTAATACGATGAAAGCAAAAAATAGAGAGGCAAGTAATATTCCAGTGTTTTGATTATTATACATTTAGCAACACCTACACCTTAAAAACCCGCAGGGACACAGTTTGTATTGATGTTACTTGTCGTCATCTTAAAAATACCTGACAAATCCGTTTAAACCACATGCTGAGCACAAATTCCCTCCATGTTGACCTGCCATACCTCTCCATGCTTAAATTTTTACAAATGAGCAGAAGTGTTGATGAATGCTGATAATCACTGCTGACTGAAAACAGATGGATATGAGCCAAAGTACGGTTGGCTGAATCCCTCACTAATGAGGTATCAAATCACACAGTTGAGCAAACAGATATCCATGACTTTCCTGGGCGGCGGGAGTGTGCAGATGCAGCAGTTGACGGTAAGAGTTAACTTTTCCCACAGTTCTCTGCATGTCAATGGGAAGCTCCCCAGAGCTGGCTCCACGCCTCGGCTTCTCCGTCCTCCCACCCTCCCTCCCTCCCTTCGATGGTGACTCACCCAACCAGTTTAGCACAAGCGAGTGAAGCAGAGCAGACAGCACGTCTGCCTCCCCCCCTCCATTCTCTCCCTTCCCCTTGCTTGCTGGGCACCCCCACACCCAGACGTTATGTAAGGCGCCCCCTGTGAGTTTGAAATTCAGCATGTGCATAAGAAAGTGTGCGAGGGCTGAGGGTTTGTGTATGTGTGCATCCATTTTACTTCGGCAGAATACAAATGTAGTAGGCTGCTACGAGCTGAAAGAACGTCGGGATGCAGATTCAGAGTTCGGCAGAGTTTGTTTCTGTGTGTCTGAGTGTGTGTGTGCAAAAGCTGCAGAGCGAGCCGAGTGACAACTTAACAAGTGATATTGCATAATCACAGGAGGCACAGAGCTCCCTTGAATTCTGAAACTGCTGTGGTAATTGTTACCGCTACTGAAAATCTAAGAATTACATCTTCGCTCAGCTCATTATGTTGACCCCAAACTGGAAAATTAGGGACCGATAATGTCGAGAGCCATAAAAATGTGCACATCAGTATAATCTGTCAGTAATGGATAATATGATGCATGTAAGATCAGACTTCAGCTTCAATAACATGTTTATTTCACTGACTCACCTCTCCTTTGGACTCTGCTGTATCGTTTTTGAATTCAGGGTTAATCTACGGAGAAATTAAGCAATCAGAATCAGAGAGATCTGGAGACAGCCCTGCTGACATTTAATACAGCACCTAGACACAGAAGCTATCAGATAAAACAATGGTATACTGCCACCTGCAGCATGTTATTTAATATCCTTTCACCTTCTATAAAAGTCAAGTGCATCTCAAGAATTTAGAATAACATCAAAAAAGTTCATTTATTGCGGCTAAAAAGTAAAGCTCATGTTACAAATAGACTCATTAAACACAACGGGATAATTTATATGAATCTGGACTACAGAGAAAGAAAATACAGCGTTTAGTTTCTCAGAAAAGTTGAGTTTTAAGACTTTTTCCGAGAATGACTGTAACAATGCAGCACGGCATGTAGGCAATGAGCCTGTGGTCTGCTGATGTGCTAAGGAAGTCCAGGTTATTTTAATTGCCGTCTTCAGCTCTTATGAACTGTTCTTAGTGCTGCTGTCACGCAATTTTGTCTCAATGATGAGTTATGCAGCTTTAACAGGAATTAAGTTAAGTATGCTAGGTTTGCATTCATTTTAAAATAGAACATTTGACCACCAAGCGGTAGTTCAGTCCCTTTTCTTCTCAGGCTCGGTGAGATGCTTCTGACATCATCTGTTTCAGTAGTGGCTTACCACAAAGGCATACGAAAATACTGAATAGGCTTTGCTTTACAATCATTTCAAGATTCAGTTTAATCTAGCTTTTTTTAACCTTTTTTTTCTCCCTCACTCTAAACTTTGCATTAATATGCTTGAACATGGCCCACTGACCATCCAGCTTCTCTAACAATTACCTTTTATGCCTCACCCTCTTTGTGAAGGGTGCCAACAACGTTCTGCAGGAGAATCAGCTGTTTTCATTATGATTATGTTAGCCACAACACAACCTATATTTATATATATATTTATCTATATTTAAAAAGTGAGGTTACTGATGTTAGGCAATGATTGAAAAATATTCTGAGAAATCAAATACAAGATTGATATTCAAGCCGTAATAATCAAAACTAATATAAATAAATGAATGAATCTCTGAAGTGAGTTTCACTTTTTTAAACAGGATCCCTTACTAAATTACATTTTCTTTGATATTCTAATTAAATGGTAAATTCACTGAACTTATATGGCACTTTTCTAGTAATGCTGACCACTCAAAGTGCTTTATCCTGGAGCCACACTCACAAGCGTGCACACATTCATACACCGATAGAGAGCTCGTCAGGCAACTTGGGGTTACGTGCCTTGCCCTGGGCCACGGCGACATCTGACAGGAGGAAGCTGGAAATGAACCTACGACTATCAGATTACAAGACAACTACGTTACCTACTGAGCCACTGTTTGCCTTATTAACTGAGTATCACACCTGCAAAACTACACTGGTTTACAGTATGTGAGGTTTTCTGTATGATTACATTTCCAGATGACAAGAAAAACTAAAGAGTTGAGCAGACACACTCACCTCTGCAGCCAGGTAATTCCCAGTGGCCAGGTGTTTGAAGCGGAAGAGGCTGTTCCACTGACCTGCTCCACCCCTGCAAGGGTCTGGGTGCACAACCTGCCACAATTACACCAAACAGGGAAAATTATGCATGTAGAGTTATCACTTTTCACAAACTCTTCAGGTTTTAGAAGGAGTCTCCTGCAAGAAAGTGTACATCTCTTTTTGCAAAAAAAAACATTAGGCTGTGTGAGAATTAAATTCTGCTTAATAAAACGCAACATGTCTAACTTCAATTGAATCCATAAATGGGCAAAACAGAGGGGCCTTTTTTAATTCTTAAGGCCTTGGTAAACAGTATTTCACCTATCACTGTGGGACAGAAATGCGGCTTTGTCATTGTTCAGCATGATGGCATTTCAGCCACTGATAGCATAGCTGAAATGTATCCTGGCCCTAACAGTGGTGCAATAACAGGAACTTCAAATATGTGCCTACTGATAAAGTAAAACATTGAGCCCAGTAAAAAAAAACAGCTTACTGGTTGAGTTCCAGAATAAAAAAAAAGGTATGAAAAGGACAATTACATCCTAAATTTAAACTTCTCAAACACAATTAATTTGTTGATGCACTGCTGCTTCTTTTTAGTTTCGTAGAACATTGCTGTGATCCTTACCTACAGTTATACAAAAACATCATAGGAAGCACCCTTGCCAAAATAATTACCCTTACCCTGTTAAAGAAGTGAAATTGATGCATTTTTGGTTGCAGTTGAATAATCTCAGAATAAAACAAAAAGCAGTCCTGCTGATTTTAAAACTTTCTTGGTTCACTCGGTATTAGTGTTGACAAAATATACCAAGATCTCCACCCTGCCTGGTTGGTCACAGTTCCAGCTGTTTTCCACTTTTTAATTATTGGTTGATAGACCTGGAAAAAAATTAGGTCTGAAATTTTTTTTTCTTTCCCGGTTTAGAAAGATCAAAACAGACATTTCCTCAGCTGGAATGGCATGTTACCTATTCTTTTCCATTTTAAGTGTTGGTGGTGTCGCATCAAGTTTATGCTGCATGCAATGGACATTTACGAATAACGAAAAATTCCTGGTCAACTTAAAGACAATAAAGTATGAATTTGAAATACCGGTAGATCTCAGTTAAACGTATCCATTTAAATGGGTAAAGAAGTTTGTTCCTGGTGATTTAGCTGAAAATCAGCTGTTAAGATGGATTGCTGTTTGATACTTAATAAATGTACTCTAAATAAAGGTTGGACTTTTCTAGAATGTCTCACTGTGAGATTGTGCTACTTAAATAAAAAACATATGTATTTTAAGGCTTTATAGATAGGGTTGCCAACTACAGTTGCACTATACATCTCAAAAATAAATAATAATTAATAAAGCAATTATGATATACAAGGCAAAAAGCACTAAATATCAAAATCATACTGTCACTAAGTTATAAAGTTAAACTGTATTTCCGGTTATTTTCAACAACCAATAACCACGTTTGGAAGCTTCAATATCAATATGGTTTGCATTATTGTTCTTTGAAAACACATATATGAAAGCCCCTCACAATTTCATGTTATTCTGTGGGGAAAATATTTGCTTTCCATTTAAGGTCAATTATAAAATCAAGTTAATTAATACACTGGTTGAGCTAAATACCACTATGGTTGGTAAATGCTGTTGAAAAACAGATTTTAAGCTCACTAAGCGATCAGTGTTAAACTGATAAGCAACTGTTTTATCTGAAAACTTCCCAATAAGGTAACATGAATTTGAAATAGAGACATTTAAAAAAAGCACACAAGATGTCACATATTAGTTACTACATAAATTAATGTCCAATGGTGGCCCAGTCTTTGAAAAAAAAAATCTGATTCAACCCATCAAAACATTATAAAAACTGATAACGTCGGCAACATTTTTCTTTTATTTGCCTTTTTATGTCTTTACCTTTCTCTCTAATTCTATTATAAATGGGGACCAAATGCATCAAGTGACTTTTACTCAAAAGCAAACTTTGATCTGGCCATTACATGTTTGTTTTTTTCTAAATTCAGCAAGTACTTTGATAAAAAAAAAAAAAAAAAAAAGTGAGCCATTTTCTGTTCTTGTTCCTAAACATATTCTCAGTTATTTCAAAACCAAGAAAAGCTATTAACTGCAAAAATTCAGGAAATTGTATATCCTTTTTGCAAATTAGGAAGACTTTGTCCATTTCATTCAAATATCGTATGCTTATTTTTTAGTGCTTTCTGTTTTTTTATTCTCAATCAAACAATGTCTTTTTTTTTTTCAAGCTGGACATTTCAGCTGGTCATGAAGTCAAGGTTTTGACACAATGACACTACCCTCCCTCTTCCCTCAACTGTTTACAGGACATTTAAATGTGGTTTTTCCACAGTCTTGTCTAACTCAAAGAAAAAATGGAAGTTCTTCTAATTTACCTCAAATCTACACTCTTCAGATCTGGATTTCTTTATCCACAATCCTTTCTAACAGTATATTTTTGAGACATGCCTCATCAACCCAAGAAATAAAAGAATAGCTACAGCTAGTTCAGACAGTTGTTGCCCATCTACTCATTTGTCTCTAGAAGAAAACAGTCAAAATAAAAGTATTTTAACAAACACCACAATTCAGATGAACTAGAAACTAAACACTGCTCCATTTTGTGCTTTACCTCCACCTCCCACAGAGCCTTGGAGCTGGTGGCTGAAGTTGCCGACTGCCGGAGGGTGGTCCTGAGAAAGACATGCTGTTTCTTCTTGTACTCGTCCCCGGTGAGAAACTTCTCCTGTTCAGCATGAAATAGCCTCACCACATCCCCCTGTTGTAAGAAAGTAAAAGTTGGAACCACGGCGCAAAAAGCACCATTGCATTTTGCTCCAATCATGACTAAAGAAAAAGTGATGAGGCAACGTACCCCTTTCAAAACATCTTCCCTGTAGTCACTGAACTTCATGAACAAGGTGACTTTCCAGCTGGTGTTACAGTTGACGGCATTCACCTGCAGCATTACAAAAAAAAGTGTTAAAGACTGAGTTTAAAAATAGCTAAAATGCTGGTATCACTCATGCAGTCGTAGTGGTCCCACCTCTTTGCAGCCACGATTGTCTAAAAGTTCAATGTTGCTGGCATGAAGGGGCTGTCCGGCATTCACTGGCATCAGCACCACCTTGTCTCCAACCACCACCTCGACGCAAATTGGACACATTAAAATACAGACAAGAGACATAAGTCTGCACTTTTTAAGGTGTTTTTAGATGAAATAAAGAAAAGGCAAGAGTGGACCCATGCAAACATTTCATGTTGTTTTTTTGCTGCAGGAGTGCCAACACAACATGCTGGGCTTAATGTGGATGAGTGACCTGGGATGCTCAGAGTAAAAACTGCATTCATACAATGACCAAGATATGGATCTATCTAACTCAGAGGTGACTAAAGAGGAAAACTGTATGTAACTGAATCATTGCTTCCAGATAACATGCTGTGTGACTCAGCACAACAAATGTTGAAACCTTAACGTCCGAGGTTTCTGGAGACACACAAAGTCACACTACGGCTGCTGGAACAGGAGCTGAAACGCCTTTATGTGCGATGAAGGACAAGGTCTCCATGCTTATTTTTATTCATGCTTTTGTTTCTTATTCTGTGCCTGACCTAACACACAAACACCATGCATAAGCTGGGGCAATACCTTGACTCATAGGATGCTAAAAGCCAGAAGGGAAGAGCAAAAATCACAATTGTTACTGGAGAAGGAACAAGGAACTGACAGTTCACTGACAACAGAGAGAAATGCCAAGTCGTTATTTCCTTTGCTTACAGAACCAACAGATGGTGGACATTATCGAGGAAACTTACATTGTCTCCTTCACTGCGGAGCTTCCAGAAGGGCTGGATGTAGAAACAGGAGCCCTCATTTCCAGCTGGGTCCAAAGAAACCCGCATTGCATTTTTCTCAAGCAGCGCAGGCAGGCGTTTGTTCACCGTCAGGTACTTATTACTCTTAATGTGGAGGAGCTAGAACAAAGCAATCACACTGGTTAGAGGCTTCAAGGAGAAAAAAAAAATATTTGATTGATTTAATTCCTTGTTCAGATAAATGAGTCACTCCTGATAATGATGTATAATTTTCCATAATAAAAGAAATGTCTCTTCATTGTTGGTCATAGATTATCCTTAATCCTCTGAATTAATATGCACTCATCTGATTCGTCTTTAAGTTTAGTATAGCTAAATATTAGCTCTTTAAGATCTGCATTTCCTCAATGCAAAAATCTAACTTGAGATATTGTTAAAATATTTATTTATGTACATTTCACACACCATATCACAAATCTTGCCATTTTCAATATGCCTGAACCATCAATAAACAATAAGCTTTTTAAATACTCCCCTTTAGTTGCATAGAATACTTAAATATTAAAAAGCTGAAACCCTTCTATGAATCTAGATAGGGTACAGTCAGCAGCTGAAAAGTTATGTCTAAATATTTCCTGAACAAATTGTGGATTTACACTTTCATGGGTAAGAGTTTAACAATTGGTCAAAGAAAACATTAGCACTTGTATTTATAACCTGTCTGAGGTTTCAGTACTCGACAGGAAAAAAATAATCAGTAAACAAATATGACAAAAAAAGCTATGTATTGGGGGGGAAAAAAAAGGTAAAACCACAGGTGTTTGCTGAAGGTGTTTTCCCTACCTGGATGACACTACTATACTTGACAACATCTCCAAGGAGCTTCTTGTTCTCCATCTCATTCTGTTTCTGTTCCAGTTCTGCAGCATGCTGAAAGACAAAAATAAAAGGTTTAAAGTTAAAGCTGCAGTCACACTTTTTTCCTATCTTCCCACACGGGTCTAAACACAAAGAAATGAACTGCATTTTGTTAACCATCAAGCACTGTTTTGTCTAAACTTATGTGCTAATTTTTGGTGTTGTTCAATGTGTATTGGGAAGGGTTGTGTAAAAAGTACAGTGTATTAATAGGTCAGGACAGAGTAGGAAGTTTTAATGCTCTATAGAGTGTCAATGAGTCGCTAAATTGGGTAAATATCCATTAGGTGATGTAAAGACTCCAGCAGCAGAGTTTTTTTTTTCATAAAACAGGTTTGTTTGAATTAGGGGGACAAAGGGTCCTCTTTTCCCCGGACATGTTCATTTTTCACTTGCTGTCTGGAGGGAATTCTTAGATCAATGAAAATGTCCGGGTTTTTAGCATTTTTCAGGGGACCAATAAGCATACATAAACGGACTGGTGTAATGCTTGGAATATGGCCCCCTTTCTCTTATGTGACGCCCTCCCCAAGCTGCTGCCTAGTTCTGGATGGTTCACATCTGGTTTTTGACAGAACAGACTGTGGGCTGTGCAGCGCCTCGCAACAAGGCATTTATAAGATGTCAAAGTGCAACTCTACGGAAAAACGCAAAACACATATGCCATCTGGTTGAGACGATTGGGTGATGGAGTACACCGTTCACATAGCTTGTATATGTGTTTATGTGCGTGACAATAGTAGCATATATCCCTTAGATCCACATGGACACAAAAACCTTAATACTGCTGTGCAAATGAGAGTTCATCTATAAATTGACTGAGGAGGATGAGGATGAAAACTAAAGACTGTGGAGTAGGCACTTTTTTTATGATGCCATTTACTTTTGGCTTTTTGTTTTTATCTTTTTACTAGAATACGACGCGGTTATTTGAGCATGCGTACCTATATACATCAGTAATCAGATATCAATGTCTGAACTTATTTATTCCATTACATCAGTAATACGTCAAAAAAAATAAAAATATTTGCTAAAAAAAATAAAAAAGACCCAGTTGATTTCTTAGAATATCATCTTAAGTTTGAGGGGTTTTTTTTGTCCATTTCATTTTTCTCCAGTATTACTTAAAAAGTAAACCATTTGCCCATTTTTACTAGGCAACTTTCTAAATTGGAAGGCTTATTTATTTAAAAAAAAATGTATTTCCAGAGATGTAAATATTGCTATGGTTTTAAATATATTAAAACAAAAAATCTTGTCCTAAAAGTTTTTCAGAACCGGTCCAAGTGGAAATAAAAAAAAGGTCACCTTAGTACATTTTTTTCCCCTTTGATATGAAAAATTCCTTGATTATCTGAAACATTTAGGCGTGTTTTAATAAAGGAAAAACAACAAAACAATCAGGAAATGGGATTAATACTTTTTAACAGCCTTCTATATTTGAGACACTTATTTTTGATTAAGAGATGGCTTACAAAGGCTGCACTCTTTTACCAAAGACACCTTTTTAAACATTATTGTAGCAGCATTTTGGGTACTCAGTAAGCTAAGGAAACACTGAGCTTCAAGCAAATATTAATGACATTTAAGCACTGCAAGAATACACTGGCAAGCTAACTGCTAACAATGATAACTCCCATATGTTCGTTTCTGCCCTAAATAAAAAGCCATTTCGTTGCTATAGAGGTTGCAGTTGTGCACTTCTAGCTTAAAGTTGAATTTTGAGATTCATCTAATCAGAACTAGATTGAACAGAGATTCTTTATATGGCTTTAGATTGGCTTCCCATATGCTTTAGGATCAATTTTAAGGTTCTTTGTGTTTTTTAAGTAGGGCTGAACGATTTTGGAAAATAATCTAATTGCAATTTTTTTTCTTCAATATTGCGATTGCGATTTAATGTGTAATTTTTTTGTGTGGAGCTTTTGTCATGCATTTTTTAATTAATGCAATCAAAAATATTGTGTATTATAAACAGATTTTTATACATAATTTATTCTATTCCATTAGATTATTTACTTATTTTAAGACAAAGGCAAATATTAACAACTTTATCTACTTTTATTGATCACACTCTGTGGTCATCGGTGTCGTTCTGCAATCAAGGTATTCTTCCTTTTCATCCCAGCTAATAATTCCCTCCGGCTGCAATGTTTTCCTCCGTGTGTTTATCCAGGAAGTAGGATGCTTGAAGGAACAAGCTCTAATTTTTAATTCTCCATCGTTCTAATGCACTTTTCAGACTCTGGTATGGCTCCGTAGAGCGGTTTGATCTCAGGTCAGTTGTTGCAAAATACTCGGCATTTTTTATACAGCGCAGGTAAAATGTGGCCAAAATGTGTGTGTGAGATTGAATCCTAGCTTATTCATCATGGTTAACAAAGCATACTTTTGGCTATAAAACCCGTTATAGCACAAATTGTTTCGGTGTGCCGTTTTTTTTATGTTCGTAAGGAGCGATTCTTTCAAACAGCTCGGTCAGCGATCCCTGTCGCCTCGAAGTTTGTTCACTGGAAATTTAAACACTGGTGGCGGTCAGTTTAGCCGTGCAACTCTCATATATGGTGGTTTCGATGTTTTTAGGTGTTGATAAAGGTTCCTACTGTAGCCTACCTCGTGAAGCAGCAACAATACCAAGACGGGTTCTGCATTAACTGGCGTTGCGCAGCATCAACGTTTTTATAGCAGATATAATTTCTCACAACTGATGTACTGTTTCTCTTTGGTACCAAATATTGTGTAGTGTTGGATTCTGTTAAGCTTTTGGTCATTTTATAACTGGTTAAAGTGCAACATTTCCTTCTCTCCCTGCATTGTTTGCAAGTCACGTGACTTTAGCAGATATGTTTACCACACTTGGTAGCTGTGGTTGGCTGCGGCTGTCTGGGTGCTATCCAGGTGAGCGCTTAGGTGGAGGTTGGTGTCTTGGCCTTCCCTCTTCTGTGCGCCCTGTGTCGCGGCCTTGGCTGCTGCTGTTGATTTGCTCCTGCCATTGCAGATGGCTCCTTTGATGAGGTTTCCTTACCTTACCTGGATCATCTGTACTCGGCTTGATGTCCTTTTTAATGTTGCTCGAGTATGTGCGCACATGGGGGTTTGGATTGGGGAAGGGGATATAAATGTATAAATATGATCATGTTTTTAAAGCTGCGGGCAACAGGGGGGATTGTGGTTTATATGAGGTCATTTTTAATCCGTAAATCACTTTGAGTTGAAATCTGTATGAAAAGCACTTTATAAAGTTTTCTTGACTGATTTAAAACTAATATTTAAAACTTATGAAACTATTTACTCCACCTGAGAAGAAAAAAAAAAAAAGATTTTTGTGTTACCAGAAATGTTGTTAAAATTATGTCTTCTTAAGACAAAATACAGCATACCTTTGACTTCTACTCGAGTGGTATTATCTTAAAGTAACATTACGACTACTCACCCCACCTCGTCACTTTAAGAAAAAAGAATTAACATTTATCAACCCAATATGGAGAGACACCAAGACAGTTTATACTTTATTGATACACTCGTGTAAACAAGCTGCCTTGCTCTGATGTTTTTTGGTGGGTTTTTTTGTTTGCTGGACGTAATGTGGCATTTAAAAGTTAGGTAAATGTAAAGACTGAAATTTATTATAAGTTGTTTGAGTTTTTTGTGTGTTTTTTATTTGTATTTTTTTAAATATCAGAATTTGGATATTATCCTGGATTTCTTCCTGTCTGATTCCATCATTTGTAAGAACATAAGATGCACAATGCAATTAGCTGCTCACTACATCAGTAGCATTTTTTATAATTTCTTGAAGACTACATTTTGTTTCTAATGGGAGATGTTATTTTGAAGTAAAGGTACTCATTTTTACTAAAATAATACATTTTTTCAACTACATCACAGGTGTAGTTAAAAATATGATCTGAAGGTACTTATGTCTTAAAAAAAAGTTTTATACCTGTAACTTCTTAAAAAGCTCTGCTTGAGTGTTGTTGCTCCCTTGTTTCCCTTGTTTTGCTTTCCAGAATTGCTTCTGAGCAGAGTATCTGTTCATGGGACACACCTTGAAGAGGCAATCTGCAGAGGAAGAGATGATATCAGAGTCGCCACATTTGTTTGGTTTGTACTGGGTAGAGTTGCACTCAATTCAAACCACATATTGACACTGAAAAGATCCTTATTTGTTTTTGTGTGCAAAGCGTGAACTCACCTCTGAATTTTTTGGGGGGATTAGTGAGGTCTCCTGCTTCTGGCTGCACCACGCACCTGTCATCGACAAGCCTGAAGAGAATAGCAAAACAGAAAATCAAACATGATAATTATTCCTAAATGCATCATTCACGTTGCTACTTCTATGTCATTCTGCTAACTGTCAGTACGCTATTCTGCTCACTTTGAAAACACAGATTTGCAATCTACGAACTGCAGTGAGGCATCACAGTTAAATGCAAATACACGCAGTAGAACAAGCTACTTGAAAATCACTCATTTGAATAGGACATTCATCAGCATCTATACTGGCCACCTGCAGGTTGAAAAGGATTCCAGGAGCCACAAAAGAGCAGGAATGGTTCTGTTCACCATCACATGCATTTGCAGCATCATTTCCGGTACCTGTCGTGATTCTGAACATCTCTGGGTGGAGTTGAAACCACTTTAACTTTGATCCATGCTCTGAAAGCTGACGCGGTGAGCTCTACGCTCCATTGGAATTTTGTTTTAAGACGAACAATGGAAAGGTGCAAACATTATGACTAATATTGTACACTAGAGTCAAACAAAAATAAACAAATGCATGAAACATTTCAATCTGTTTGTATTATGAAGCCTAGCACTAGAACTACCAGAGAGCAGCCATTTGGCTTTTCTACCTATAAAGCCCACAGGTAAGCCGAAAGGCTGGATGGCCCCCTGTGAACCTTCCTTTTGTTATGTAAACGGGGCAATCACTGGGACACCACAGGGGGGGGATATGCTGAGCCACTTCACTCAAAACACCTTGACATAAAATGGGGGAGGGGGAGAATCAGGTAGGAGCAGGATTGCTAACTGACTGTCTGAGCAGAATATATGAGCTGAATCAAAATGTAATATATGTAGAAGGATGTAGACGTTATCAGAACCCTACAACACTGGGCTTCCAACATCCCCACCAGACACATAAGAAAAGTAATAGAATAGAACCACATCAAATAAAGCACTCAAAATCTGGGGTTATCCCAACTGGGCCTTCATGATATTTACTAATAATAATAATAATAAAAAAGTATTATCAGGATACAGTGTTAGAGAGTGGAAGTGAGTGAGACTTAGAACTTAGGCTTAAAACTTTATTGATCCCTTTGGGGTGACTCCCTCAGGGAAATTTGAGTTTTCAAGCACACAGAGAAAACTAAACAGTATGTAACAATGAGTGAGGTGAGTACATTTCAATAATCACTCACAATCCATGCACTGCCAAGCCGTCTCCTTTCTGCATTTGCCACATGTGTATTTGTAACAGCCTATACATCGCAGAGTGGCATGATTGCTTTTACACTGATTTTTAACCTGACACATTGCTCTTTTCCCAGGGCTAGGTGTTGAAGGTTGTAGCCGAAGCAATTGTACCCTTTGTGCCTGCTTTGCACCCACATGAGAATAAAATAAATCTTGTACAGATATCAACTTGATGAGCAATTCTGTAAATGACTAGTGGGGCTACCACAGATTTTGAGTGCTTTATTTGATGTGGTTCTGTTCTATTACTTTTCTTATGTGTCTGGTGGGGATGTTGGAAGCCCAGTGTTGTAGGGTTCTGATAACGTCTACATCCTTCTACATATATTACATTTTGATTCAGCTCATATGTTCTGCTCAGACAGTCAGTTAGCAATCCTGCTCCTACCTGATTGTCCCCCTCCCCCATTTTATGTCAAGGTGTTTTGAGTGAAGTGGCTCTGCATATCCCCCCTCCTGTGGTGTCCCAGTGATTGCCCCGTTTACATAACAAAAGGAGGGTTCACAGGGGGCCATCCAGCCTTTCGGCTTACCTGTGGGCTTTATAGGTAGAGCAAAAAATCCTGGGTCTTCTAGTGCTAGAGAGTGAACAGCCACAGTAACAGATGACCAACAAGTCTTTGAAGCTTTAGTGTTAGCAGAAAGAGTCCAAGGAGCTGGCTAAATAGCTCTCCAGACATTTCATTCAGTCATCTGTCCCCTCGTTTTCTCATATCATAGCCTTTTATTTGCTTGATGATGGCCATTTACCACTTCTGACATGTCCCTTTATCATATGAAGAGCTAAGTCATGTTTGTATATGTAGAGTACTGCTTTCTTAGCTTTTAAAGTTAAAGACAAAGCAAGGCAATTTTATTTGTATAGCACACTTTCAACAAAAGGCAATTCGAGGTGCTTTACATGATTTGGTGGCAAAGAACCCAAATATATGATAAAAGTATGAAAATTAAAAACAGGAAATCAATAAAAACAATAATAGAGACCATTTAGCATTTGATTAAAACTATTTAGGAAAAGCATAAAAAACAAGCTAAAAATTAGGTAACAAAATTTATAGAAGAAAATGTATGTAAAATTATTTAAAAACAATTAAGAACTGATGAAAGAAGAATCAATTACAACATTTAGCAATAACATTAATTAAAAGATAGTCATTGGAGCATAAAAGAAAACCTTATGTCATTTGAAGAGAAAAAAAAGCATAAAAATAAAATTTTATTTGAATATTACGCAAAGGCATCAGGCAAAGGCAAAAAGTAGAGTTTTAATCTTTGATTTGATATAACCTAACAATTCAGCAGCTTTGCAGTCATCAGGAAGTTTGTTCCAGATTTGTAGGGCATAGAAACTAAAAGCTGCTTCTCCATGTTTGGTTCCGATTCTAGGGAGGTTTAGAAAACTAGAGTTGGAGGACCTGAGTGGTCTGCTTGGTTGGTATAGTGACAACAGGTCTTCAACATACCATACAACATACTACCATTTAGTGATTTATAAACTAGGCGTGTTTTGAAATCTATTCTCTGAGCTACAGGGAGCCAATTTGAGGACTTTAGAACTGAGGTGATGTGCTCTACTTTCCTGGCTCCAGTGAGGACGCGAGCAGCAGCATTCTGAATCAGCTACAGCAGTCTGAATGACTTTTTAGGTAGACGTGTGAGAACGTCGTTGCAGTAATCAATCCGGCTAAAGATGTACGGATGGATGAGTTTTTCAAGATCCTTTTGTGACATTAGTTCTTTAATCGTATATATATTTTTCAGGTGATAGAAGGCTGACCTTGTTATTGCCTTTATGTGATCCCGGATTTTCAGGTCTGTGTCCATTACTACGCCCAGATTACGGGGCTGATCAGAAGTTTCTAGCTGGATTAACTGAAGCTGTGTGCTGACTTTTGATCGTTCCTCTTTAGGTCCAAAAATAACAACTTCAGGGTTTTTTTCTGCTCAGCTGGAGGAAGTTATGGGACATCCAGCTATCGATTTGCTCAATGCATTTATTTACTGCTTGGATCAATATATAGTCACCAAGTGACATTGGAATGTACATCTGCACCGTTTTGGCAGTTAATCTTATTGGTTGTTATAATCTGGGTTAGTGGAAGCAAATAGATACTAAATATAAGAGGCCCCAGGATGGGGCCTTGGGGGACCCCACATGTGATTTCTGTTCACTTTGATGAAAAGTTTCCAACTGAAACAAAGAAATCCCTTCTCTTCAGGTATGACTCAAACCAGCCAAGTGCTGTACCAGAGAGTCTGACCCAGCTCTCCAGTCATTTTAGTAGTATTTTCTGGTCTGAACTAAAATTGACATTATTAGAGAAATCATCTCGTGTATCACTATACTAATCCTTTACAAGCCAACAAAAAGCTAAAACTAAATGCTATCACAGCAGCTGCACTGGCTGAAATTGTAATAGTCCTAACAATAAAGAAGGTGATATAATATGGCTGAAAAAACAAGGTATCCTGGTATGGTAGGTAAGGTGGCTTTGCTTAGTTCTCTATGGGCTCTTGCAGTTAATCCTGTTTAATATTAATTACAAAAAGTGTTGGTTAAAGCAACAAAAAAAGTACTTAACAGCTCCCATAGACCAAAATACTTCTTTCTTTTTTTTTCACTGTATTCTCTTGAGAGTTCAAAGTAACCAAAACAAGATTAAAAACAAACAGAAGAGAAAAATTAAAAATAATTTCCTGTCAATTTTTAAACTTCATATTATCCAGAAGGAAAACAGGATGATCTGGAGTAAAGATTAAATTAAACCTAGAAAAATACCTGTGTGAGAAAAAAAGTCATGTTAAAACTTGCATCATATTCTAATATACATTATTTCAGCTGACTAATATAATTCACATGAACCAGTTTCAGTATTTAGAAAACATGCTTGATTCAATTGTGAACTTAAAGCATTTCAATTTGGTTTAACACTGAACTGACAGCACATTCCTAAAACACAACATATCGAAAAACACATTTTTATCCAAGTTAAAAGGTGAAGAAAAAGCATTTTATGAAACATCAAGTTCTAAGTGTATTTATAAATTAAAAATACTGCTTTAAAATAACCTTTTACATTGATATCGTTAATTTTTTTCTTCCTTTTTATACCCTTTATGATTAACTGATATTCTCTAGCTACAACGCTCAATACAAAGTCAATAGAGGGCTCACAAGGAGTCAAGTGCAGAATTACTCAGAAGATAAGGCCAACTCCCCTGACATATCAGCCAATTGCCCATGGTTAAAATTTATTTTTAGACATGAATTTGTGGCTACTTGGCTGAACTGGAGATCTTTGCAGATCTAACAAAATCAAATATAATGAAAGGCAATGCTGGAACATTTTTTACTTCAACATTTGTATTGCCATATGGCAGTGGTTCCCAAAGTGTGAGGGTCATTGCAGGAGGAGTGCAGTATGAATCGAAAACAATTAAATGCTAATATAACAGACAGATTTTTGACAAGCCTCCCACATACACACAATCAGAAGATAAAACATTGTCAAATAAGCTTCCAAATCCAACTTCTTTACAAGCCAAAGAGTAGAAAATATGACAATTTTCCTTTGGTTGTGTTACACTAAAAACCTGCAAATGCTCAACAGACCTAATATAAAGTTTTGTACATGGTGCCACAGTAAGACAAACCACACAAAACTGCGTATGATTATATACTTCCCTGTAGTATGGATGTGGTTCCACCTAATATTCATAACAGGCCAGCAAACTATGGGTTATTACTCTATCCAATAATACCATCGGCAGGCACATCTATGAGATGTCAACAGACATAAGGATTTTGTAGAGCTCTGCACAGAAGGGGTAAAGACTATGGCTGGGAAACTAGGAGAGCTGCAGGCGTTCATGAAGCGCGTCTCGCCCTATAGTGCAGTGTATAAAACATGCTGGATTATACACTTCAACGCACTGGTGTCTAAACAGCCGAGTCCCATGCTAAAGGATGTAATGATCAGTGTCTTCAGCACAGTCAACTACATCAAAACATAACCTTTTAACACCCCAATTTCTGCAGTACTGTGCAAGAAATTGGGCTCTGACAGAGAACAATCTTGAATTTTTTCGTTTTTTGCAGATAACCTAACTCGAGAGAACTACAGCACCCATCAGCCTTGCTTACATTCAAGCTTTTCTTTCTGCTATTAAATCCTGGATTGAGTGTAATTTTTCAATTTAAAGCAGGAAAAGTCAGATGCAATTCTGTTTAGTCCTGCAAATTCTCTCTCGCCATACTAGTTTCAGTCTTATCAGTCTGTCGAGTAGTTTCCAAACCCGGATTACATGTAAAAATTCCAGGAGTCAGAAAAGATTCTTGCCAAAATTTTTGTTCCCAAGTGACTTAAAACAAGTTAATCAAAATCTAGACTAATCGCTATAATTATTACAATGCTTATAGTTTCAGATTGTTTATAACTGTGTTTGAACCAATTTTCTCTTATCTTTTACGTTTTATCACTAGATACATCAAGTTGAACTTCTCCTCCTGTATGCATCCTCCTGTTTTGATAAGCATCAACTTACACAAACATCATGGCTAAAGCTATACAGCCATACACAGAGGCATCGCTGTAGATATGTTTCTTTTAAAAACTAGAACTCAAAAGGTTGGAAACCTTTTAGCATAGAAGAGTAGCAAAAACAGCAGAGAAAGAATGTAAAATAAAAACATTGTTTTAAAAAATATATACCCCTTTTTCAAATCAAGAACCAGTTTGCAGTCAGACACAAAAATCTCTATATCCTCGTATTTCAACACATCTTTGCAAAGCAGCTCGAATCAAACAGGCACATCCATTCATTCGGTCTACAGAGGAGAAACACAATGCAGTCTACAATTGCTCTAATTCAAAGTCGACAGCCCTCAGTAAATGAGCTGAGCCATTTCCGTTTGTGTGCCAGAGCACCCGACCCGCGTCAGTCCTTGGACTTTATTATATTCCCCTTAAAGTGCGTATCAACATTACATCTATATGAGAGACAATAGAGACTAACAGGAAGCATTATCAGGTGCTAAGTAGCTACAAAGGAAGGGGTTCAGACAAAAAAGAAAAAGAAAAAAAAGAGTCCTGAGCTCATAAACAAGTGACCAACTCTGCAGAGGCTTTGACAGGCTGTAACACTCTGTAATCAAGTTAAACATGAACTACTGATAAGTGTACCAAAACACACACACAAGCTAATAATAGCTAATGTCAGAGCACCACCACAACTAACCCTAAAATTTCCAGCAGGATACACGGGCTGAGCAGGTTTGAGGTTGTTTCTTATTTGAGGTGTTTTCCGCAGAAACATGCGAAGCAAATGAGCAATGACACAGCTGTAAGAAATGTGAGAGCGATTTCACAAACTGGTACATGTTTGTGCTTGCTGATAAAGCCAGCCCAGCAATGTAATTAACTCACACACAACCTTACAGAAAACATTTATAGGACTGTTACTTTATCTTGAAATGAATAATAAAAGTAAATGGAGGCGCTAATGATGCATATTTGAGTATTTGTTCCTCTACAAATTATAGGCTCAAAGTTTAGTCCCCTGTTTTTTGTCATTGAAGGCGTACATGTGTGTGAGAAGCCCAAAGGTTTAATGTGATCCTGAGCAAATAAGGGAATGGGCAGCCTTGTGCAGCTGAAGGTTGCGTCATTTTCAGTGGGGGCTGTTGTTCATCGAGGCTCCTGCATGCGCCATGCATGGACCATTTCCATTCTTTGTGACATACCAAGGACTACTGCCTAGTGCTGAAGATTTACTGGAATTCTGAAGAGAAATTCCCAACTTTTTACCAGTGACCACAACAACAGGAGGTGAAAAATCACTGCTATGCAATTTTACAGGCACTAGTGTATGTTGCAGTGGCTAAAATTTGCATAATCACAGGTCTTTGCAAATAAGGATGCCTTCCACCAGAAGGTTTTACTGTGACGACACTAGCATATTTGTTTTTCATTCGCACAGTTGAATTGTCATTACAGCGAAAAAAACGGCTAAGAGGTGACATTACGACCTGAAAGGAAAAAAACTTAAAAGATTCAATGACAGCATTTAGACAGTCTAGGTTTATTAAACCTAAGTATTTGCACATGTGACCAATTAAGACTTAAATTTCAACAACAAAAAAAAGACAGGAGTTGGGTGGGACTAAATTTCAACGTTTTGAGCCTAAATGCCACAACAAAAACAACGAGTTCCTGTTATGTGGTGGAAAACTACAAACAAATCCACCATCCCCTAGGTGAAACATGGTGGTGGCAGCATCATGCTGAAGGAATGCTTATTTTCAGCAGGAATAGGGAAGCTGAAGGGAGTTGCTGTAGGAGATAGATGCAGCTAATTATCAGGATGATCCTAAGAAGAAAACTGTTGTGAAAGACTTGCAGCTGGATTGGAGGTTCCACCTTCCAGCAGGACAACAACCCTAAGAAGCCAGAGCTCCAGTGGTAAAGCTCAAAGCACATTCATATTAGAAGTAAAAAATCCAAGTGATAATCTGTCTGTGAGAAAGTCTAGAAAGCTGTGAGAACTTTAGTTTCTTTGTAATGAAGAATGCATAGAAATGTCAGTCTGTAAACGTGCTAAGATGATAAATAATTTAATTATTGTAGATCAGGAGCTGAAAGTCTACAAAGTAATGACAGGTATTGCTTAAGGAGGGCCCAAAGCTGATTTTGAGTCCATCAGTATTATTTCCAAACAACTACACAACCTGGAAATGCACTGAAACGTACTATTTGTAGACTGTTGCACAGTTTCCTTCACTCTTGCCAGATATGAAGACACACCTAAATCCCTGATCAAGAGGAAATTAGCTTGTTTTGATTTCCGGCATATTGGTGAATTTTAATCAATAACAGAATGTTTGCAAATTAGATGTTTTTGCTCAACTTTCTATCAAAGTATAGATTTTATGTCTTACCTGGTTAATATTATGACTCATTAGAGATTTCTAAAAGTTGTGAAAATAGCTTTAGATGATAGACTAGAGTTTGACCTTCAAATAGTTACCTTTCAGCACCTGTAGATTATTGAATATAATTCAATTGTGGTTGGTTGCTATTTTACTAAAGTTTAGGAGCTATAAAGTGAGTTTTTAAGTGTCTGAATCAATTAAAAACACAAAAACATGTCCTTTAACACAAATGTGGTGAAAAAGATCCAGGATTAATTTAGTATACAGATTCTAATTGGGTCACCAAAGTTACCCACAATACCAGTCAACATCACAAATATATTTTCTTTTTTCTCAGCAGTTGCTGACTGAAATGGGTTAGTGGTTTTCTTCATGGTCTGAACTGCAGATTCTGACATTTGGCTCATTCTTGTATTATTATTGTTATTCTAAAGGAATCTAGAGCATTAAAAAGTGCAACAAAAATATACATTGATAGAAGTTGTTGAGAAAATGAAGGGACTGCATGCTTTATGTATCAAAGGAAGCTGACTTTTATCTCTGCATTATCAAAGTCACAACACTGTTTTTAAGTGTATGCTGTGGCTTATATGTAGATACGTAGAAGAGGGAGAGTTCCTAATCGTGGTGCGTTGAATAAAAAAGGGAAACAAAACTTGTGTTTAATTTGTATTTGACCTGTAGATCACTGATCAGATTCAACCCTTGAAAAAATCCGCCGGTTCGGGTCTCTATAGCTGACTAATTGGTGCTTCTCTAATCTACCATCTGCGAGACGTGACTACATGGAGATGCTTTAAAAGAGGACATTCAGGTAATCAACTCGGTCATTGAGTAAAACAAGCGCTTCTCTCCCTCATTACGCAGGAGGCGACACAATGAAAAAACAAGCATTTTATTTCCTTTTTTTGTGATGCTTTCTAGGCCCTGGTGTCTACAGCTAAATAAAGAAATCCAATCTCCACACGTGCACCTGGGGTTCGTGCCGTTTTGGATTCCTGTTGCATTTTGCGTAAAGTATTTCCTGAGCTGTAGCAGTTTGCGCGCTGCCAGGCCTCCACCGCAAGTCGCACATGAAACTTTGACTCTAGCAAACAGACGGAGGTGAAGAAACAGGCAGCTTGTGTCAGAGGTTGAAGAAGAAAAAAAAGCACATGAAGACAGCGTCGGTGAGAAGACTGGCGTGTGGGGGACACATACATACCCCAGAGTACTGATGAAGCCATTCACCGAGCCTTCCGCGTAAAGAGACACAATGTCTCCGATGTGAAGAAAACTGGATTTCTGTTCCGACATTCTCACTGCTTAACTGTTGCTGCTGTGTTCTGCCTTTCCATTTATGACCCAAACGGCACTCCTCCGCTCTCCTCGGCTGAGGAAACCAACACGTTACACCGCCGTCAGTTTAACAGCATTCCCCTTCATCCATTTTCAAGACCATAATTCCAGTTATTTATGTCTGAGGCGACCCAGAAAGTGTGAAAAGTGCACAGAACAAGCAGCCGAATGGAAAGACACGTTTTTCTTCTGTGAATTATAAAGACCTGCTCCACTTCTTCCTGTATGTTTCACACTGCAGGACGCTCTTCTTCACATCTACTTCAGAGGGGAGGAGACTGCTGCTGTCAGAGCTGTGGGGCCAATTCCCTTTCTATCTTTTTACGTGGTTTTCAGTCTGAGGAGGCTTCCTGTTGAATTTGAATATGCAACAGTGTATCATTTGAGAGAGAAAAAAATGTGTGAGTTGCAAGATTCCTGAGTCCATTGTGGGCAACGAGCAGTTTTGTCCTAACTTAGGGCAGAGGGTTGTTGGAAACATGTGACCACAAACAGAGCAACAGGGCAGCACAGTTAAGTAAAACATTACCCCCTCAAGATAGTCTAACATTATTACCATTATTTCTTTATATATATATATATATATATATATATATATTGGCAGCACATCAAATCACATCAGTGTCAAACATAACAATGAAACAAAGTTAGGAGGGAACAGAACTGTGCACCCTGATGACTGAAAAGTAAGGCATATAATACACCCCCATTACATTTTTCACCCATGAGGCCTGAGAAAACATAATTGGGCATAACAGAAAAAAGTTGATTGAAGAAACAAGATTAAAGAAATATGATAAAAATAAAAAAAAGGTGAGTGGGCGAGGAAATCTCAGAGGGAAAAGTCGCAGAGGGGACTGAAGAGAATAGAGTTCGGAAGGGACACTGCATGTTGTAAAACGTATTATTAGTGACTTTCTTGGAATAAAAGCTAACAAATAATTGTTTTTTGTTTGTTTTTTGTTTTACCCAAAATGAAATGGTTCCTTCTTTGAGCCCTGAAGATTTTACCCCCACATGTGTTCACAGATTTTGTACTCTATTACCCCATTGAAGCCTGGACCTATCACAGCTAAGCAAGACCCCAGGTTTATTGACATGACCACGGCATTTTAAACTGGTTGAGCGTTGATGGAAAAAGGACAGATTACATGTATCAGTGAGTATATTAAAGGAAAATCTCTCTCTTAATCAAAAGATGAAATGTCAATATTTGGCAACCATTCTTTCCACCAGCTCTAACCGGCCTAGAGTGTTGTTTAACAAAATTCAGTCTGTCACAAAACCAACTTCTAATGTGTTGGTACGTGTGTCATAATCAAATTGTGATTACTGTCTCCAGAATTATGTTGATAAAGTTGCTTCCATTAGGCTGAGTGTTAACAGTATGTTTTATTATCCTGATACATGTTTCCCTTCTGTTCCTTCTGCTGGGTTTGATGAGTTTGACCCCATTTCCTTTTCATTCCTCTTAGAAGTGGGCCATCTGTTGAGTCCAACAAACTTTCTTTTGGACATTATTCCATCTCACAAAAACAAGTTGTTTTTTATCATGATTGGGGTTCCATCTTCTGTTATTCATAGATGATTGTCTTAGTTCCTGATCTGTACCAACAGTTTTTAAACATGCAGTAGTAAGATCTCTGCTCAAGGGATTTAATATTGATTTTGCAGTCCTCTCTAGTTTTAGACCAGTATATCATTTATCTTCTTTATCTAATATTTTAGAAAAAATGTACTTACTCAGTTGTTCATTTTTCTGGAAAAGCTAAAAAATTCTGTCAGGCTTTTGAACCCGGCACTGAATCTGCATTGTTTAAGGTCCAGAACATCAACCTCTTGTCCCTTGAGAGTAAAAGACGTGTGCTGCTAGTGATGCTAGAACTCACTGTAGCATTTGATACTGCTGACCATTAGTCTTCTTGAAACGGCTGGAACGACCGGTTGGTCTGCAGGGTCTTATTTTGCAGTTTTCCCGTTCCTGCCTTACAAACAAAACTTCCCCATTTGTGATTAACGACCTGTCATCCACTTAGGCCCCTTTGACCTCTGGCGTATCCCAGGGATCCATTCTAGACACCGATTTATTTTTCCCTGTATCCTGCCACTGAGATCAATGATCACCATAATGTCTATTTAGATCCATACGCAGATGACTTGCAAATCTATCAGACACTTCTGCCAAATTCAGCAAGTACTCTAGTCTCCATCCATAGGTGCTTAACAGAAATTAAAGTGTAACTGAACCCCATGAAAAAGCATTATCCCGCCTCCAGGCAACATTTGAAAAATTCTAACAAAGTGGGCAGGAGACAGGAGACACTGAGGAGGGATGGCCAAGTGTGTGGAGCATGAGTAGGGAGGCAGGAGGGATTGGGGTGTGGGGGGGGGTGTCGCAGTCACGGCTGAACCAACTCGAACTGATAGGGCGTAGGGCCGCTGAGCTCTTTTTACAGGATAAATCATGATGTCTCTTCTCTGCCGTCCACCAGAGGTAAAGGGAGGCTTTATGGAGCTCAGCGGTGAAACGCCGTATCAGTTTGAGTTGTTGGATCACGCTGCACGAAACCAGAGCGGCTGCAGAGGGAGACAGGGTCGGTCCAGCCTCTGAGATGTAACGCTAACAGAGGCTAATGTTAAAAACACCCACCATAACACTCCTGCTGTAAATCTAGTCTGTTTGCTGTAACTGCTTACACGTTTTTCGGTTTAAAACACCTCGCCGTTGTGGTCCTCCATGGTGCGATTTACGGATTTCAGTTTCGCTGTTTTTCTTAGCCGTGTGTCCACACAACATACACATTCCAGCTCTCCACGGGGCGGGGCTAGTGTGTCAGAAATGGAGGGCGTCTCTATGAGACCATAACTGTGACGTACATAATGGAAAAGATGAACCATTCTCAGCCAATGACAAAATTAAAATGCAGTACCACACAATGACCAAGAGCAGCAGCACTAAGATGTTTTTAGACCCCCCCCCCCCCCCCCCCCCCCCAAAAAAAAGTTTGTTTGGGGTTTAGTTACTCTTTAAACTCTGGCTGTCTGACAAGTTCCTCTGTCTAAATGAGAGCAAGGCAGATTGCATTATGTTTTCTCCTTCCAAATCATTTAATAAGCAGTTAATTGTCCCAGATCTAGGTCCTCTGGCCCCTCACATTAAACCATGTGGTCAGAAATCTTGCTAGGATGTTTGACAACAGTTTCAAATTTGATTAACAAGTTGTCAGAGCAGTTTTTTGCCAGTTTCATCTTCGACTTCAACTAAAGTCAAGCCCTTCTTGAGCCATGGCAATCTCGAGAAAGCTTTTCATGCGTTTATCAGCTCTCTGCTTGACTTCAATGCCCGTTATTTTGGTATAAAAAACATTACTAAACACCTAAACCTACAACTTGTTCAGAATGATGCTGCTCGTCTGCTGACAAATACCCTGAAGTTTGACCACATACATTATAGGCTACATGTCCTGTATCCCCTACACTGGCTCCCAGTTGAACAAATAATTCATTTCAAAGTTCTATCATTCATCTGCTGCTCATGTCCTCACTAGAGCCAGGAAAGTAGAGCTCATCACTCCAATTCTAAAGACCTTGCATTGGCTCTCTGTAGCTCAGAGAATAGACTTCATAATACTTTTACTATTTTATAAATCATTTAATGGATTAGCACTACAGTATGTTGAAGATCTGCTGTCACCATATCAGCCACCCAGACGATTCAGGTCTTCCAAATTTAGTCCATGCTCCCCTTATCTGGACCAAACTTCCAGACCACTGCAAAGCTGCTGAAATGATGAGTTCATTTAAATCAGAACTAAAACTAATCTGTTTAGAGCTGTCTTGGAGTAAAGGATTAAAAATAGCTGGAATGTCATATGTTTGAATGTACAATCAAGTATTAGGGCCATTATAAATAAAAGAAAACTATTTTCGAAGTAACTTTCCGCCCCAAAAGACTAAGAAATTCTGAAATTAGAGTCACATATGTTCGAAGAAAAACCCGGAAACTCAGAAATTCTGAGTTTTTACTCATAATTTTACTGCTATTTATTTCATACATGTTGAGATGTTCCAAATGTTAAAATCTGTTATTTTGGATCATTATGATTAATAGCTAATGAAAATCATGAATAAATTATTTAAAAAATATTTTTAATAAAGAAATTCTATGGCCTACACAATAACACGGAAGACTGAAGGTTTGACAGTTGACTAGTTATTGATACCCTCCACAAGGAGTCAGAAAAGAACAGCTAAAGAGGCTAGCAGACAGTTATAGCCTATTTAATTTAATTCAGTTTATTTATATAGCATCAGTTCACAACAGATGTCATCTTATGCCACTTTATGAGAAAAGTAATTTCAATGCAATTATACAAACATTACAATCAGTTAAATGTTTTCTATGTAAGGAATCCCTGCAGATTGGGTTGAGTCATTGATGTGAGGTTGTACCTGAATCATGCAGACTCCAACCACAGCAATTCCTCAGCAATCCATCATACTGAGCAAGCATGTAGTGACAATGGAGAGGAAAAACTCCTCTTTAACAGGAAGAAACCTCCAGAAGATCATGGCTCAGTACAATCGGTCATCTGGGGGTTTGAGAAGACAGAGAAGAGACATAAAAAGAACAAAGGAACTGATGTAAGAGTACCTTATTTATTAAGGAACGTAAAAAGTTGACAGCAGGACATGGAGGATGTTCGGCAGGCTATAGAAGTAAACTAATGGAAAGTTATGCGGAAGGAAAAAGTGTGGTAGAAAAAGTGGTTCAAACAGTAGGAATGTGAAGAAATTCCTATTTATTAGTTGAAGGGAAAGTCACAAATGAATTACAGCTTTAGTAAGCACAGACATATCCAGGAACGGGCCAATGTTGTTATAGTCACTGAATAAATCCAATCATTCTTAAATGGCCTTGAGGATGAGGTGAGAGACATAGGAACTCAGTAACTTAAACTCAGTGTGACGTTTCCACAGTCAGTGATCATTTGGGAGCCATGTTATCTGCTGCTGGTGTTGGTTCCTGTTTTATAAAGTCTAAGGTCAGTTCAAGAATCTATCAGGGCATTTTATAGCACTTATTCTTTCATCTTCTGGTGAACTTTAAGGAGATCCATCCATCCTTTTTCTTTGACTGCATTCTTTTAAGGCTGAAGAGGGGCTGGTGCCTATCTTATTATTAGGCAAGAAGCCCTGGACAGGTCACCGGTGCATCAAGAAGCTATTTATAGAGATGCTGATTTCTACCTGCCCACTGAACCACACAGTACCTGGGTTAATAACCAGGTATTACGGGTATTACTGCTCTTAACTGAACAGCAAATTTTTCTGACCCATGCCATAGAAAATCACAGGAGTATTGTCAGCAGGAAGATGAGAGACACCAGAGTCCACAAAGCAGACATGCTGAAGGGTGCTTTTAAAGCAACCTGAGCTTCCTAAACATGTCATCAGAGCAACAAGCAGATTACTTCCAGGCCACTTTACATTAATGCAGGAATTCATGCAAATGGAGCCCTGACAGTGTATTGAGTTCATACACATGGACATACTTTTATTAGGCTAATATTTCTTTGATAAAAATCATTTTGCATTATTCTTATGCGTTATTCTATTTTTTTATGTGAAATTAAATGTATTTAAATAAAATAATTAACTATGTCATTGATTTTAATATTCTATGGTTTTCCAATTTCAAATTGTATTATTAAAGTTTTATTGAATTTTGTTGGAACCCAATTATTTTAACAATGTTTCATACTAGGGGACATATTATGCCTTTCATAATAGATATAAGGTCAGCACAACGTAGGCTATAATAGATCTATGGTTTGCAGAAACATGTTATGTTATGAATTGCAACTAAATTCTTTGCTCAAAATCACATAACTTTTCGGGGGCTCAGTCCTTTCATTCAAATTACCACTTGGGTTTGGTCCCAGCATTTAACACTAATTAGAACACTATCCAGTCATTCACACAATGATGTTGGCAAACTACTACATTGTGGCCACATCCACCCTGAAGAGGCTGCTGGACACATGTGCCCACCAATTATGGGACAAATTCCTACCACCTGTGTCACGGTCACCACCCCTTTTGTTACTAGGCTGCAGGTCCGTCATTGATCCTGCCAAAACTGAAAACAAATAAAAGTAGAAATTAGTACATGAAAAAGAATTAGAAAATAAAATTGGAAATAAGATGATGAATGTGAAAGTTAATTAAAAACAAATTTGGAACTACACATTATGGCCCACAATGGAATGGCGATCTGTCCAGAGTGTACCCCGCCTCTCACCCGATGTCCACTGGATATAGTTACCCCCTGCAATACTGGATAGACAGTAGATAATAAATGGAATGATGGATTGGTGGAGAACATAATAATTTTTCATATATATTCCCAAAGATATTTATGTATATTTTACTTTATTTCCTCATACATGTATTTCCTTTCACATTTTCTGTATTTACACATTAATTTACCTACTTTGAATTGCATTTAAATTTTTCTTTCTATCTTTATTTTTGGCAGGATCAGTCTGCCATATAGAACACATTAGAATAGCATGGGAATTGATTTGGTAGGTGGGTTTTGCAGGTGATGGGCGGGTATCTGACAGGTGAGGGATGGTTGAATGCAAATTGCGAATATTGTGACCTCAGAATGAGGTACTTTTTCAATTAATGGATTTCTTTATTCATATCTGGAGTGTTAATAGAAGCAGCTGAGACCCAAATGGCTACATAAAAGAATAAAAAAGGTTAAAATCGCATGAAAAAAAACCCAACCTTTAAGTACATTTATATCCAAAGTTTGCTTGCTGAACGGCCCTGTCAGTATCCAGACAGCAAACTCAGTTGCATATTTGCAAAGTGGATAAAATTATTATGTTTACCTTTCATACTAAGTTACACTGTGTTAATTTTCTGATAGACATAGGACTTAAAAGAACAAACATTAAGCTTTTAGGTCTATTTAAGAATGACAGGTGCTGCTTAAGAAGAAATGAATCACGTTGCTGTCATTCCCAGTGTACCACACGCTTGAATCCAGGAGAGGGCGCTCTGGACCAAATCTAGAAAAAACTTGCAGTTGTTAATATCTGGTACGTGTTGCCCCATAGTGTTCACAGTGATGCATTAACAAGTAATTCGCCTTCTCTGTGTTGAATACAAACACAGCGCATACTGCTCGTTTACAGTTTCCAATGACTTGGCTTGTCAGTGAGCCACTGTCACATGTATTTGTATATAACATAATGAAAAAAAGGCATGTGGGGGGAAAAAACCTGATATGTTTTTCTAGAGAACAAAGAAAAGGTAAAAGGTTTGTCAAATTATGGAGCTGCTTGTAGGGAACTGAAAAATGAGTTGTTTTTACAACACACATCAAAGATAACAACTGATTTAATGTTGGCAGATTGATCAGATTATATCTTCCTGTAAGTATCATCTTTACAGCTCCTCATGTTCAAAATTAAGTGAAAGTCCAAAGTACAGTGCTTCACTATCACTCTTCTACTTTGTTGGTATTTAACTGCTCCCATTTTAAAATCATGTTAGATATAGTTTATTACATTTAGTCAAAACTGAAGTAATTAAGCTGTACACCAAGTAAAAACTGGAGCAGCACACCTACTAATCCTATTTAACTACATTTAGACACTTGTGTTTGTGTGTGTGTGTGTGTGTGTGTTTGTGTGTGTGTGTGTGTGTGTGTGTGTGTGTGTGTGCGTGTGTGTGTCTTCATTTGTTTAATTATAAGTACTTGTGGTGCAACATACCTCTTAAATTGCAATTTAGAAAATTACTTATCCCAATAGAAGAATGAATCTCATAATATTTTTGCTCCATCTGAAAACTAATTCCAGCATGAAGAAGCTGCAACCACCATAGTTACTGTCAGTATAACATTCTTTTAGTGATGCTCTGGGTTATTTTTGTGCCAAATATAGCCTATGTTGAATTGTGGTTCAAAAGTTCCAATCAAACTGTAATGTTCTCCCTCTGTAGGTTTTTTTTGCCTGTCCTGGGTGTCTTCCCTTCGGTAGAAAATGTCTCTCTCCATCAACTCAACCCCCCAATCCAGTAATAGGCCTATGGTGAATGCATCAGATTGTTGTTACAGCTCCTTCAGCAAGTCTCTTGGTAGCCTCCCTGAACAGTGTCCATCTTGTATTTTTAAACAAATTATGGAGGAACTTCCCATTAGTATTGTTCCACAGTTTCTCCAACAACATTGTCATTACTTTTATATAAAGGTGTGGATTTATTTCATTCTTATTTTGATCTTTGTAGAATGAGAACCACTCTGCACAGTATGGCTTTACCTTAAGGACGGAAATGAGCACTTATCACACACGAAGTATTTTTTACACCCTTCACAAACTAATAGTTTTTTTATTTGAATTGACAGGTACAGGATTCTATATTAAATGCTGAAATTTAAGTTACATTTTAATAGATAGACACATAGATAGATAGATAGTGTTAAGTACACTGATAAAAAAAAGTGAAATAAGCTTGTAAAAAACTATTATTTCCAGTATTTTTTCGCCCTTACATGAGTGTAAGCTGTCCGATATCTAAATTATATCTGTAGAGCCTATAGCCTGTTATTATTCTGACAGCAGCGGCATACTTTTTTTAATTTTCCTCTCACATGACACCGGTGTGGCAGCAAGGGACTGCTGCATGTAATTCAGGCCAGCCTCATTGTTCCAGGCAGCTTGTGACGTTGCTTTGTGTTGGAGGAAGGAGAGAGGGAGGGACGCCTGGGTTACAGAGTTGATGTTCCCAGGCGAGCAGCGCGCAGTAGTTGCACCTTCTTTTTCACAGTCTATGGTTGCACCTTTCCCACCGTTTCACAGGACGGTTCCACAGCATTTTTTTTTTTTTTTTTGGGGTCGCTCCCGGAAAGTAACCAACTTCCAGACTTTCCCCAGGTCAACTTGCCGTAAGTTGCTGTTCTGTACGGTCACACACTTTCACCGCCGCGGCGGAGTCGAGTCGCAGCAGCTGCAGTGATGTAAGTAAACTAAACTTGTTGATTAATGTTTCACTGTCTTTCCGAAACAGGTGCGGGTTTCGCTTTCACAGAATAAATGTTTAAAAGAACTACTGTCTATATTTTATTTGCTGTAGAGTTCTGCCTTATTTCTGCTTTTCACACGCTGCGTTTTGTTTCCAAATGGACTTTTAAGGTAAATGCACCTGACCTTCAATGACATTTTAGTTTTAGGCTAATAACTATTCAACCAGCAGAAAGTAGCCCATGGAAGCCGTCTCTATATAAAAGGAAAAAGGTCCCCCGTCTTTTTAACTACTGAATGGACACCATAGCCTACTATTAATTACGGTAACAGGTGTACTGCTGTAGCGTCATTGTAGGCCTACTACCCGATATCTGATTTTTCGATCCAGATATCATAGTTATCACCGATAATTTACGTAAATATAGTAATTTCTTCAGGGCTTTTTGACTGCCGATCCTCCATAAACCGCAATTCTAACGTAATGTAAAGTAAATTTAAAATTATTCATAATGGTGACCGATTTCGACCTGAAGTAATCTTTTAATTTTTGGATTGTGTTTTGCTTGTTACTATAAGTAATAATCATGTTTTGGAGCGGTCCAGACAGACAGACTTGAATCTGATGGAAAATCAGTAAAGGGATCTTAAGATTAGGGTGATGGCTAGGAGTCCTTCCAACCTCAAAGCATTGAGCCCAAAATATCAGTTTAAATGTTCAAAACAGATGGTCACATTGTAAGAAGGCTTAGTTTGTTTCATTGCCTGCTGACAAGGGTATGTCATTTTCAACATGCTATTTTTTAATGTAAATGAAACCAGAAAAATAATGTTCTACAAAATTGATACACTTCTTACATTCTTATTTCAACTTGTGTTTGTCTGATTATCCTCCAGAAATCTGAGAAGCAAATGATGTGAAAGTGCAGTACAACAGGATTATGATCTGACGTCACCTTGAAGTAACCCAAAGCGATCAGGCTGTAAGATTATACGTTCTCAGATGTCTGCTGCACAGTAATAATGCCTTTGAGGTTACAATGTCTACGCTGAAGCACGTTATACTGCAGGACAAAGAACAGGACAACGAAAAGAAGCTGGACTGGAGTTATATTAATGAGTGGGCTGAGAATGAAGTCGCCAAAATGTCGGTTTCAGACGCGGAGACTCAAACGGACTCTGGACATTTCGAGCACAAGGAGTGTCAGACCAGCAACCCCGTCATAATGCACATAGATCTCACCCGGACGCACTCCAAGCTGAGGCAGCTGTCCCTGGTGGACGGTGAGTGCCTGGTGGCGCCTTTGTTCCAGTTTGACCGCCAGGCTCCTGGACGCATCTCTACATCTCCCACCTTGAGGCGGATGAGGAGCATCAGACGTCCCATGATCGATACTCGGGAACCAGGCAGGATGGGGAGCACTCAGGAGGAACAATCCCCTGTAAGCCCACTGTCCCCTGTACAGAGAGTCACATCGCCTTTAGCAGCAACCCAAGCCTGTGATGGAGAGAACTGTCAAGAACCTCAATCAGTTTCATCCTCTGGCCGACAGAGAACCAGATCACGTAGATCAAAGACTTTTGAAAATGGTTTCAATTCCACAAAACGCCATAGTGCTCATCCTACTCTAATGAAAGACTCTGGGTTTTCTGACGTAGAAGTGCAGGTAAGTGTTAATTTCCATTTGAGTTTAACTGAAACAGAACTAGCAATAATTCTTCTACTAATCTCAAACCTCAATTCGGCATCTCATGCCCTTTTCCCCTGTACATTTCCATGCACGACCTTTAATAAATTAAATAGGTAGACATTCCTCACTTGCAGCAGCCCTCCTGCAGCGGTCACTCACAATGTAGGCTTTTGACAGCAAATGAATCAGCAGTTACATGGACTGACAGCTCTGACCGAACCCACAGCCTGAGGAGCCCTGGGAAGTGCTCTCCTCGGGGCCCCCCATTCACCGCAGTCTGCAGTCACCCAATAATGGAGGGGTCAGTGAGCGATTGGAAAAAGATAATGGGCAGATCTATTCATCAGCTCATGGTTTACAGGCAGGCACATTCTCAATAGAGTGTCGACATTCTCCCACAATATCAAGGGCTTTTGAATCCAAGCGACCACTTAAAACAGTGATTCAGACTGCGGTGTCTTTGAAAGTGATCTAGTGCTGTTGTTGTTAGTAGTAGGAGGTCTTTACATGCTCAGTTTTTACAGAGAGTGTCAATGCAGCATGGTAATTGTACGTTCACTCTGTTTCATTGTTTCCATCTCTAATACAGTTTCTTTGTTTATCAACAGGAGAGGGAACGATGCCATCGAAGGTAGGTGCGATCTACCTTTTCACACGGTGAATCTCCTGCTTTGTCTGGCCTGTCTGTCTGGCCTGTCTGTCTGGCCTGTCAGCGCAGCAGCAAAAAAAGACATCAGCCTTAGATGTGTGGGAACGTATTTGCTTATCAGGGATGTAGTAAAATTTCCTGACACCGGCACAGAGCGCACATTTGTCTTTTAGCTGTCCCTATCAGCCGTCAGCTGTTTCCATGGCGAGGCGGTGCTGCTTTGTGGCAAATAATTGATCTGCAAAGAAGAAGGAAAAAAAGAAAACAGAGCTCCATCACATCAAAGTGCTTTTGACCTGATCCCTGGATGCTGATTGGACCTTTAGCTTGAGGAGCCCCTTTGTGCATTTATTGTCCTTCACGTCTTTGTTAATGCTTCATAAGCACGGTGGGTTAAGTTTTGATAGTCCCATGGTTATATTCGTGCTAGACAAACCCTCATTAAAGCTGTTTTCCCTCGCCGCCACCCACGCCCCTCCTTGCGGGCGGCGAGGCTCTTCCCCACACAGGATAATTAGGTAGCTTTTGTCCCATTAATTACACCTTGGCATGGTGCCTGGGACAGTGTCCGGGCCCTACGAGCCAACGGTTGAGGCAGTCCTGTTTTTTTTTTGCACATCATTAATTTTCTCTCGTTAATATTGGAGACAAAACAAGCAAGTTCTCTCTGTTAGCCGAGAGGCTGGTGTAGAGGGAGCGTTTCTGCATGAACTCAAGGCAACAGGAGCTCATTGTGAGGATGCCACGGAATGAACCGTGATGAGGCACTGACCTGGTTTAGAGGTGCATCGGGCTTTTTTTCTAGCGCTCCGCCGGATCATGCCGTGTTCAGCCACTGATGCCAGCTACCATCTGTTGTGGTGGACATGCATTGAGCTGGAGTTTGGGATGAGTGGGGGGTGGTTAATAGTTTACCGGGAAGAATGGATAGAGGAAGGAACAGTTGTGGCTTTCACATTTTAACAAAAGCATGCTGAAGGAATAAAGTACCAGGTTACTCCTGTTTTCAGTCCAGCTGCACGCTACCTCATTATTCTCCAAAGCGTCAGTGTTGGTCCCTGACGCCATGCAGCTTACAGCCACTCTCAAATAGTGTCCCGTGCTGCCTGTGTAACTACATATACAGGTACAGTTGCAAAAGTGCAGCCATTGTACTAAATGCTGGTGCTGTGCAACGTAAGAGGGGAAAATTTCCTTTTTTTTTGTATACAATAGCTACCGTTAACAAAGCTGAACTAAAACTGTTGTTAGTACCTCTACTTCTCTTGCAGCCTATTGTTTGATAAAGGTTATAGTCAGTAAAGTTGATTGAGCGCGATCGGAAATGAGGATGTGCTTTCAGTAAACAATGCCCGCTCAACTTATGCTGTAATATTTATCTATTTGAATTGGACTTTAGCTCTACTTCTGAGCTATTCTGTTAAGCTCAGTGAGCATTAAATATTCAATCCCTAAACACTGATATCAGAGATGATGGAAACAACAAATTTAAATAAATCATGTTTTTTTTTAAATTAATTGTTATATTTTTTTTTAAATGACTAGTTTTTCTCAGTTTTGTGTTTTGTATCATATTTTCTGTATTAAGCTTTTGCAAAGCTAAGGAAAAACAATCGGCACACATTATTTTAGAGAAATTACAAAATTCACTTATTAGCTCATTTATTTAATTCAGCAGACTTTTTGTTCAAAGCATTCAGAAGTACTGATACCCAATCAAAAAACTGTTAAAATTTGAAATGCATATCAAATATGATAAGCTTACCTATCGGCTATTGGTAGGTATGATGTTCTCATGGTATGGTAACCTATTGCTTCACAGTATGTGTACAAACACAAAGTACAACCTCAAATCAGAGAAAGTTGGGATGGTATGTTAAATTACGATAAAACTAAAAACGGTACTTTATTCAATTATCTTTGACCTGTATTACATTGAAAAGAATATAAAGACGAGTCATTAAGTTTAGTGTTGTTGTTGTTTTTTTTTTAAATAAATGGGTATTCCAATTTTGATCCTTGCAACACATTTCAACAAAAGTTGGTACAGTAAAGCATTTACAAGTTTGTAATGTTTCCATTCCGTTTCACAACACTTGTCAGACATCTAGGGACTGAAGACATCAAGTGATGAAGAGTGTTAGGTGTAACTTTGTGTCATTCTTCTTAGAAACGGGTCTTAAACTGGGCAACAGTACGAGGTCTTTCCTTGTTGCATTTTGCGCTTCCAAATGTGCAGCATATTCTCTTGCAGACCAGTCAGGACTGCATCCAGGCCAGTCAAGTACCTGTACCCTCTTGCTCTGCAGCCAGGACTTTGTAATGTGAGCAGAATGGGTTTTGCATCGTCATGTTGAAATATGCATGGGTGTCCCTTGAAAAGACGTCTTCTTGAAGGCAGCATATGGTGGTCAAAAATCTCAATGTACTTTTCAGCATTAATGGTGGTATCGCAGAAGTGCCAAAGGCACTGACGCAACCCCATAGCATGACAGACCCTGGCTTTTGGATTTATTGCTGGTAACAGCCTGGATGATCCTTTTCTTCTTTGGTCGGGAGCACATGGCATCCATTTCTCCCAAAAATGACCTTAAATACTGATTCAACTGACCACATTGCATGTTTTCACTGAGTGATGGTCCATCCCAAATGCCTCCGAGCCAAGAGAAGTCGACGGTGCTTTTGGGTATTGTTAACATAGGGCTTCCTGTTGGCACAGTATACTTTAAACTGTGATTTTTGGATTTAACTCCGTATTGTTGTACTTGACAAAAGTTTGCCGAAGTCATCCTGAGTCCATGTGGTGATATCCCTTATAGATAAATGAGGGATCAGAGATCACGGCTGTTCAGCTTAGGCTTGGGCCCTTCTCCTTTAGGCATTTAATCCAGATTCCTTAATTCTTTAATTAGATATGCACTGTTGAAGATGAATTATCCAAATCTCGTCCTGTCTTTCTTTTTAGGAACATGATTTTTAAAGAATTCAATAATTTTCTCACGTATCTGTTGGCAAACTGGTGATCTTTGTCCCATCTTTTCTTCTAAACGTATAGACCTTTCTTGGATACTGCTTTTGTACCAATTATAATTACAATCACATGTTGACATCACCTGTTTCAAATCACATCATTATTTAACCAATTTACCTGATCACTAGCTCTAATTTGCTCCTATACCAACCTGTGTTGCAGGTTGAAATGACAGGAAAGAATGTATATTTACAGATGAAAGGCAGTTGACCAGACAAAACATTAAATATTTTGTGTTCATAATGTCTGCAGTGAAATATAATTCAAAGTAAATTTAGAAATACCTACTTCCTTTTTGTATTTGCGTTTTTTATACTGTCCTGTTCTGATTCGGGGTTGTATTTTAAATCAATAATATTTAATATGATGTTACAACTTTTATATAAAAAAAAAAGAAAAGCAACAATTATTTCTGCTACTGCTAAAATAGTGGAACATATGGGTTGCTATAGTTGCATATGGGCAACATACAGTACATCATGGGCGTAAGTATCGCATCAGAAGACAGAGCCTTATTATTTTCTTTTTAAACAGCCGGCACCAGCTGTGTCTGGTCGGCCCAGTCATTCTTTTTTAACCTGTTCTATGAAGAAGGGTGCCGCTTCTGATAAAACTATCAAAGATATCCAGCCGTCTTTTCTTTGAAAGCGCACTTAATTTATGACTCGCACACGGAGGGTCACAATTTGCATTCCTCCTAAATTTTCCCTTTTGTTTTGATTTTCTTACCTAAGATAACAAAATCTAGAATAAATCCCTGCCTAATTTTTTGTTATAATCACTGTGAGCAATATTGCCTCTCATACATTCCCACATGTATGAGTGTTGGATGGTCCTCTTTAGTTTCCACACTAAGATTGTGTTTTTTAGCTTGACATGCAGACAAACTGATCCTTGGCTAAGTTACTCTGTGCTCTACACAGTTGGGGAAAACTCTGATCACTCATTAGAAGGAATTGGAAGTGTAGAAATGGTATGAAAATATTAACAGTTATGAAACAATAACTGTGTAAGTAGTATACCTTTGTATATGTAGATATCTGAAACCAGCCAATTCCCAAGTGAAATTTAGCCATAGTTTGAGGAAAAACCAGCCCATAGTTACTAACCGACAGCAGCCCTGTTAATTTTGTTGCTCTTCTCTTCTCAGCAAGGGCTAGATTTGATGCCGATTGTTGGTTGACATTCTCACTGATCGAGTTTTTCAAGGTGTAGACTCATTTATTCTTTTATAACAAATGAATCACCCCACGGCCTTGCCCTCTATAGTAATTTCATTGCAGTAATTAATGTTGCGATGTGTCACGTAATCATACTTGTCAGCTGCTAATTTTAGCTCATGAGGGTTCATTTTCACCCAGAACGTAATCCCAAATGTACAGCAACAGAGGATAAGTCATAACATTTGAGAAAAGCGGCTATGTGAGCTTTGTCCCCAGGCTAAAAGGCAGGCTTGTGTTTTTCCAACCAAAGCTGTGCCTCGGTTACTGACTATGAAAAGTAGACTGAGCGGATTAGAACTGGCACACATTGACAGCTTGTCTCCTTCCAAATAGGGTGATCCATTAATCGGCAGCTGTCAATGCATGAGCCAGACACATAACACTTATCCTTCATTATATCTTCTAGTTAGATCAATCGCAGGTTTTCTGCACAAAGCAGATAGTATTTTAGCTGCATTTCACTGCACAAAATGACAAAAAGAATGTTGTTTCCCCTCATCTTGGACAGTCTGACCTTATTTATATTTCCCACAGATGGGCTGCTTTTGTTACAAAGGATTCTTTGATATGAAATTGGCTGTTTGCCACAAAAAGTTGATTACTTATTGTAACCTTAAGATGTTTGATAAAACTGTTCATGTTTCTGCTTCAGGCTTCATGAGAGGAGGCGGAGCTCAGTGGTGGTCAGTTTACCTGGACTCGACGTCTCCCCAGGAGACCTGTTTGTGTCCAACGGAGCGGCAGACATGATCAATGATTCAAACCTAGCTGGTAAAATTCCACATTCTCTCATTTATGTGTCACTTTTACAGGTTTTTCTGATTGATCTCATTCTGATCCTAAGTCATTAAAACCAAGATGATCTGCCCTCTGATTAAATTTGTCTTGTTGTGAGTCAGCGTTTTTAAGAGTTTGCGCCTTGATGCCAAAAGGTTTGACTATAACCCACCCATGTTTACGATTAATGTGAGCCGGGTAACTTAGGAATTTGGGTTTGGCTGGGTTTTAGTTTGTTTGATGGAAGAATGGGTGGTAAAAAGGTATTTTAAAGCAAACTTTGTTATAAAACTTTCCTATATGTATTCTTTGAAGCCCTTCTCAGGATGGGCTCCGGGATATCCAGGGTCACCATGACAAACAACAGTTGAAAAAAATTTAAATTCACTTTCTTTAGTTTTTTCCTCTATTCAGAAAATGAAATTCATATATAGATTGATTAGACATGGAGTGAAATATTTCATGCTTTTATTTCTTTTAATGTAGATTTTATTGGCTTATAGATTAAAAAAAAATGTCACTGTTTTATACAATGTGAATATTACACGATATTAATAAAAGTTTGCAGAGCTGTCTGTTCTTTTCTATGCACTTAATACTCTGTCATGGCTCCTTTTTACATGAATTACCGCTTTAATACAGCGTGTCATGGAGGCGATCAATCTGTGGCTCTGCTGATGTGTAACTAAGGCTCTAGTTGCTATGATGGCGCTTTTAGGTCATTTGCATTGTTGGTTCTTCAGAAAACACAGTGGATGAACACTAGTTAATGACGTGGCACCCCAAATCATCAATGACTATGGAAAACAAATGCTAGCATCGATTCTGTGCCTCTCCATTCATCCTTCAGATTCCGGGACCTAGTTTCATAAATGAAATGTAAACTTTCCTTTCCTCTGAAAAGACGACTTTGGACCTCTGAGCAACAGTACAATTGTTTCCTCCTCAGCCAAGTTAAGATCATGTTCATGATGGTTACTCTAGTTCAGGAGGGATTTGACTTGAGGAATGCAACATTTGAAGCCCAGGTGTAGGATCCATCTGTTAGTTGTGGCTCTTGATGTTCTGACTCCAGCCTGAGTTCACTCTTTGTGAAGCTCCCCCAAATTCTTGAATAGGTTTTCTCTCCATTCCTCTCACGGCTGCAGCTTTCCCTTTTGCTTCTGCACCTTTTCCTACCACACTTTTTCCTTGCAGCCAAATGTCTGAATATTTCATATTAAGCACTCAGTAAACAACCAGCTTCATATCTGGACATCTGTCAAGTCAGCAGTCTTCTCTGTCTGTCTGTCTGTCTGTCTTTCTGACATGTATTATAAAACATTTTTAAGAGTCTGAATTTTGGGTTTTCTATGTACACTGTAGTTTCCCCTCTTTGTGCTTTAACCAAGCCAGGCTGCCACAATGTTTTGATTTTGTTTTGGTCACGTCGCAAAAACCCTTAGCATTAGACTTTAGAAAGTATAATGTTATCCTTTACATTGCCTAATGTCTGTATCTTTACACCTTTCATCCCAATATAGACCACTGCAGAAGAAATTTGTACATGTGCCGAAGTTGATTTTTCACAAAATGCTATTTCTTCACATTTAAACCTAAGTGGAAGCAATTTCTTTTTACATACCAGGCATAATTAGAGTTTATATAGGTTTTCAGATAACATGATTTTATTTAACTATATATACAATGTCACCTATTATCTTTATAATTCTTGTCTATAATTAACTGCAATGAAAAAACTAAGTCATTTGTCATGTTCTATGTACATGGATCAAAACTGATGGTAAGAATGAAATAATGAAAGGAGGGACTTGCTGTTTAGCTAGTTAATGGGGGCGTGAATTAGCAAAGAGGTGCGTTGACTCAGAGCCCCACTTGTTTTTGTTCAAAGATTTGGTCCTCAAATCAATGCAAACTTTGTCAGAAAATCTTTTGTCTGTGTTCAGGCTCTTTCCACACAACACAATCACATTTTTGTTTCTATGTTTGCTTTCTCTAGATGCAAAGAAATCAAAGTGGCCTTTTTTGAGGCGCAGCACGGTAGGTGTGGTGTTCCTGTTGGTCTGGATGTGGTGTGCGTGTGTGACTGGTGCCAGTGATGTGGTCTGTGGTTTGTTTTGATGTACTTTGTTACAGAACTGGTCAGTTGGTTTGGACATTGTTCTCTGACCCACTTCTCAAAGCAGATTACTGTGTTTCCTCTTATCCCTTTTGGGTCACACAGTTTTTGCAGAACTCGAGCCAGACTTTTTAATTCACTTCTGAAGGCCGACCGTTTTATTTTTGCTCTTAATAACCAGAGCTGAAGAGAAAATAAAGAATTGATCCTTTGTTTTCCAATAAAATCTGTCTCATATCACTGAGTTTTTGTCTATTTGTTTTTCTTCCTTTTTCAGACTAAAGGGAAGTCACAGACAGGCACAGTATCAGATATTGAAAAATACCTTTCAATGGTGCAGATTCAAGACTGGAGAAATGCTGAGTTTCAGAAGTATAAGGTGAGCAGCGAGCACAATCAGTAGCTAATCTGTTTTTATGAGTTTAAATGACACAGATTGTGCAAAAACCAGAATTTCTAGACGGCAACCTGTCAGATCTTTTCTAGACACGTTTATAAACAAACACTGCCCTGCACCTGATCCAAAATAGTGGTAGGAAACTTACAGTCAAAGAATATGCAGCATTTTTTTTATCCAAACAGGCCCTGTTGAAGGTGCAGCTACATCTTTTTTATTTATTGTTTTGTCATGGTTGTCGTTTGTCTGTGCAGGACTTTTCTCTGGCTGAGTTCCTCCAGGATCAGTCCTCACAGGTGGGCGTTACCTCTGACCCTCAGGGTCGAAAGAGACAAGAGGCCATCTGGGAACTCTTCACCAGCGAGTGCGTTTACTTCCTGGATCAGCTCATGGTTCTCAAAGAGGTGACTTTGTCCTTTCAAATCCTCACAATGCTCGACGCAAACACACAGGACCAGAAACAAATCAACCAAACCCAAATGAAACCAAACTCCTGCAGCTTTGTGTTTTTAATCATCTCCCTCAATTCTTCTCTTTAGTTCACGTAGAAGTCTCTGTTGGGTTCTCTTTCCCACAGAACAGTAGATTTGAAATTTAACGCCATATTTCAACAAACAGCACTTTCTGTTCGTAACTGTTTTGTCCCTTTCAGCTGTTTTCAGCCACACTCACGAACCTGCAGCAGAACAACTGCCTGATTGATGTTGACCCTTGGAGCTTGTTTGCAAACCTGAAAGAACTTTGCCTGGTGAGACTTGATGCAAATAATCTGAATGAGTCTGCTTGATTTCTATTCATGATGTAAATAATTTTGAAAACAACCCAATAGTTAGAAGTTGTTTAGTGAATCTGTAAACATATAAATCATACTCTTAAAAGAAAATTCAGTTTTTTTAAAGAGGAAATGCCTGTGCTTTATTCTCTCATATTTTATAAGATACAATATCTATCAGAGTCTGTATTTAGAGCCTAGTTTCTACCTAATGAAGCCTTTTTTAAGTTTAAAGTTTGTCAAACATTACTCTTAAAATGCTTCATATAATAAATGTTCACTAGTGCAATTCTGGCCAAAGATGGGACTACTACTGCTGATTAAATAAGATGGCATTTAGGTTGTTCTATCATTTCTATTAATATCTGTAACTTTTATTTATTAGTTTAGATAAAGAAATTTTTGAAAAAATATATGATAAATACCTGGTAAATTTATGATTTGGTTTCAAATGTCAGAATATAAAATCACTTTGTCATTCCAGTGTTTTGTATAGGGACATCAGTGGAACAAGCTGTTATTACTACTAGCTTAGTTATGCTGTCTGCTGCAGTAGAGTCTACATTTGGTTGCATAATGAACAGGCTGCTGCTCACTCGCCTATGAGCTCAAAATAGTGTGGCCCTAATAAGAATATTGGGTGGTGCTTCTTCAGTTTGTACACTGTGTAGAGCAGATATGCCTAGTTGTTTTTAAAAAAAATAGTCCGCTAAAGGTTTTCCTCATACCTGCCCTTCAGGTTAAAGATCTAAATAGATAACAAAGAAAGAGCTGGAGAGATCACAGCTTTCTCTGGTTGTTAAAAGCATGGTGTTGTGTAGAGTTGTGTCCCCACATGGAAAAAAATCTATAGAAACAAATAGGTTTTAATATATGTTTTGATGTATTTTTTATATGACATACATAAACTTGGGTATTTCTCGCAGATGAGAGCCTTGCACGCTCATCATTCAACCAACAGGGCAACACATCCTTTCAGATCTATTGGATTTATAATTACTAGACCCCCCACTGTTGTAACAATATTTTCCTGAAAAATTCCAGAAATGGTTGAGGGGAAAATACTGTATGCCCCCCTATACGCAACACTCTGTCAATTCCACGAGGACACGGTGGATCTGTGAGGGTGACATTGCCTTATTTACTCCGAATCCCTTTGCTGCCATGCTATGATACAACCCTAACTTGGCGCATGAGCCACATGGTCTGTATGCAGACGGTGTATAAAACGCTTGAGTAGTCTGTTGCCTCTTAAAATAATTGGAATAAAGTAACGATACACAAAAAGGAAAAAAAAGTTCCAAGGGTCGCAATTGCAATATTTGTTTTGTAATGGACTTCAGACAAGTATTCAGTTATTACCTTTATAATGATAAATATTAACTAGGTATCATGTATGACAGCTGCCAAAGTGAGATAAATGACCAGATCCTACCATGAGCTATATAGGAGACATATCTAATAAATACATATAGGGCTTATATGTAGATGTATAGAAGCAATACTGGAGAGTTGTGCTCAAAAGTTTACATACTCTGGCAGCATTTGCGATGTTTTGGACATTTTTCAGAAAATATGAATGATAACACAAAAACCTTTCTTTCACTCATGGTTTGTGGTTGCGTGAACCCATCTATTATCAAACAATTGTGTTTGCCTTTTTTACATCATAATGACAACAGAACATACCCAAATGACCCTGATCAAAAGTTTACATACCCTGGCATGATGACAGACACATTTTGACAAACACAAGTGTAAATGGTTACTAAAGGTAACCATCCTCACCTGCAATCAGTTTGCTTATAATCAGTGAGTATGTATAAAAACTCAGTGTGTTTCTAGGCTCCTGACAAGATTCATTCAGTGTTACACTTAGGTTTGTTGAACTCCAAGCCATGGGGAAAGCAAAAGACTTATAAAAGGATCGGCGGGAGAAGATCGTTGAGCTTCATAAAACAAAGCAAAACAATTTCCAAGCAATTAAGAATGCCAGTCTGCAGTCTTCAGACCCTAATTAAGGAGTCAAAAATGAGGGATTTTGTTGAAACCAAAACACGGTCAGGTAGACCAACAACAATTTCAGCCACAACTGCCAGACAAATTGTTGGGAATACAAATAAAAACCCACAAATAACTTCATCTGATGTACACGACTCTCTTAAAAAAAGTGAAGAGGATTTATCAAGATGGACAATAAGGAGGCGCTTGAAGAAAAATGGGCTGCATGGTCGAGTGGCCAGAAGAAAACCCTCACTGCTCCAATACCACAAAACAGCCCACTTGCAATATGCCAAACAGCAACGAGACCAGCCTAAAAACTTCTGGAACAAAGTTATTTGGAGTGATGAGCCCAAAGTTGAACTTTTTGGCCTCAATAAACATTACATTTGGAGAATAGTCAACAATGCCAATGGTGAAAAGTACACCATCTCTACTGAGAAACACGGAGGTGGTCGCTGATGTTTTTTGGGGGCTGTGAGCTACACAGGCACAGGGAACTTGGCCAGAACTGATGGCAAGATGAATGCAGCATGTTATCAGAAAATACTGGAGGAACATCTGCACTCATCAGCTCAGAAGCTGCGCATGGGACGCTCTTGGACATTGCAACATGACAATGATCCACAACACAAGGCCAAGTCAACATGTCAATGGCTACAGCAGAAAAAAAGTGATGGTTCTGGAAGGGCCATATCAGTCTCCTGACCTCAATATCATTGAGCCACATCTTAAACGTGCAGTTCATGCAAGACAATCCGAGAATGTACAGTAACTGGATATTTTTTTTTAAAGAAGAATGGACAGCTTTACCATCTGAGAAGATAAAGTGTCTCATCCACAACTATCACAAAGGACTTTAACTTGTCATTGCAAAAAGTGGCAATACGAGGTATTAAGAACTGATCAGCGTCATTTGGGTATATTCTGTTGTCATTATGATGTAAAAAGGCAAACACAATTGTTTGATAATAAACGGCCTCACCCAACCCCTTACCACGACTGAAAGAAAGGTTTTTGTGTTATCACTCTTATTCTATGAAAAATGGCTAAAACATCACAAATCCTGCCAGGGTATGTAAACTTTTGAGCACAACTGTATGCGCCTCAGGTATGCCTACATATGTGTGGCATATATACACATGTATGCGCCATATGTTATCATATATGTACATATATGATGTATATAGGCAGATTATAAAAACAGCATATAAACTGCATATAGGTTTCTTATATGTGCACGTATCCTCATATATATTTTTTCCATGTGGGTAACCACAGACTAGCAGGTCCACCGTCCACTCCTCAGCATCCTCTGAAACCACCAAATGTTTTTCACTGAACGGAGATTGCATTTTTTCCATCAAGCAAACTTGTATTCTTTATGGATGCTCTATGAACAAGATTGAAGGAACTATTTAGGGTTTTTCTTGGTTAGATTATTATGACAAATTTGGATTGAGCAACAATATGAAAAAAAATAATCCCCAGTTAATAATAACATTTGAATCTATCTTAAAGTGAGCTGATAGACATAAAATATCTAGTTACTATATTCTGTATTTCGATATTTATGTGGCAATCAGAAAACCAAAGTGTAAATCCTTTTTGTTTGGATTTTATTTCTAATTTCAGATTAAAAGAGTAAGTAAATGCAAAAGAGTTTTTAAATCCTTTTTGGTTGATGTAAAATAACCCTGATGCATGTTTTCATTTCGAAAAATGTTATATTAAATCTGTTCTCTCCTTTATTTGCTTTGCTTTCAATAAGGACATGAGAAAAAAAAAAAAAGTGGATTATTATAACCAAAAAATGTGTCCAGCAAATACCAAGCTTGAACTCTTTAGTAGCTGCGTCATGTTAAACTGAAAGTTTAGAGTCTCATGACCTTTCAGTGACACCTGACTCGCTGTTTTATTTCCTGGTCCAGGTCAGCTTTAATTTCTTGAACAACCTCTTGCGTGTCATCAAGACTATGTTGAGTATTACCCAGGGGGGCGGGCCCACCCTGCTGGAGCTGCTGAGCAAGGCAAGTGTGACTCAGATGTGAAGGTACACCGTGACACGCAGTCACACTGTGTGAGCACGGATAACTGATTGCTTTGCATGGCTTGATGCATTTTCATACAGCTGCTTTACGGTGTTTAAAATTCTAAAATTCAGGTTTGCATTATATGGATTACTAAATCCCTTACCTCTTGTCTCATTGTTTATTTTTTTCCTAAATATTGCAGGAAAGATTTAAACTGCAGGTCATCTCAATATCATCAGAAACAAAATATATTTAACTAAATAAATAAAAAACTGATAGCCATTTATGATATGGTTTCATTAGGCACCATTTGACTTATTCCAAGTATTTATTTCTGTTCATTCTGATTATTATGGCTTACAGAATATGAAAAACAAAAAATGAGATTCTCACAATAGTAGAAAATATAAAGCCAAAGAAGATGATCTGTATCTAACCATTAATGGAAAGCTGAGTGGAAGGAAAAATTGTGGCACAAAATGTGCATCAGCCACATGAATTAAATTTTTTCTCATGTTCAAAGTCGGTGAAGCTTTCTATCATGAGGTTTAACAGTACTGATTGCATTTTCCAGCAGTAATTGGCACCTCCCCAGGCTACTAGCAGTATTACTACATAGTTTAATAGGAATTGTAACTCGGTGCTTGGTTGGCGAGCAAACTTGCTCAACCTAAAGCTCAGAAACTCTGGCTAGTTTTCAAAGCCCCAGGTAAGATGCTTCCAACGTCTCTCGTTCAAGAGCGGCTTAACACATTGACTTTATCCAAGTCATCATTAGGGACTGGCTGTTACATAATGTATCACAAAAAGAAGCAGATACCTTTTTTATCTGCTTGCCAGGAGATCATCTTCATAATCATTGATCGCTCATCAGCCTGTATAATTTCTCTATCTGCTGACAGGTTTTTGAGGAGAGCGTATGTCACTGCCTGGAGAAGTACTGCCTCAACTACTCCTCTGCGCTCCTTTATCTGCACAACCTGATGCTCAGGGAGGACTTTGGTTCATACGTTAAGGTACAAGAAACCTCAAAGTTCAGGCGACAGCTGATTTGTTTCCGTCAGTCAGCAAATGCCAGAACGCAGTGTACCTTTGACTGCAGGCAGTGTGTGCCAAGTATGAGCGAGGACACCCAGCAACGTTTGTTTTTTAAACGATTAGTTCAGTGTCACAGAATTCTACCAATGAAGAATGTCAACATTTAGCAGCCTGTCGTCCTTCCTGGTTGTTGACATGTGTTATTTCCTCTCCTTAAACTTTATTTCCTTGCACAATTGTTCCTAACATTGGCTTAGATTCTATGAGATGCTTGTCTCCACTCTGCCATCCTCTTGTCATGAATCCCTCCTTTGTCTCCTGCCTTCTCCTCAGTGGTGTGAGAGGAACGAACAGTGCCGGAGGCTGCAGCTACGCGACCTGCTGGTGGCGCCTCTGCAGCGGCTAACCCGATACCCAATGTTGTTGAGGAATATTGCAAAGAGATGTCAGCTGGAGGAAAGCAGAGAGCTGCAGGTTGTCGCTGAGAAAGTGGACACGTCTATATGTGAGCAGCTTGAGAATCCTCTCCCTGAATGCTTTCATCTCTGATATGTATCAGAACTTGTGAGGTTTGGCCTTATCTCTGACTGAACTATTTGGTTTTGCATGCTTAGTTGTAGGATTTCTATAAAAGATCTAACAGATATTTCTAGAAACCAGTCAGATACTTCACACTTCCCAGTGTTGTCATTCACACATCTAGGATTTCGTCAGCATATCTGCGCAGCTGTTTACATTCATATTAGGAACCAAATGTCATGTAAAGCAGATGTCAGTGTGGTTATGCGTAAGTTTGTGTCTTTAAGAGCAGGTGGCGCAGTTATGTTGGACAGCAGCCAGCAGACCTGCTGTGGCAGTTCTCTGTAACTAGGAGAGGCTGGAGAAAACGTGCCAGAGTCGTGCACTTTGCTGTCGTCTTGGGTTCTTCTGGGACAGTAAACCCAAAAGAACGGAGTTTTCGGTTGCTTAACCAGCTGTTTAATGCGACGTGTGATCCTGCAACACACCTTTTTAATGGCTGTGATTATAAAAGGAGCAGCCGGTGGGAGTTTTGCAGTCATGGGTGGACTGTGTCGGCCAATGTCCTTTCTGGGTTTGGGAAATATTTACAATAAAACCTGGGAGAGCTGTAATCTCTCACGAAATCCTGTCACACCCATGTTTGGCATCACCCTGCAGCTCATGAATACAAGATAAGATTTGTGTTGTCATACTGTAATGAGCTTTATGTATCGTGGAAAAGAGGTCTACACCTGAGGTTTCTGCTTTCATCCATAAAGGTAAAAAGGAGGATGGCGTCCTATTTTCTGCAAAAACGTAAACCCTGTATTTCACTCCAGCGGCCCAGACATTTTTCCACTAATGTCTTACTTTCCCATCTATTGTAGTTTTTAGTCATCTTAGCATTCCAAGAAGTTTTTTTACACCTACATCTATTTTTGTTTTTTTTTATGAGTTATTGATTTGTTTGACCTTGTTTTACTAAATGTCTTAGAAATAAAGAAAGAAATGGCCTTTTCCAATTATCTGCAAACATGATGAGCTGAAAAGGATAATAAAGATAAAATAGCACAGGTGTTTACAGAGCAACACAGGACTAAGAGCTATAGACACATGCACATACAAAGGCAATGCAGACTGTAAATTGCATCCTTATGGAGTGTTGGAATATGCCAAAGTAGTGGAGAAATTACCCCAGCCAGGATTTAAACCTATGACCATATTTCTCTGAGGCAACAGTACAACTCATGTTTGGATCCATTATTAACATCTCTTAAAGAAAATGCTGGATTATCTGCAAGTTCCCTTATAATGTATTATTTCTATGAGCTAAAGTGAAGGTTTATTTTGTTGTCTTCAGATCAATTAGATTTAAGGCTTTGCTTTAAAAGGCCTTGTACTTTTTTGTTTTTTATGCTTTAAACTATTTTTTTGTTTTGTGGTTCATGTGTAGGAATTTAAATTTACATAAATTCTAGATGGTAATCCCATTGTATTATTTTGATTTAGGTTCTTCATTCAAATGGCTCATTTTATAGCATTCCAAACTCGATCATAGAGCATCCATAAAGGATAAACGTTTGCTTGATGGAAAAAATGCAATCTCTGTTCAATGAAAAACATTCAGTTGTGTCTCTTTGGTTTCCAGGTGATTTAGAGGGGAAGGTCAAGTGGCTGGATAACTACCAGAAGGTGAAGCAGTTAAGAGATGCACTTGTCTGGCTGCCTGTTTGGGAAAGAGACAAACGTGCCTTCATCCCAGAGGTTTGTGTTTATTTTTACATCTTTGTGTTTGATTACAACACTTGATTGCCCCCCAAAAAATCGCTTTCATGTAAAATGTGATTGGTGATATCTGATTCTATGTTCAAATTCGTTTATCTTTAGTTTGCATGATCGTGTCAGGAGCTTAGATCTGATGTGGGCGGCTGTTTGTGTTTCAGAGTCTGAAACATCTCTTGAAGGCCGTCACTCTGGACAATCTGATCTCCCACAGAAGTCTGCTGCACGAAGGGAAGCTGGTGCTCACAGGTGGTTACAGTCGCCCTAAATCCAACACATTTCACGTACTCACCGTTTTTATTTGTTCCAAATCTTAGAATGTCTCTCTTCGGTTCATCACCAGAGAACACAAAGCTCATAGATGCGTATCTGTTCCTGTTTGACGAATTCCTGCTGATAACAAAGATAAAGAGGACCAAGAAGGTATGCACCCATCTGGAACAATGGCTGATGTTTCTGTAAGATGCTCCTGCATCTACACTTTCTACGTATTTTGCTGTGGGGTTTTTTTGTGCAGAGGTCCGTCAGTTCTGAGCAGAACCATCTGCGACTGCAGCAGAACCTGGAGCTGGATCAGCTGCTGAAGGAGGGATGCACCTTCACGGTTCTTGATCAGCCCATCTCACTGGATCGACTGCAGCTCAAAAACATTGATCAGCTAAATGCCTCCAGTAAATACACCTCGTCCAACATTTTTGTATTTTTTCTGCAGAGAAGATTTAAACATGCAGCTTTATGCCAAGACAGTTATCTGTCCTCTTGTTTATTTTTATTGTATCTGATGAAAGAACTTTGTACTTTGCTTCACAGCATCGGGGCTGCCACATTCTTTCATCATAATGCACCACAACAGGTACCAACAGTGTATCGGGGCATTCATCCTGCAAGCTGCGTCAGAGTCTGCCAAGGTAAATCCATTCAACCCTGATTTAGGACAAGTTTCAGATGACTTGCACATTAAGTACTGGATGGAAAACATCAATTTTTTTCCTGCAATGTCATGTAAGAAAATGTGAGAAAAGAAATATGAAACATTGACCGACACAACAGAGTGCGTACTTATGAAGTGGATGGGAAAAAAGTGACATTCTTTTAAGTTTATACATTTTTACAAATGGAAATCTGAAAAGTGGCTTGCTTTTGTATTCCTTCCTGAGTCAACTCTGTACTTCTGCTCGGTAGTTTCACTTTTCAGATGCAAACACAGATTTAACTTTTTAGGGGAGGGGTCCCCAACTATTGGTTCACCACAGACCAGGGGTTTCATTTATAAAGCTTGCTTAAACACAAAATGTGGTCTGAAAACTGCGCAAGTCACTTCATTGTGTTAGGGGAGCAGTATTTAGGGATAGAAAATCGAATTTTAAAAATTGTGACGGAAAAATGTGCACAATTTAAAGCACACTAGTTACACGCAGTTAGGAGACAGAGGACGCTGACAGCACTGCTGGTGAGATGGCAAAATTGTGAATTTAAGCATAATTTTCAGACTTGTAGACCCTCATACACACAAACACAAAACCAAGAGTTAGCGCCCACCCCCATCTATAAACGGACAATATAGGAGTCTGAATGAAAATGTTACCTGTAAGTATATAAAAAGATTATTTAAGCACAGTACATTCATATTTATGTATTCAAATTATATAGCAGTTGAACTCATTGGCTAATTGTGATAAGTTATATAAATACTGCAGTGACACTTCTGTATAATGCTGCACGATAGGTGAGCAGTGGCGCTCATTGAAGATCAGCCACTGCAGCAACTGGATTAAATATTTCCTGGCTCGACTGGCTGGTCAGCTAATTTAGATTCCTTGAAACCGTCCTATTAGAGCTTTGTATTTCTTGTTATCAACGTAATAACAGCCACCCCAACGCTAGCACATTCTGACATTGGCTTGTAATCATCTTCTTTGCCCCCACCGTGTTTTTTCAAGCTCTTCTGTTTTATTTGTGACCTAAACTAGTATTTTCACATATCTTTTTAAGTATACATCTTTTCTGTCAGGCAGTATATACGTAGGAGTTCTGAACCTAATTGGCTTGTGCTGTAATTTTGTGTTTGTTGGATTTGCTTTTATTCCAATCTTATGTTGCTACAAGTAGTAATCATAACTTCTAACTTTATATTTGTTTACTTGTATTGCTTTTCTTTTTTATTTGAATCTATTAACATTTTTTACACAATTTCTTATTGCCAACCTAATTTTTTGTCTTTATTGTGAAGTACTTTGGTCGTCTTTTGGCTCTAAAGCTCTATGTAGATAAACATTGATTAATTGCAACAGGTTTTTCAATGCCTCCAGGTCACCCATAAACACCTTGAATTAGTCTCTGTGGAATTGCGCTTTCTCTGCCTAATGGTTCCCATGGTTACCCTTGAAATGCCCCATATCCGCCATCTTAAGGCTATGCCGAATATTCACTAGGTACTTTGCACATGGCAGAAAGTGGGTGGATATAAGACAGGATTTGATCCTAAAATCACCTGAGCACATTTCTAGGGACAGTTTGATTTATAAAGTGGAAATTGTGTGCAGGTCTGCATACTCGATGTTTTATAGATTGGAAAATTTCCGCACGTAGTTTTTTTTGCTGAGTTTAAGTATATTAATAGGGAACCTATGTAAAGTTTCATAAATGAAACTCCAGATCTGGTCCACAGTGCAGTCCATTTTGTGTGTTGATTTTAAATGTATATTTTGGCTCTGACCAGAGCGGACCGGACTTTTTATAGCTTTCTTCCTGCCAATCATCTGTAAATTAGGCAGTGCCTTGTTAGTTTTTCATGTAAAATCCCAACAAAATGAACATCAGATTTAACATCTACAGATGTAAATTTAAGCAAATGAATTTTTGTAATCATTTGCTATCTTAAAACCTGCATCTTACCTTTTGCCTAATTTAATTATAAGTTTTATTTTCTGCTTTGTACATGTAAAAGCAATAATGCAGAGTTTTAAACGGGTGTCATTTCGGCTCCTGATCTTCTCCTTATGCAACTTTTTCCAGAGGGAATGGATGACCAAGTTAGAGGGCGCTGTGACAGCACTGCTGAAGCTGGACTCTCAGCAGCCGCGAGTCAAGAGCTCCTCACTGTGGCTGGAGTCCTCCCAGATCTGACTTCATCCAGCAGAACTCCAAGCCACTGGAAATGACTGAGCACTTCACTGTCCCATGGAGTCCGTCTCAATGACTGCTTCAACACTAGGATTACTTAGTAAACTGAATGCCTTTAAAGGCAGCTGATGCGTTAGTGTAAAATAAATTCGTAATTATGATTGCTTTGTATCTTCTTTTGTTTGACACATTCCTGCCAATTCAAATTGTGTTCTCAACATGGTCTGTACAAGTTTGCTGCTGGCAAATTTGATACAAAAAGCTTAAACAAAACAAAAAACAAAAAAAATCATAAGTTTGATGATGTTAAGACAATATTAAATAGTTTCGGTGAACAAAGGAAAAGGTGACTCAGTCCAAATCTTTTAAGCAAATTTTGCAACTAAAACAAAACAATTTTACAAAATGAATACAGGATTGGGTTCTAATACAATATTCAAGGATTTGAAGATGTCACAAAACACCGTTTACTCCCTCTGATAGTTAAGAGGCCAAACTGTAACTCTCGAGGAGCTTCAGAGATCACAACTCAGGTTGAAAAATCTATCAATAGAACTAATTAAGGACTCCAAACCTTTGTCCTTGATAGACCAGTGGCAGGAAGAATGATCTGTAAGAGACAAAATAAACAACACAGCAACCCAACTGCAAAATATGGTGGTGGCAGCATCATGCTCTGGGCAATGAGCAGCTCTCTCTTCCTTTATTTGAATTACAGCTCAAAACACATCAGTTCAAACTGGCTTATTCATTTTAGACATTGACTTTGTTGTACTGCATAATTATTTGCGACTTGATAATTTTCCTATTTATAGTCTTTTTTTTATTTTTTATCTTCTCTGTAACGTGACCTGAAAACCATTACTTTTCTAGTGTTGCTTACTGGACACATCTAAATTAGACAAGTAGGCAATTTAAAAAAAAAAAAAATTTCACAAGCTGCTGGTCATTCATGACCTGAAGCAAAATACCCAACACAGACTTATAGAAACATACTGCAGGTTTTTATTTACATTTGTCATGACAAAACGAATATGAAAACCAACATGATGCATGTGAACACAAAGTATAGCACCTTCGTCCTCCATGCCGGTCAAATGAAGCCACCCAGACTGATACAAGATCTCAGCAAGCAGCAGAGGAACTGGGCCTCAGGTACGCCTTCACGACCACCAGGTGCGTCCACCGAACAGATATGCCATCATGCTCGATGATCGACGGCAACACATGAAGCCACAAAACTCAAAAATGAGTGAGACACTGAGTCCAAATAGTTTTTACTGCACATCTCTACGGCCACACAAGCAATTTACCTCTCGTTACAAACATTTACAAAGATTACTATGACAGTATTAGTTATAAGCAAGAAATGCTGAAGCCTGTATAAAGTTGGTTGTCCTATGTTTGCGGCTACAATCTCACAAAGACAGGCCCCGAATAGGGTAAGGTGCAAAATCCTCTCACCAGTCGTAGATCCTGAATCAGATGCAAGTAGAGATACATTTGTGTTGTCCATCATCTAGGAATAGTGCTTTTTCTCTGCCAAACTGAGGTAGGCATGAAAGCAATTTAATATAACAAAGAAGCATTTTTCAGATGGTGAAATGGACATTCGTTTCTGTTAATCAAGCACAAAAGCTAATTTGGTAAATCTGAGACAAGCTGCTCGCAGCAGAATACTGTGCATAATGTGTTTTACAGTGTTTCCACCTGCTCTAGTCTACAAAAAAAAAAAGCACAATAGATTCCATCTGAACCAAAGATATAAATTAAAAATGTACTTTTACAGTGTTCTCAGCTGGACAGAGAACCAACACTAACTGCTGTACCTGAAGGCAGCAGTTCCTGAACCTCGAGTCGGAGAGATGTCGAGGTTGTGAGCAGCCAACGTTCATGCAGCAGGCATGACCGCGAACACACACACACAAATAAACACCACTACAGTTATTGCTTCGAAGCAGAGTGCACACACTCAAACACAATCAGTGCTGTTGAAATGAAGAAAAGATTGAATTGAAACATGGAGGCACCTGAAGAAAATAACAGAATCAAGTGACAAAGCAACAAAAAGATAAAGACTTATGATAAAAACACCCAAACCACTGATTACAACTTACAGGCAAATACTGACATATTAAAAACTCTGCTGCAGACATTCTTTGGTCATGAAATGGACTTAATACATTTCTGCATTAGCGAACACTCTGCCACACAAAGGAAACAGGAAATAACTAACGTGAGGTTCTGCACTGGAAAAGATCGTAGATGATGCGGTATTGATCGTTCATCCTTTTAAAAGGCCAAGCATTTATTGAGCATTTATTTAATAAAATCTACACACAGAAAATTAATTAATACTTCAGCTGATAGACTGAGAAGCATTTAGGTACTTCGGCTTTTCCCAATTAGGCAGAGACGCACCAATCAGTTAGCCTGGGATGGGAATCAACCAATGATCCTATTATTAACAGGTCAAACAAAATCGGAAAAGTTTGTTTTTTTTTGTCCCTTAAATTTTTCAAAATTAATTAAGTCCGTAAGTCAAACAGATCAAACTCACAATTCTTGCACCAGATTCTGCAATTTTTTCCTTCTTTATATATTATAGCTTTACTGAAAAAGGTCAAAGTTGTAATTGGCAGATCGGACCAAATTTTCTGAGCTCAATTTTGGTTTGCTTTTCAACTGAAAGTTTTGAAAATTTTATTATTGTAATTAATAAGGCGGTGTAATCAGCAGGTGAAACAAAAATACATTATTAAATACCTTAAAATTAAGAAGTACCACTACGACATCTACTTTGTTCCATAGGATGAAAAGCTTTTAATTATACAAAAGTACCTGCAGGATATTTTTCTTCTAATTCTTCTATGTCCTTAGTGAAAAAAAAGATCATTCTCAGATTTAGAAATTTTAGAAATGGAAATTGGTACTGGCCTATAAAAGTCTGATCAGTGCATCTCTACATTCAGAGGTTTTCTGCAATTTTCCAAACTAAAATACAGTTTGCTGGCAAGAAATTAGACAAAATTATAATTTTATAGGTTTAGCTTTCCTTCTTTAAAAGCATAAACGGAAGAGTTATTACTACTCAGACTCGTGTAGTTATATACAAATAATAAAATAGTTACTTGCATTTACCTTTGTATGGCAGAACTGCACCGAGCTCCACTGTCAGTTCATGCACCCGTTTAGTGAGACAGTAACAAGCATGAGCAAAGATCAAAACAGCCACCTCAACACTGACGATGCTGAACAAAGATGGAGGCCTGAACATGAGCTTGTGGAGGTGAGCGAGGATTCGCCATCACCGTCTCCCCTCTCTGGCAGTCCGCAGTAGCAGCGAAAGGCACAAAAACAGATACAGACGGTCCCAGCTGATCCCACTGCATCCCCATGGCGTCTCCTCCCAATCAGGGCCAAAAGGTCTATACAGATGGAAGTCGTTGCACTGGGTCGGTCCTTCATTAGTGCACATTGAAAATGACAAAGACGAGCCTTCTTCTGCCCGTTGGAATAGAAAGGGTTAAAGGGAAGGAGTTGAGGGGCAGGAGAAAACAGAAAATCAGCCCTGGAGCTCTTCAAAACACGTCTCGCAAACCCGTACGGGCTTCTTAGAGGACGGCGTGAGGGCGTTCCTCGACGAACACTCGCCGCAGAAGATGTTCCCGCAGTGTCGACAGTGGTGCTGTAGTTTCAGATAGGGAAGGAGGTGAAATATAAGCACTGAATATAGAAAACAAGAAGCTCTCGCTGTGGCAGAGCGATGACGGGACCTCACCTTTCTGACAGTCACGGTGAAGCCTTTCCCACAGGCCATGCAGTTCTGAACTTCGTGATCCTCCGCCCACTTTCTGGTCAGACTTTGCGACTGTTTGATCTGCAGGCATTGACAACGACAGTTACGCTCAGGGATGTAATTAACCCGTTTTGCCAGCTCCAACTGCTCCGTGGCCAGCTCACCTGGAGCGACTGGTTCTCTCTGCCGAGCTCCTGCATGGCTGCTGTGGTGTCGTCCAGCTTCCTCCGGAGCTCCACCACTTTGGCCTGAAGCTTCTCGATCTCGCTTTCACCTGCAACACACCTGCAAGACGAACACTTTTTATGCTCTCTTCATTTTCTGTGTGCTGGAAATAAAATAAAAAAAGTGAGGAACCTTATCAGCTGAGATTTAAATTAACTGTTTGTGAAGACTTGATCCCTGACCTTGTGTTCTACAACTAGTACTCTCTGCACTTCTGTTTAGCTGCTAAAGTGGATGCAGTAGATTTGCTTTAATTTGACGTCTTGTGCAGGAAGTGAGCTTTCCTAGAAGTTCTGGGGAAAGCTTTCACACTGCCTTTTTGGGACAAACTTGACTTGACTAGAGGTCGTAAGTACAACAATGAATAAGGTCGTTTCTCCTAGCACCCCTCTCATCTTTATATTATCAAAGCCTGAAGCAACGTTCTGACTAAAATTAGGCTGTTCTTTCCTCTTCACCCATTCCCTGGATTTTCTTTGCATCATAATCAAGGCAAGGCAGTTTTATTTATATAGCACAATTTCAACACAAGGCAATGATCACCCTTCAAACTGGTAAATGTTGAAAGAAAGAAAGAAAGAAAGAAAGAAAGAAAGAAAGAAAGAAAGAAAGAAAGAAAGAAAGAAAGAAAAGAAAAAAACTGGTGGACAAAAGGTAGGAGGGAAGGTAGGACACAAAAGGGAAGAGGCACACTAGGGAGGAAAAAAGGGTAGAATAAAAGGAAGGTAAGAAATTAGGAAGGAGGAAATGAGACAAAGAAGAAAAGAAATACACCACAGAAGAAAGAAAGGAAGAATATAGGAAGGGAGGGAGGTAGAATACAAGAAAGGAGGGGGGACGTGGAACTATACAACCAATATGATGAACTCAAAGGAGCAGTAATAAACGGGAGGACAGAACGAAGGAAAGAAAGACCAAATGAAGAAGGGAAAGCGGATACAAGGAATAGAGGGAAGGACACAAGCTAGGAATGATGACTAACATGAGGAGGGAAACAACAAAGGATACAAGCAAGGAAAGAATTAAGGACAAAAGCAAGGCAAAAAAAAGATTCTTTAATTTTGACTATCAATTTTTTCTTTTTGGACAAATACAAGAAAGGAAATCTTCGTGAGATGCACTCAACAGAAACAGTTCTGCTGAAAGTGTTCAGTGGCGTCACGATGACTGCAGATTCAGAGGAATTCATTGTTTTAGTCTTGTTGGACCTTTCAGTAGCGTGTGACACTATCGACCACACATTGCTTCAGATTCCACTGATCTAATTTTTGGGATAGCCCAGGGCTTTGTTTCGGTTACACTTCTCTTTTTTTTGCATTATCTTTACCTGCTTGGACAGATCATTAATAAATACCAGTAAGCTTTATGCAGATGACATTCAGCTCTACTGCTCCTATAAAGAAAAAAAAAGCAAGAAAAACCTGATGCGCGATGTGTAGTGGTTAGAGCGTGCGCCCAAAGTGCGGAGTCCTCAGCCCTGGAAGAGGCCATCCAGAGTTCAAGTCCCGTACTTGTGGACCTTTGCCACATGTCCTGCCCCACCTCTCTCCCTTTCTACTCTATCCATTTTCAAATAAAGGCCACTACGGCCATAAAACGTGTTTTAAAAATTCGGAGTTCTTTAAACGGTGAAATAATTAAATTAGAAACCGAAAGTAAAAAGCGGTTAAAAAAATGATTCCCTTCAGCTGAGCTGATGAGCCCAGGTGTCTTATCATTGCCCAGGAGAGCATAGAGAGGTTTATATATAGATATATAATTGATATCAATTTTACATACTTCCTAACTATGTAATTACAGTGTCCTGATTCTTCAGCTGTAAAAAAACGATGAAATCAACGTCCACAAACCTCTCCAGAAGAGCCCGCCGCTCATCCTGGTTGTTTTGGACTGTAGCTTCCAGCACAGCGATCTCCCCCCTCAGCTCATCCGTCTGTTTCTCCAGCTCGCTTACTCTCCGCTGGCTGCTCTGCCACTCCCTCTTCAGCGTGGCCACGTTTTCATTCAGGGCCGTGACTTGGACGCTCAGCTTTGCTTCAGCCTCTTCCCCACGCTTCACCTGCTCCTCTCTGGCTCTCCTCTCGGCTGCCTGTGGAAGTAGAGCATAGACTCAGACCGCTGACAGACGAGGCATTACCGGCGTTTGCTTGGAGGGGGACTTACAAGTTGATCCTGGACTTCTTTGGTCTGGGCGAGGAGCTGCTCCTCTCGTTTGCTCCTGCTGTCCTTGGTGACCTGGTGCTCCTTCTGCTCCTCCCTAAGTGCCCCCTGTGCTGCCTCCACTTCACCCTGCAGCTCCAGTTTCTGCTGGATCAGTAGCTGCTTGGCTTCTTGCAACTCACCCAGTTCCTAAAAAACAATTAGGTGCTTTTATGAAAGGATCATTAAGACTCTGACAGATATTTCTAAGAGAAAGTGGACTTCATTTATACAGCACTTTTCTAGCTATACGGACCACTCAATTTGCTTTAAACTGCACTCACACCGACTTTACCAAGAAACCGGTAGACCGCCCATCAGATGAATTTAAAACATCCCTGCAGTCATAAAGAACCAACCCACCTTCTCACTTTTCTCTGCCAGTGTTTTCAACTCAGAAGTCAGTTTGGTGCTGTTCTTTTCCAGAGCGTTCTTGGCTTTGTTCAGCTCCTCCAACTTGCTTCTCTCATTCTGCAGTTCCTCTCTAACTTGACCCTACGTGAAGTTTTACACTTTTAGTAGATTAAGGACAGCTCATTCGTGAATATTTCTGTCAAAATTCTTCAACTGACCTCTTGCTTTTGCAGCTCCTTCAGGGTTTGGTCCTGCTGTTGGAGCTGCTGGTGCTGTTTGGAGAGTTCTTGCTCCAGTGTGGACCGGGCCGCCTTCAGTTCCTGGATCTGAGCCTCTAGACTCGTCTGATGAGTTCGATTGGCAGCCAGCTCCTCCTGGGCCACGCTCAGCTTCTCCTCTGAGGTCTGGAGCCACAAAACATCACTTAGTTTGGCGCGTCATTAAAGGAACACATGACTGTAAGACCTTAGAAACTTATTCCCACCTCTTGTGGGAATAAGTCTCTCTCACAAATCTCTCCCATAGTCTGTTTCATTTGAAGATTTCCTCTAATTTTATATGTTAAAATTTGTTTACATCACAACTAGGACCTTAAATGTTTTTTAACCATAAATTGTAAATTTTAACATAAAATTCCCCTACAAAAATTTAAAATTGTTGGTGTAACGTAACACTTTTTTACAGTATTTTTTCTATCATGTGTAACACCATAGTGGTATAAAATGGGACAGATTTCATTTACAGATAAATAAAAAAAAGTGTAAAGAAAGAAAAAAAATTACAACATACTCTAATCATAACATGTAGACTATGGTAAACATTTATTAATAATAATAATAATAATAATAATAAAAATAATAATAATAATAATATTTAATAATACATTTTATTTAAACAGCGCCTCTCTGAAAACTCAAGGTCACTTTACAGTCATAGATAAAACATACACAACAATAACAGACAGAACAATTTAAAACAAACAAACAGAGTGGAGCAAAGGGAGTAGTTATTGGAATGCTAGACGGAACAGGTGGGTTTTGAGTCTAGTATTAAAGAGAGGCAGGGAGTTAATGTTACGGATATCAGGGGGGAGTGAATTCCAGAGCTGGGGAGCAGAGCGGCTAAAGGCCCTGCTCCCCATGGTGACCAAACGGACAGGTGGGACAGTGAGGTGGATGGAGGAGGAGGACTTGAGGGAACGGGTGGAGGTGGAGAGATGAGGGAGGTCTGATAGATACGGGGGGGGCTAGGTTATGGATGGCTTTGAATGTAAAGAGAAGAATTTTGAATTGGATTCTGGAAGTAACCGGGAGCCAGTGGAGTTGCTGAAGGGCAGGGGTGATGTGATGGAAGGAGGGAGTTCTGGTAATGATGCGGGCGGCCGAGTTCTGAAGAAGCTGGTGTTTATGGAGGGATTTCTGGGGAAGACCGAAGAGAAGGGAGTTACAGTAGTCAAGACGGGAAGTGATGAGGCTATGGATAAGGATGGCAGTAGAGTGAGTGGTGAGGGAGGGGTGGAGGCGGTTAATGTTACGTAGATGGAAGTATGCAGACTGGGTAATATTGTTTATGTGGGACTGGAAGGATAGTGAAGAATTGAGGATGATACCCAGACTCTTGACCAGAGGGGAGGGGGAAACTAAGGAGTTGTCGACAGTGAGATTAAAGCTATTAATTTTGGATAACAAGGATTTAGTGCCGACAAACAACATTTCTGTTTTATCACTGTTAAGTTTGAGAAAGTTTAAGGTAAACCAGTCTTTAATTTCAGATAAACGGTTGATGGGGGGGGGGGGTGAGTGAAGATGAGGGTTTGGAGGAGACAGAGAGCTGGGTGTCATCTGCGTAACAATGAAAATGGATGTTAAATTTACAGAAGATATTTCAAAGGGGAAGAAGGTAAGTGATGAAAAGAAGCGGGCCGAGGACAAAACCTTGGGGGACGCCGGTAGTGACAGGGGAGGGACGGGAAGGGAAGGATTCTAGTTGAATGAACTGAGTACGGCCAGAGAGATATGAACGGAACCAATCAAGCGGGGTATGAGAAATGCATATAAGTGGCATTTCCTCATGTAGTTTTTCTCCCTTCATGTGTCCTTAAAATAAACAACCAAATGTCTTCAGTGTACACATTAATTACGCAATTTTATGATTTCATACATATAGAATATTGATATATCAAGACAAAATGTATGTGCATAATAATTTTTAAAAAAAACAGTACAAAAATACTAAGTGCTCCCAATTCGGTTGATATCACTTATTTCTTATATACTTTTCATCTCAGGATTCTTCTTCTCCCAATTTCCTCTCCTTTTTCTCAACATTATTTAAATACACACGGTCTCATTATATCTTAATTTTTTTAATTTCGACCACATTTTTCATGTATCTCTCCCACTTAGCCTACAGTCTGTGTCTCATTTGAAGATTTCCTCTGATTTTAAACTTAACTGCTCTATTTCTTTTACTTGCTCCATTTATCTAAACCAGTGTACCAAGTGTAACATAATACAACCCGAAGAGGTTATAAGGGTGTTCCTTTTCTGATATTAGGGATGTGGCAAAAATTTGCCGATACGATATGTATCATGATACAAAGGGGTGATACGATATGTTGCGATTTATCTTAATACTATGAGTAAGACCATATATTTATTGTGATTTTTAAAACTGAATTAAACTGTAGAAAATCATTTTTTAACACTCAAACCTGTTTAATACATAACGCATCCAGTTTTAATACTTGATCTAGTTGATTCACTGGAATGAAGAAGGTGAAAACTAGCAGTCATCCTTTTAATTTAATGACAAAAATAACTGTCATTATTAATGGTTCAATTTCAATTCTTAAAAAATAAAAATCAATACTTTGCTTTTGAAAATCGACACATCATGACATAAAATATTGTGATATATTGGCGTATCGATATTTTCTTACATCCCTATCTGATATGCACTGTAAACCTGGTTTGGATCGTGTGATTTTTTCTACCTTCAGGTCTTGACGTAGAGCGGAAACCTCGGAGTCTTTGCCGTACAAGTCGGACTGAAGCTTGCTGAGATTTTCCTGGCTTTGCTCAAAGGACTTTTGCAGCTCCGTCGTCCGGCCCCTCTCAGAGGACAGATCCTGGCTGAGCTCCGACAACTGAGCCTTCAGTTTACTCTCCTCCTCTGCCTGGAGGGGAGAATCAAACAAACATATGTTCTTATTACTCCACAGTTCAGCTCCTCCTGAACATTTCAAAGTTGATTGTCAACATTAGAGAAGCTCCTCACCTTCTTGACACCTGCTTCCTGCAGGTCAGCTACTTGGCCCTTCAGCTGCTTCACCTCCTCCTCTAAGGAGCCCCGCACTGTTTTCAGCTGATCCTGCATCTTCTTCAGCTGGGCCTCCTTTTCCTTCAGCGTGCCCTGAGTCTTTGAGTGCTGCTGCTCAAACGACGTCAGCTGCACTTTCAACGTTTGCTCCGCCTGACAGTTGAAGAAACATTTATGAGCTATATCTGAAACGGTGAAGTTTGAGTGACTGTTTTTCAAAGCCTTACCTCTGTCGTTCGCTCCAGCTGCTCCTTTGATTCGTTCATTTTCTTGGTGATGGCCTCGTTAGTTTTTAGAAGTTCCTCTCTCGTCTTTTCATTAGACTTGTCCTGGAGATGAGCGCAGAATGCCGTTTTCAGTCACAGCCTGTTTTTACACAAGTCTTTCATTTGATTCAGGCAGAGTTCAAACCCACCTTCTCCTCCATGGCTGCTTTATGGTTCTTCCTCTCAGCCTCCAGCTTATTCTTACTCTCCTCCAGAGCCGTGTTAGCCTTTCGAAAGCTCTCCTGAGTAGCTGCGAGCTCCTTCTTCTGTGCTTCTTTCTCCTGTCGGGCCTTCTGCAGCTCTGCAGCCAGACTCTGAGCCTTCCTGTCCAGCTCTGCTTGCTGAGTCTTTCCCTCCTGTGTCACCTTGTCCAGGTTCACCTTCAGAGCAGCCATTTCCTGGTCACGACGCTCCAGCTGCTCCTGCACGCCACTCAGAGCAGCAGCCTTTTTCTTCACTTCTTCATGCAGATTCTTAGTTCTTGGTGTCCAAAAACACATGTATATTGTAAATAGAGCTATTAAGCAACGCAAGCGTTAATGAAAGCCTTCACAAATGTTCATTTTTCATGCAGTTATATTTAACTCACCCTTCCTTCTCTGTTTCCAGGGACCGCTGCAACTCCTTTGCTTTCCGTTTAACCTCTGAACTCCCCTTCTGTAGCTTCTCCACCTCCTGCTGCAGCTGATCTCGCGCAGTCTGCACCTCCGCCACTTGCGACTCCAGTTTCTGTTCAATTAGAGGAAAGCGTTAATTTTTCAAAGCCCAGTACCCGTTGGTAAAACGTATGCCTCCAATGACTGATCATGACAGCAATCCAGACCTTGCTGAGCCCTTCCAGCTGCTCGACTCGCTGTTCTGAGGCCAGTAGTTTGTCCTTACATTCCTTCAGATTGGTTTCCAGCTGAGCGCACTGCTCCTGTCTCTCTTTGAGCCTCTGGGCCTGCTCATCCACCTTCTTCTGAGCTTCGTTCAGTTCCTGCACGACACAACAAGGTATTTGGAAGGCGGTTATAGAGAAATTGACAAACATAACAGAAAAGTCAAGAAACAAGTGTTTTAGTAAAGAAAAGGGATAAAGCAGGTGGAGGTTTGGTTTAAAAAAAAAACTATCAAACTACCAATACTGGTATTGGGTATCGGCCCTGATACTGCCTAATGTACTGGTATCGGTATCGGCTAACGTTAACCGATACTTAAGATGTGGAAATGCAGCAAGAATTTCACAGAAATTATTAGTTTTTATCTTTTAAATTTAAGTTCTGTGTTCATTTTTATGAATATTTTATTTTTCATCTAATTCACCATCATTTCCTGTAACAAGCAGAGAAGAAAATAAAACCTGACTCCCAAATGATAGCACTTTTTTTGTGCGGTATCGACATTGGTACTCGGTATCGGTAAGTACTCTGATCCAAGTATCGGTATGGTATCGGTTTTGAAAAAAAGTGGTATTGTTGCATCCTTAAAAACAAACCACAAAAAAACATGAGTGGCACAGAGAGGAATCTAACCTGCTGTTTATCCTGCAGTGCATGCTGAGAAGCTTCCAGGCTGTTCTCCAGGCTGGCCTTCTGTGCAGCCTTGGCTGCCTCGGCAGAGAGAAGCAACTCCGTTTTGGCCTTCAGCTAAAAAAACAAAACCCCAATAAACACTTGTTATTACAGCAGCAAAACTGTTTGAAGTTTAAGTTAAAAATCACAAACGTTCATGTGACATGCCTGTTTTGCAGGTTTACCTGCGCATCCAACTGGGATAATTTCTCCTTGCTGTCAGTGAGCTGAGCGGTGAGCTCGGTGACCGACGTCTCCAGGGTCTGAGCTCGGTCCTGGGCTGACCGCAGCTGAGTCTTCTGCTCCTGGACCTGCTTGTGAAGGTTATCTTGTGCCTGCTTGTTGCTCTCCGATTGGTTCTTCAGCTTGTCGGTCAGCTGTGCAACCTTTAAAAGGCCCAAACGAATATATATACACATTCCAGATGGTGATTTACTAGAGTTTCTATGGCTCCAGGCAATAATAGAATGTAGCGTGTATAGAATAAGCACAGAAACGCTTAAATCATAATACAATTAACATTCTCTAATCTTAGATTTGAGAAGCAATAAAAACTGCAGAATGTGCAAGTATCCACCTGTTCATGTAGTGCATGATTCTTCTCTTTGAGCTGGTTAAGGAGTGCCGTCTCTCCCTCTCCAGCCTGGATTTTGGCACACAGGTCCTCTCTCTCAGCTTCCAACTGGCTGACAATGTCTTTACTCTTCTGAAGCAGAGCCTCCAGGTTCTGGATCTTCTGGTCTTTATCCCCAATCTGGCGCAACACCTGCTCCAGATCATTCTACACAATGATGCAAGAAAACATTTTATATTTAGCCCCGCTGCCGTTAAAAGAAAGCACAATGGTATAATGCTGGGGGGATGTGAGACAGAGGCAGAGGTCAACTTTCCACCAGGACGATGGTACAAAACACAGAGAAAGCACCACAACTACAATGGTGTGGTTTAGATAAAGCATATTCATGTATTAGAATGGGTTAGTCAGAAGTCCAGAACTAAATCTGGCTGGACGGAGAGTCTCTGTGAAGACAAGTTATCAAATATGGCCAGAGATTTTCAGTTGAACGGATCATGAGGGAATTTGCAAAAGAAAGGTGGGGACATTTTCAGCTTCCACATGTACTCAGCTGGTGGAGACTAAAGACTAATAAATGCTACAATTGTCAGATTTTTTTTAATGTAAGAAAAATGAAAACCATGTATCCTTTCCCTTCCACTTTAAAAGTATGCCCTGCTTTTTGTAGGTCCACCATAAAATCCCGACTAAAAACAAGAGGTACAAGGTGGCACTGGTAGAAATTATACCAATAGTAAAGGTTTTGACTAGATCGGCCTACCACCATTGCGCATTTTGATGATGTCAGCAAGCTGTGTTCATATTTACACTAGGGGTGTTTCTCAATGCCCAGGAACCTCGCCTTGACTCCTTGGTCCCACCCCGGTTGCCTAGGCGATACGTCATCAGGGACCGCCAAGGCGTGTTCCAATGTTCATGTGCTACGGAGGAATTTGTTCTCCGTTTGTTAGCCGTTTAGCTAACTAACCAAGGATACATCAGACGTGACTTGATGCCTTCTCTCGGTCAAAAATTTCCCAGAATACAGCGCGGTAGGAGCTGGCAGCAGCTAGTTCGGGGGTAAAATTCCATTTTAAATGTAAGTCAACTAATTTTAACCATCGGGCTTATATCTAAAATGTTGTTTTTTTTTATTATTATTTTTTAGATCCAAAGCAGTTATATATGGTTGGTTAGTTGCTTAGTAGTTGCAGCTTCGCTGGCTACCAGGTACATGTTTGCACATTTGATTTAACCAACATATAAAAAATAAAAAAGAAAAACGCTTGTTATACATTTCCAGTTCCGTGGTTAAAGTAATATTACTACGCTACAATGCTACTACGATGGGCGGGACGTAAACGGAGCACGTAAGCCGCGGTCACGTAAGGCTAGTCTGTTCCAAACCGTTTTCTTTCACCTAGGAAGGACAGTGTCCTTGTAAGCAAGGCGCCTCGCCTACCCAGGCACTGCCTGACATTGAGAAACACCATAGATATTGCGAGTTAAATTTATTTTTCTATTTAACGTAAAATAAATCAGCAGAACTTGGAAGTGTTTTTAAATCAAAAAGGTGCAGCTTTATTTTTGTGTGATTATACATTTATATTTTTACATTTATAATTTCAAACTGTAAAGAAATTTTATTTCTCTTTTTTATATTTTGTACTCTAGTTTAAACAATTTAGAACTTTGTGTTGATGCAACATTTGGCTTGTATTTCATGCAAAATGCCTTCATCTTTACATTACAAGAATATTTGTGTTGAAGTTTGGGGAAAAATATTTGGATATTTCTTATATGTATTTTGCACAATGAATACCCTGAAAATGGCAATCTATACTTGTCTGAAGTTGTTGTTCTACTGCATGTATACGGAATGTGAGAATATTCAAACAGTCATTTTGAAATACAGTAACAGAAGAAAATAATATATCACAAGATTATATCGCAAGAAGGATTTGATCAGATATTGCCCAGCCTTAAGGTACCATAAAATAAAATTCTCTCAGCTTTTCTGTCTCAGATGGGTGGGAGGTGGGGGTTATTGGTGAGTAGTACCTGCGCCTCCCGCAGTTTGCCATTGGTGTTTTGCTGCAGCGCCTGAAGCTCTTGGTGCTGCTGCTTGGCTTTCTCCAGCTGGTGCTGCAGGTCTGAGTTCTTACTAGAACTCTCCTTCAGCTGAAGGAAAACACAGTTTGATCATTTGCTTCCCTTTTTCCTCCACAGAACTAAATATGTAGCTGATTTTTTTTTTTTTTTTTTTTGCTTTGTTAAATTCAGATTATCTTCACTTTCAAATGTTCAGATGATCTGTTAAAAATAATTAAATCTGCATTAAATTTTGTGTAGGTTCCTACCTGTTCTTCTGTTCGGGAGAGTTTGAGCTGGAGGTCGGCCGCTTGCTGCTCTCGGTCCTTCAGTTTCTCTCCTGACAGCTGCCTCTGTTCCTTCAGACGGCCCTGCAGCTCGCCAACCTGCCTCTCAGCCTCCAGCAGTTTGGCATGCAGCTGCATGATAACAAGGCAATATGAAGAGAAGACAAAAGATTAGGAATGGTGAAAAGAAAAACATACTATTACGGTAACCTGACCCTTTTTGTTCTTTAATTCTTTTTTTTTTTTTTGCATCGATAACCACGACTCAAATGCTGACAGCTTGTAAAATGATTAAACAAATCTAAAAGCAGTGTTCTGAGTTGAGCTCACATTTTTAAGAAATTTTGTCTGAGTTACAGTTTTTTTTAATTGAAGAACGGGCAAAGAACTTGGAACATTTTGATACTTCTCCAATAGGTGTGAATAAAAGAATTACACCACTTTTGGTGTAGCATTTCTTCAGTGTCTGCTAAGACTCTGCATGTAGAGTTATAGTAACATGTCCAGGATGACACCATCAGTTGATGGCAAGCGCTGCTAATCCACTTTATTTGCTTTTGCCCATCTACTTCAAATCCGTCTGGCCTTAGAAAAACGGAGAGAACGACTTTGGAGATGGTGATATGATCAACGAAAGAGATCACTCGAACTTTCTCCTCCTCTCTCTGCTCTTTGGTCCTGCTCTACATCCATCATGCCAGCTTTTCAACTCCTCTAGTTCTGGTATTATTTGAGCTTTTGAGATGCTAATTAGCTGCTCCCAGATGTAAGAATGAAAAAGAAAACATTTTTGCCATGGTCATATGTCATAACAATTGTCTGAAAATGAAGAGTAAGAGCAAACATCCTTCCAGTTGCACAGAATTCATAACCATACCATGGATATGGTCATGAGCGCTGAAATAAATAATTTTAAAAAAACGGTTAAAATTGACCACAGCTACAAACACTGTCTAAATGGATGCTTTTTCGTCTAGATTTTATTATCTTTTGATGAAACTACTAAAATATGTGAATGAGAGCATATCTTTTAGGAAATCCAACCATTAATTAATAGTGTCTATGTGAGAACAGACAACAGGAGAGAATTAAACTGATCCATTTTCTATTTTGTTAATGATGTCATAAAAAAAAAAACTTTAAGAAAAAGTATGATAAATGAACAAAAACAACTTCCAGTTAGAGTAGTAAACCTTGTTCAACACATTATGGTCGTGATGAACTATGAACATGAGTTCAGACATTTTGACCTAGTTGAACGGAGTTAAGAACTGGTTCTTATCTTATTAAGGATATTATATAGTTCACTGTGATACATTTTTGTTTTTAATCTGTCAGCATGAAGTGTTAGACTACCCTCTGCTGATCTCACCTGACTTATCTCCGTCTGCTGCTGGGCACCTTGGCTTTCCTTCTCCTCCCTCTGATGCTCCAGCTGCTTCCTCTCCACCTTCAGCTCTGCGTGCTTCACCTCCAGCTCCGTGACCTCGCTCTTCAGCTTGGACACCTCCTGAGCCCTCTCCGCCAGCTCGGTCTGGGCCTTCTGAAGGGACGTTTCGGCCCCCGTGGCGCGAGCCTGGAGCTCCTGCACCTCTGACTCCCTCTCCCTCAGGCTGTCCTGGACTTCCTTCTTGGCGGCTTTCTCAGCTCCCAGATGCTCCTCCAGGCCTTTAAGCTCCTTCTCTTTACGAACGAGTTTTTCAGAGAGACCCTGAGAAGAAAAACAGAATAAATGAATCACTGTTTTAATTGAAACAAGTAATATTTTGTTTCTTGTGGTTGAGCCTTATATTATAATCAGGAATGATCAGAATGAAAGGAATGACAATGCCGAAGATCACAACCAACCTGTCTTCCACCATTCCTTGATATTTAATTTTTTCAGATTGGACTTTTTTACAATTTAATCATATATTCATCTAATTTCTGACATGTAAGACAAATAGTATCCATCTCTTTTTTTTTTTTTTTTTTTCAGGCTTGGATTTTATTGCTTCTGTTGTGCAAAGCCTTAAAAGTTTCTAAACTGCCTAAAACACATAACTAGTTGGGAGCTTAAAAAAAACCAATAAATCATTCATTTTGTTTTGATAATACGGTCTGAATAATTTTTTTTAAATCTTTCTTTATATAAAAATAAACAGATTCTGTGTTTCTGTTGTTCTAGAAACAGTCTTGTGTGAAACACTGTTAGACCCTTTCCTGATTTACTTTTTTTTATCTTTGACATACTTAAGTGTATCAGATAATCAAAGCAATTTAAACTTCAGTCAAAGACAACACAAGCAAACCCAAAATGCACATATTGAATGAAAAATTCTATTTCTTAAGGGAGAAAAAATATGCAAACCTACACGGCCCTGTTTGACAAGATGACCCCCCTTCAAGTTCAGTGTCTCTTATCACACCCAGGCCTGATTACTGCCACACGTTCTCAAACAAGACATCTCTTAAATAAGGCTTGCCTGACAAAGTGAAGTAGGTCAAAAGATCCTCCAAATCTAGACATCATGCCGAGATCAAAGCAGGAACAAATGAAAAAGAAAGTAATTGAGATCTATCTGTCTGGAAAGGATTATAAAGCTGAAACCCACTTGGATTCTGCAACAGGACGATGATCCAAAACACACTAGTAAATCCACCTCTGATTGGCTGAAGAAAAACAAAATGAAAACTTTGGAGACGCCTAGTAAAAATCCTGACCTGAATACTATTAAGATGCTGTGGCATGACCTTAAAAAGGTGGTTCACGCTGGGAAACCCTCTAATGTGACTGAAATATTGCAATTCGGCAAAGATGAGTGGGCCAACATTCTTCCCCAGCTGGAAAAGACTCACTGCAAGTTATCACAGAGGCTGCATTGTTGCTAATAAGGGTGGCCAAACCCGTTATCTGGTTTTGTGGGAAATCGCTTTGTCACACAGGTCCATTGAGGTTTGGATTTTTTACTCCCAGAATAAAAAACTTCATTTAAAAACTGCACTTTGTCTTTAATTGTTTAATCTTTGACTAATATTTAAATTAGTTTGATCTGAAACATTCAGGTCTGTCAAACATGCAAAAAATGTGGGAGCACGGTGGTGCAGCTGGTAGCACAGCTCACCTCACAGCTAGAAGGTCCTGGGTTCGATTCCTGCCGGGGACGCTGTGGGTGCTGAAGGTGTGTTTGATCCTCCATATCATCAGCACCCACACCCTGGGTGGGGTTGGCAAAAGGGCCTTTCTGTGTGGAGTTTGCATGTTCTCCCCGTGTTCCCTTGAGTAGTTAATGTGAGCTACTCCCACAAAAACATGTATCAGTTCTGGGCTATATACTGCCCCCTCCTGGCTGACCGAGGCGCCTGAGGGGTTGGAGAGGATCCAGCTGGAATAGTGTGATCCTTCCACACGCTACGTCCAGCTGGGGGAACCCCACCCCCTCGGGTGACAAAATGGGCCTGTTCACTCCTCAAGTAGGAAGGAGGCTTGAGCTCAGTGCAGGGCCCTCCTACGGTCAGCAGAGGGAAGGCAATGCCCAGGACTGTACTTAGGTAGGAACACTGGGGTGATAATAATGGGGAAAAAAATCGTGGGATAAAAAAAAAAATATTTAAAAAAAAAAAAACATGCAAAAAATAAAAGAAACCAGAAAATGTATACTGTGTATTACAGAAACAAGATCCCAAGCTTATTTCATCATACTTTTATCTTATTAAATCTCGATCATTTTTTGGGGGTTTGACAGATAAATGAACTTGTATAAAGAAAACAAAACCTTGAGCTTGTTGCTGTAGTCAGTTTATTAATATGTTAGATCCCAATAATGAAACCACAAGCTCCTGTCTTGTTGTAATAAGTGTTATAAACCATTAGAGAGAAGGAATGACCTCTTAAATATTTATCTATCATGTTGTTATGTCAAGATAATAGGATGTTGAGTTTTTCGGTATGAAATAAGTTTAGATTTTGTTGAAACACTATGTTGCCAAAAAAACATGTTTCAGCTTGTTTAACCATATTTACTGTTTCAATATGTTGACATTACATCACCCATCTGTCATCCATTGGCATTTTGTACATTTAGAAGCAAACACACTGTAACATTAAAAACATAAACCTACAAACTGACTACGTATCCATCACCAAAACAAAATACTATTAGGTCTAGAAAGAAAGATTATATTTTTACAATGAAAGATGAAACAGGTAGAGTCTGGAGGATTTATGAATGTTTTGACTTGATTTATGAATTATGCAAATGTGGAATATGTGAAATAAAAAATAAATAAAAAAAACATACTTTAAGACTCTAAAGGGACTCTATGAGTTAAAACAGTCTAATACAGGCTGTGACAGGTCATGAACATGCACAGCCTTTGTGATAGGAGCAATGGAAAGGAACAGTCAAGAGGCAGGACTGAAGAGCCCCTCTTCGTGGGCCGGGTTCTGGCAGCAGACCTATCACAGAGTCCAAGAGGACAAAACGCTGGTGACGACGATACGGCCGGCCGACCACGGACTGTAGCAGGACGCATAAATGTAATAGATACAGTGGGGAGAACAAGTAATTGATACACTGCTGATTTTTGAAGTTTTTTCCACTTCCAAAGCATGTAGAGGTCTGTAATTTGTATCAAAGGTAATTTTCAACTGTGAGGGACAGAATTTAAAACAAAAATGCAGAAAATCACAGTGGATGATATTTAAGTAATTAATTTCCATTTTATTGCATGACACAAGTATTTGATACATTTGACAAACAGAACTCAATATTTGTTACAGAAACCTTTGTTTGCAGTTACAGAGATCAGAAGTTTTCTGTAGTTCTTCACCAGCTTTGCACACACTGCTGCAGGGATTTTGGCCCACTCCTCCATACAGATATTCTCCAGAGCGTGCAGGTTTTGGTGCTGTTGCTGGGCAACATGGACTTTCAGCTCTCTCCAAAGATTTTCTATTGGATTCAGGTCTGGAGACTGGCTAGGCCACTCCAGGACCTTAAGATGCTTCCTACAGAGCCACTCCTTAGTTGCCCTGGCTGTGTGTTCGGGTCGTTGTCATGCTGGAAGAACCAGCCATGACCAATCTTCAATGCTCTTACTGAGGGAAGAAGATTGTTGGCCAAGATCTCACCATAGATGGCCCCATCCATCTCCCCTCAATACAGTGTAGTCGTCCCATCCCCTTTGCAGAAATGCATCCCCAAAAGATGATGTTTCCACCTCCATGCTTTACAGTTGGGATGGTGTTCGTGGGGGTGTACTCGTCCGTCTTTCTCCGAACACAGCAAGTGGAGTTTAGACCAAAAAGCTCCGCTTTTGTCTCATCAGAACACTTGACCTTCTCCCATTCCTCCTCTGGATCATCTAGATGGTAATTGGCAAACTTCAGACGGGCCTTGACCTGCACTGGCTTGAGCAGGGGGACCTTGCCCTACTGATGGTTTTCTTTGAGACTGTGGTCTTATCTCTATTCATGTCATTGAGCAGGTCCTGCCATGTATTTCTGGGCTCATCCCTCACTGTCATCATCATCATTGATGCCCCACAAGGAAAGATCTTGCAGGGCGCCCCAGAACGAGGGAGATTGACCGCTGTATTGAACTTGTTCCATTTTCTAATTATTGCAACAACCGTTGTTTCCTTTTCACCAAGCTGCTCTCCTATTGTCCTGTAGTCCATGCCAGCCTTCTGTAGCTCTATTCAATTCAATTATCCCTGATGTCCTTGTACAGCTCCCTGGTCTTGGCTATTGTGGAGAGGTTGGAGTTTGTTTGAGTTTTTGGACAGGTGTCTTTTATACAGGTAACCAGTTCAAACAGGTGCAGTTAATACAGGTAATGAGTGGAGAACAGGAGGGCTTCTTATAGAAGAACTAACAGGTCTGTGTGAGCCTAAATTCTTACTGGTTGATAATATTGAGTTTGATTTGTCTGATATATTGAAATACTTATGTCGTGAAATAAAATGGAAATTAATTATTAAAAACCATCCACTGTTATTTTCTGCATTTTTGCTTTAGATTCTGTCTCTCACAGTTGAAGAGTACCTTTGATATAAATTACAGACCTCTACATGCTATCTAAGTTGGAAAACTTCAAAAATCAGCAGTGTATCAAATACTTGTTCTCCCGACTGAATGTTCTTCTTTTTTACCCTCGTCTCCAGTCCTTCTGTTAGATACTCACAGACTTGTCTGCTTTGCAATCTTGGATTGACAGACCAATATACTTCCAGAGGGTTGCCGACTAGTCCTACTATCTTTCCTCAAACAACAAACCAGTGTACTGTCAGAAGAAAATTGGCATCAGACTGGAGATCCACCATTGTAATCCCTGTGCTATTCGTAAACAAACTTTGTCAACTTCTGCCACGGGACCAAATCTGAGCCCGCTGAGGGACGCTTTAATCCTTGCGCTACATTCCTCTCCTCCCACTGCACCACTCACATTTTACCTAGCAGCAATTCTATTTTACACTGACTGACAGCGATGGCAGCGAACTATCACCCCCTGCTGGTTTAATAATAGTCCTGACTGCGATATTTGCAAGCAAGTGTCTGTTGCTAAAGATGCCTGGTGACAGCAGAGCTACAAAAGGAAGCTTACAGACACCAAGACGGCAGCTGGTAAAGCTTGTTAAAGCAAGTGCAGTAAAACGTAAATCCCCCACATTTCTAGCTGCATCTACTCTCTTTGGGATTAGAAAACTCTCACGCTGCTGTAACAGATGTTCCCTTCCACTGTTGTGTAAATATTACCTGACATTGTTGCTGCAAATTATTGAGGTTGCCCTGCAGCTCGTGGATCTGTTGCGTGTAGACAGCTGCTTCCTGCGGACCCTTCTCCAGCTCTGCTTTTAGTTGGGATATAGTCATCTGCAAATCAGGGGACCCGTGTTAAAAGTCTTACTAAAAGGCCTTTGGTTTGTATTCAATAAATGACAGAGAAGGAGGGATGGAAAAGTAAAAAAAAAGTGATAAAAAGCAAATAGTTGCACACACAAAAATGCATTAAAAGGATGCTTCACAGTGCTTGGACAATAGAAAAATCTGCGAAAGCAAAATTACTGGAGGGTAAATTAAATTGGTGATCGACTTGAATCAACAGGTTTTACCTCCAGCTTTTGAATCTTGTGTATCGGAGGTATACAGTGAGGGAGAGGCGGAAGAAGGAGGGAAGGGAAGGAGACATGAGGACAGAAGGTAAGTCAGGGAACAACAACAACAAGCAGCTTCAATCCGAGCGGTGAGTTTCAGGAGGACAAACTGTTTCTAAACTGTTGGAAATTAGAGGGTATTTGATCCAAAAGGTGGGTTGGGTGTGTTTGTTTTTGCTTTGCATACCAAACATAAATTACTCTTTCGGCCAACCTGCTCAAGTTAAATCCTAAAGTGGCTTTCTTCCAATTCACCCAGTGTCAAATGTATCTACACAGGCTCAAAAATATACAGTTGCATTCAAAATTGTTCATACCTCAAATAGATGTGGGTTTAAAGTAATTTTATTAACATGTTTCTCCTGATTGGAAGTAATAATAATGTTCGGAGTTACCCAGTGAGAGACACGACTTTATCTGATGGAGAATCTGTGGGGGAGCAAAAGATTAGGGTGATGCCAAGGAGGCCTTCCAGCCTGAAAGACTTGGAGCTCAACATCGAAGATAAACTGTCAAAGTATCAGTGGAAACGTGCGGAAATCTGCTCAGCAACTACGGTTTGCTAAAATGGCAATAATACTTTTCTATTGAATTGAGAAGGGCATATTCCATTTACTTTCTACAATTTACAAGGATCTGACAGCAGCACATCCCCACAGAATGATGCAGCCACCACCATGTTGGCTGGTTGGTACAGTGTTCTTAGGTTTGCACAAGCGAAAAGAGCCAAAATTGGTTTTATAATATAGAAATTTGGCTACAGTTACGCATGTGGCACAACCTCGACCTCATCCTTAGAGAAAATGTGTTGGATATGGTTAAAAGACGGGCCAGTGGCAGGAAACCACCCAATTTTGATTAGCTCTACAAATGCTGCTAAGAAAAGAGGTCTAATATCCAGCTATAATTATGCCAGAAGTCAAGTGATGGCTACTAAAGATGTGAGGTGAAACTTTAAAGGAGACACATCATGAAAAATTAGATTTTTATTAGCCCTCAAAGGCAGTGTGTTGTGTATTTAGTCTGGAAGAATGCAAAAACGCATAAATTTGTCCCCCCAGGTGTTGATATATTTTCTGTATACTTTTTTGGTCATATTTTTACTCCATTATTTATATATATATTTTTTAGTTTTTTTACCATTACGTCACTGTACTTGCACTGGAACGGCTAAATAAGGTCACAGACTTGCGGCTAAACATTGAGTGAATCTGCAATCTTTATTTCTCAATGAGATTTTGAGAGTCCAAATTCAGGAATGCCGAAGGTACAAATGAACCAGTTAAAATTTTTGGTTGATGGATCTACTAAACTCACAATTGTAATTTTTTAGTATAATCATTTCTATATAGTTTAAGAAAAGCCTCTTTTTATAGCTTTTAAGTTACTCAGTATTGTTAGAGGGCTGGAAGGCTCCGGGGGGGGGGGGCTTATGCAGCGCCTCAACTGGATATAAAGAGATCGCACCAAAGCGACTTATTTTCTAGACTATATGAAACAGGGGTGGAAGATGAGTCTGGAGAGGTACAAAAATGAGGAATTCAGACCTAAGAATTGCTGTTTAAATCTATAAAGATCACAGCTGAATGATTTATATGTGAAAAGAAAGAATTTGAAAGAACAGCATTTCCATTTTAAACAAATACTGGTGGAGGATCTATATATACTTATGAGCCTGTATAAATATTACTGACAATATGTGGATTAAAGAAAATTCAAACATGTGCATCACATTTTCTTGTTTTAAAAAATTTGAAATTTTTTGTTAGACGCATAAAAAAATTCTTAACTCAAAACTCTGATGGGAAGAGAGGAGACAGTAATTTTCTTAGTTAATCTTTTGAGTTTTGCATAATAAAAGTATTTTTAGACTTTACTTGGTTCCAGGTGCTCAACAGACGGCAGCTCTCTGATAAAAATGGGCCGAAATTACAACTGTTATTCGTCACAGTGACAAACAATGTCATCAAATCTATTCATAATATGGTTCTTGGGTGTGTAAAAATAGTGGTGGTAGTTTTGAAAAAAGAAAAGAGTCTGAAGCTACATGATGGAGCTCTATAAATACTCCTCTCCTCCAGAATCCAGGGGGGAAAAAAGCATGAATTATTCACCAAGCAGTAACTAAGAGCTGCAATAAGTACAGGGCAGTCGTTTATGAAGTAATAGCGTCACAAATCTCGCTGAAAAAAGTGATCGTTAAAACTATCGGTTAACTTCTGCTAGTGTTTTCACCGCACTCATCTCTGCTCTTTAGAGCAAGCATTGCTTAAGCAGAGTCATCACCGCATCATCAGCAGCCAATGAGACCTGCTGATTGGGTCTGTGGCTTTTAAGAGACTCTCTGCTTGACTTGCAGTTGGGGAGCAGCTGAAATTAGTGTTAAAAGGGTTTAGTGGTCCTAGAAAACGCCATATGCTTTTTTTGTTTGTGTGCTTTATTTTCTTAGTGACTAAATTTGTATTTAGCTTAAGAGTTGGTAGCATAAATGTTTCCCCTGCTGAATTGTATTTACGGCTTGACTTAGCTTGTCTTTTGGGGCATTTTTGTTTTGTTTTTTTGTAACGCCTTTTGACCAAAACCCATCTCTAATTTTGTCTTGAAATCTTTGTCTCATTAAATACTTGTATTCTCCAACTTAACAGCTTGACTCAGGATTTTTGTGTTGCCCCTTAAATCCCTAGCTCAGTCAGGGGCGTAACGGGGATGATGGTGAGGAGGGATAAAGAAAAGTTGTTTTAGCATCCAAACCTCTGAGGTAGTGTAGTTTGCCTGCAGCTCTTCATATTGGCTTTTGAGGCGCTCTGACTCCTCCTCCTGCTCACGGGTCATACGATCCATTAGCGTCTGCACCTGCCCCAGCTCCTTCTGAAGAACCTCCACGTCCTCTACTCCCGGCCGCCGCAGCTAGGAGGCAGAGCAGAATGAACCGGGTCATTAAAGCGGGGATGGCGGAGCTGCTGGGCTGTGACCGAAAGCTGAAGGGGAGAAACTTTTTTTTTTTACCAGTTCTGTCTGAAGCTTCTCATTCTCCTGCTTCTCGTTCTGCAGCTGTTCGCTCAAACTTGCAACCCTCTGATTGGCAGCCTCCCTCAGGCTTTTCTCCTCATCATAACGGGACTTCAGGTCTGAGAGTCAATGATTTTAAGAAATTAACAATAATAACATTTAGATTTTGCCAGAAAGCGTGAATAAAACCCAAAGGGAAGCATTGAAGCGGAGTTAAACAGAACTTCAGTTTGTTGAATGACCTACAGACTCTGACCTCATATTCTCCCAGTCCCACACTGACCTACTATCTCTGTGGCCAGCTGCGCAGCCTTCTGCTCAAACAGGTCTTTCATCTGCTTAATGTTGAACTTCTCTGTCTCTGCTTCCACCAGCTTCCTTTCCAGGGCTGAGGAAGGAAAGCAACCCAGCATGTTAGCAACTAATGACTCCACCTGAACATGTTCTTCAAACACAACGCTTCCACCACCTGAATCCTCAGCGCTCATCTGTCCATCGTTCTGTGCAGCAGACGAGAAAAGAAAGGAGTCTTTACTGATTACACAGCTTTATACTCAAAGAGCCAGTGCTTTAGTATTATATGGCAAATATCTGAAAGGATTTACTTGCTTCAGATGCCCTTGTACTTTGTCCAGTTCTTTCTTTAGTTCCCCAGAGAACCACCTCTCCTCCTGAGTTAAAAAAGTACAAGAGTAAATCTTACCGCAGATATTCTCCCAGCTCTGTGACACTGTTCTGAAACTCAAACGCACCTTGAGAGAAGCGTGAAGGTCCTGAACCTCCTGCCGCAACATGGTAAGGTCTTCACTGAAGGGAAGTAGAAGTTTGATCAGAACAATAGTCTGCCTCTAAAACAGGGAAGGTCAGCTGCTGATATGTAGCTTACGAAACTGTTCAGACCTTTTCCATATTTTGGTCAGGTATCTTCCTTAAACTTGCATGCGTTTCATGTGACAGGTATATCAATAACTATGTTTTGATCCAAACCATTGCAGAGTAGCTCTGGCTGAACCTCTCTGGGTCTCGAGTCTTTTGCAGCAAAGCATTCCCACAGCATGATGCCGTCACCACTGTGGTTTACAGTTGATGTGTTGTGTTCTGAATGATGTGCAGTGTTCGGGTTGTTTTTTTTTGTGCCACAAATCAGGGTTTAGAATTGGTTGGAATGTTTTTTGTTTAGAGGTATCAGGCTAGAAGGGGCCAATACAGTTTTCCATTTTTGTATTCGTAAAAGACTTTGGAAATCATAAATGACCCAACTTTGGGTTCAATCACAAGAAAATCCTGATAACATACATTTAAAACGGTGGCTGTACCGAGACACAATTTCAAACAATTCAAGGGGTGTGAATACTTTTCGCCGTGCTCTATATGGTTTCCCTCTTACACTAAGGCTGTACTGACTCACTATCAGATTAACGGTGTTGTGAAATTGCGCTGCATTGCTGAAACGCTAGCTGCCAGCATTGTGTTTCCACTGGCCCATCTCTTAAAATGTCTGGGTGGCACACTGCACTTTTATGTTCCTGTCAATAATTATTATTAAACATAATTGGCTTTGAACAATTATCAATTCCCATTCCCAACCTTTCACATTGCAAGTAATAGAAATGCATACTGAATCGGACCCTGCTATCATTTATATTAAACACAGCTGAACTCTATTAAATACGTTAATTCCTAACATAATTGGTTACACTTGCCTCATTTTGCTGGTAGAGTAAATGGGGGATGAGTATGAATTTTTGCAACACCTATTCAGAATTTTTTTTTTTTACCAAAAACATTTTGAAGACTATGAATCATTTTATTTTCATAACTATAAACTACTCTGTTAGTCAATCACATACAATCCTAAAAAAATAATCATAGTTTGTGGATGAACCGAGAAAAAAAATGTGAAAAGTTGAACTATGAATTTTTGCAAGTCCCTGTAAATGTTGACACTAGTCTCACCGAGTGGGGGCCACATTTGGAGGTAGGTCTCCCGTGTCGTGGAACAGTTCATAGTGCTTGAATAGTTCGTCAGCAGAGTTGTGAGACTTCATGCACTGTGGACAGATGAAGCCCTGGACGCAGAAACATGCCATCAGATGCTAAAAACGCCACATTGGGACTGATATGGCTTCAGATCCAGGGCTGAATTAGGAAAAAAACGTTACCTCAGACGTTTGGTCGTGGTTGAGGTCAGTGGTGGGCTTCTCCGACTCTGCATTCTGGGAGCCTCCCTTCCCTGGAGTCTGCAGAGAACAACAAACACTTTGACCAGTCTGAATAAATATAAATGCTATGCTACACCTTTAATCGCCCATGAGTAGTGCGGCATCTGTAGGTTCTTAATAATACTCCACCCCGTTGGCATCCAATCACAAAGTACAGTATTAGCAACAGAGCTGCAGAATACATGAAATCTAAACCTTCATTGCAAACTGTCAATGTTTGCAATAAGATATTCAGCAGTAAAATTTGTTGGATATCATGAATAGTGCCATGCATTTACAGTAATGGTTTATCGCTGCCCCCAATGCACACGCATAAAATTATGTGGAAATCGCAATAATTTAAAAAAAGCAACGGGTCAGAGAAATACTGGTTTGGTCAAAAATCAATATCCTTATTGCAATATTCAGCAAAAGTATCAGAATTACCTCCCTTCCTGATACTGTGCAGCCCTGATAGGTCCCAAAGGCTTTAGTGGTGCACAATACCATTGCAGTTGTACAATAAACTATTGCACCAAAGCAGCTGTTTCCAATTTTGAGCTTGTGTGTTTCAATATTACGATGAGTCATTGTAGAATAATTCATACAGAAAAACATTACAAATTAAGAAACTGTTTTCAACAAAAATCAGCCGTGCTAAAATAATCATCCTCTGCAACAGTCCATTTAACATGTCACAGCAGCCATTCTCATAGTTAATGAATCAACTTTTACCACAGAACAGAGTTTGAGGACTTTTAATTAGTAATCCATATTTTTCGCAAGATAAAATAATAATGTGGCTTAGAAGGCTATGGCAACGATGAGAGAACATGCTATTCAAGTAACACAAATGTGTCCTGTACTCAGCTGGATACACAGACTCAGACTGACCACTCAAAGTGCTCTTACACTAATGCTGCATGCACAAACTCGTACACCGATACACAGATCGGCCAGCGACTCGAGGTTAAGCACCCCTTGACATGCGACATCAAAGCCGTACTCAAAGTCACAAGTTTTTAATTGCAGGATGACCAATCTTCTCTTTTTGTCACATTCATCCCAAAATATGAAAGACAAGAGAACACAATTTAATAGATTCTAAACCAACATACAATATAATGAACAAATCAAGACAAGGACCTGAGTTTATTTTGCCACCTGACAAGTTGAGACATTTTATAAAAGAAAGGAATAATCTCACGGTTTTGCACACATCTTTACCAAGGCAACCAATAACAGCTGAGCTAACATCTACACAGGTCCCATGTAATAACTGCTTCAATTTCCTTTCTGCAGTCCCTCTGTGCCATTTCACAGAGTACAATGTTGGACCCAAGAAATTATTCAAACAAGTTTTTTGTCTTTTTTAACAGTATTATGCAATAATGGTTTGCTTAATTTCTTTGCTTAAATGATTTTATGCAAAAAAACACGTGATAAAATCTTTAGATACTGTTGATGTTCTGGGGATATATAGCTGCTCAAACTTTGTCCACTTGTAGAAGAATAGCAGTAGCTTTTGGGTCCAAACCACAATTTCTATACTCAGATGGAAGATGGCAATTTCCAAATCCACAAAAAACAACAACATTCAACATTCGTGTGAGAGGAAGGAAGGAAGGAAGGAAGGAAGGAAGGAAGGAAGGAAGGAAGGAAGGAAGGAAGGAAGGAAGGAAGGAAAACTCTTAGTGATCTTCTGATATCACCTATTTTCAAATTGTATCTGACTTACAGCAATTAAAAACAAATTGTAACTCCCTTACACTCCCTGCTCATTTGAAAGCAAATCAAGCATTTTAAATTACGAATCTTTTTTCAGTACAAAAACAGATATTTTATGCAATTTTATCTGGGTCATTGTAGCCCAATGCTTTTTTTTTTTCATCTGAAACTCAGTCAAATGGAATTCCTTTGGACATATAGAAATGCATGAATGAATACAAAATCTGTTTCCATGTGACTGTCATGCGTAGGCACAAAGTTGTCGTGAGCTGGCTGAAAAACGATAAACTGTCTGAAGGCAGACTGAAGGTCTGAGTCATGGAACAACCTTTGATCCAAATCAAAAACGGCAACCGCACGCAACCATCTTCAGGAAATTAAAAACACAACTCATAAATAAAAGGATTTACTGACTTGAATTCTATTGGAATTTAATTCAGAGATTTGTTGACCAACATTTTGTCAACGTAATACACCCTTGAAATATTTAACACGCAGGACCATGATTTACAAGTGCTGGGAATAGTGACCAAAGGTCAGAAAGTGGTATCTGGAGCCAGGAATAAAACTAAAGCTACGTTTAGTGGGGAGCCTTTATGAGCCTGACGAATTGACTTATTATCAGACAGATAAGACAATGTTATTTTTAAATGTGGTGTTTCAGTTAAAAAGTTAAAATTAACTATTTGGTTAAGAAATGGTTATGTAATACAAAAAAGAAAACATTAAAAAAATTATAATAGCAATGATAGCAACTTGTCTATCTTTAAAACCTTCCTCTTTGGCAAAGCTTTCAGTTAGAGACAGGTGAGACAGGTAGCTAGGAAGAGACAAGTTAATGTTAGTAGTCAGGTAGTGTCAAAAGCTAGGAAGAGATAGGAAGAGGTAGAGTAGCTAGGTAGAGATAGATTAATGTAAGCCAGGTAGAGAGTGTTAGTAGCTAGGTCTCCTAGTAGCTAGGAGACAGGTTAATGCTAGTAGCTATGCTGCTTTAGGCTAGGCTGTTGGAGGACATTATTAGAGTCAGTTCCTACTTTATCTCCTACTTCTCTTCAACTGCATGATGTGCTGTCAGTTCAAGCGCTAACCTGTTTTCTCTTAGTCTCTTCCTACAGTAGGTGCTCCTGACCCGCCCTGCTTGACGACCGTGACTAAGATGGCATTCCAGTGGAGCAATGTTCTCCACGTCCTCCTACCAACTTCTGCTTCTGTTTCGGTTCTGTTGCTCTTTCTGTTTCTCTGCTGCCTTCTCCAAACCCCAGACGATCTTGGCAGATGACCGCTTATGCTGAGCCTGTTTCTGCTGGAGTTTTCTTCCTGTTAAAAGAGAGTTTTTCCTTTCCACTGTCGCTTCATGCTTGCTCAGTGTGAAGAATTGCTGAGAAGTCACGAGGCAATCTTCTGTGGTTCTAAAATTCCTAAATTAAACATTGTATTGTAATAACTCTTCTAGTAAAGTGCCTTGAGAGGACATATGTTGTAAAATGGCGCAATATAACTAAACTGAATTAAATTGAATTTTAAAGTTACTGCTTGCAAAATATTTAGTTTCTCCATTCAACTGTATGATTAAAGAGCACCTGCTTAATGAAATACAATGCTTATTTACAGCCAAAAACATCATTATTGCCTTCTGTTTAAATTTAATCTTAATATTAAACTGGCTGTGCTTTGAAGGCCTCAGAGGCTAATCAGAGAACAAACAGCATTCGGAAGACCAAGGAACATAGCAATTTAGAGGCTATAATGCAACTACACTAGCATGCGATTTCACTTACGTCACTGCCATGGTCTTTCCTAGTTGTAGTCTGAGCAGGGCTTTTACTCTGTGCTCTGTCGTTCGAGCCCCGACGCAGACCATCTCGGTTGTTGTGTCCTTGGGCAAGACACTTCACCCGTTTTCTACTGGTGGTGGTCAGAGGGCCCGGTGGCACCAGTGTCCGCCAGCCTCGCCTCTGTCAGTATACCCCAGGGCAGCTGTAGCTACAAAGTAGCTTGCCATCACTAGTGTGTGAAAGTGTGTGTGAATGACTGAATGTAGTGTAAAGCGCTTTGGGGTCTGTAGGAACTAAGAAAAGTGCTATACAAATACAGGCCATTTACCATTTATGGTGGTCAGAAAGACAGAACTTGCTACTGCATACATTAACATGGTTCGCGTTTGTATCTCCAAATTGCACAGACCAAATCCACAGGCCCCCTTTCCGCAACCTACGCAGACCACAGCTGAAATGGTGGGGGGCTACTGCATTATAGAAATCACAGGTTAGTGTAAATTGGAATCGGTTAGATTAAAGATGACTACATGGCAGCACCTCCGAAACATTTCGAAGTCACAGTGGAATATCGCTAACTATTCATAACATAATATTGGTTAAATGAGACTTTTTGGGTAGATAATGCCTCGTTTAGAGGCGGCAAATCTCCTGCCCTGATTGACTCCCATTATATGGATTAATACCGCGGTTTGGGTGAATACTCGATTCTGATTGGCTGGAGGGTGTACGTTAAAAAGTGATAATGTACACCTAGGAAAGGCGTCCCGTCAAATTGCCTGATGACAGTTCTAAATTATTGCGCTGGCTCAAATGGCAACGGAGACTCAACGTTATATCACATTTTACTCATCGCAAAGTTTTGCATCATCCTCTGGACACACACAAGCAGTAAGTAGTGAACTGGCCTTCTGAAATGATACTTTGTATCACGTAACGTAATGTAAAGCCGTCATCTCACTTCCCAGCACTGATAAACTGCTGCGGTGGGCTCGCTGTGGCCACGTTGCTTAGCAACGCCGGTATACGGGAGATATTAAATAGTGTGGCCGACTAAAAAAAAATAAAAATCCTCACGACTTTATCTCTAAAACACATCAAAGTATTAGTAATTGATTAAATATTTCTTTCTTTTGAAAGTGACCATGTTATGAATGGGATAATGACCTTTGAGGTGTCCATGATCAGTAAAAAAAATTGAACTTCATGGAAGCAACCGTCCGACGCCTCTGCGTCGTCCAATATTTTCTGATAATGGACACCTCATCAGTCATTATCCCTTACATATGCTGATACTGACTGGATATAAACTTCTTCCGAAGGACTCCAAGTGGCCCAAACTTGTCTGGGTGAGTAAACAAACGTAATAAACACTCAAAATAAGGTCCACGTTGGGAAAAAAAAACGAAAGTTCCCTATAAATGACTTCTAAAGGACTGCCAGTTTTCTCAGGCTGTCAGAAGTGTTTGCTGAAGAGTATTTTATTTGCAATACGGACACCTGATTACACATTAACACCACATTTTTCAGTATTTTATTCATAAAAATAATGTGAAAACAATTAATCGTATTCTTCATAACTATGTTGTATTCTGTCTGTCAAATAAACTCTAAATAAAATACACTGAAGTGTTTGGGTCGCAACAAGACACGATCTGTACATTAATAGGGGGATAAATATTAAAAAGGGGGATGAATATGTTCAATAGGTGATGATAAATCTTATTCAGAGTCAATATTATTTTTTCTAAATTATGAGAATGCATCAAACTAGCAATACAATTCCATAACTTCTGCAGCCAACAAATGTCTGCATCAACACTACATGAGAGCAGGCACCCAGCCATCAGTAGCAGATGCTTTGATTCAACAAAATTACATTGTTGAGTCTCTTTGGATCGGACTCACTTCTTAATCACATCACATCTAGTTTGCGTGCTATCTAAGATGGTCTGGAATGTAATCTGGAGAATTTAAAGGTCAGGTGTATACTTTAAACCCAAGTTTATAGTCTTAAATCAAGTCTGAGATTTGTCTGAGTGGTGGATTGGAATAGGCCAGCTACCAGCAACTACCTAAAGCAAGGTTTGAAAAAGCACGCTTAAAATTCAATGTTATATTTCTGTGATTTAAATGACAGAGAAACAGTTAAAGTGACCAGAATTTTATCTGACTGTGCAGCATACTAATAGCTTAACACAATCCCCATCCACTCTCTGTTTCTGCAGACTGCTGGTCACCTGAAACTTGAGCAAAACTTAGTTGAGTAAAACAGTTTGACTCTATGTTACTCTATAAGGAGCAGAGTGGCAAAAACATACATTTATACATAAATTTTGCTAGTGTTCACTATTTTTTTTAGCTTCAGTCTGCCTATCAAAATAAAAACAAATATGAGTAAATATTTTAAACTGCTTCATATAAACCGTATAACTCAATGTTTTAATATTTTGTTCTAGAAGCAGGCATATTGCTGCATCTTTGTTTGAATTGAACACACAGATCATGATATACATGATACCTTTACATGCTGCAATACCACGAGAATTTCGTACTGGAATTATACAGTCTATGATTAGAACCGCTAACCATTGCGTAATGCTTCACGGTCCTAAGAACAATCTTTAAAAAATTGCGTTTGTAAAGCGACACAATGAATAAACCGTGTAGTTTATGTTTTTATTATCAAAAGCAACTACATATTCCAAACATATTAATCTGGCGTTACTATAGCGATATACTTTATGCTTTCCGCTTCACCTGTCATTGGTCATAAAGTTATGACTTGAAAAATATGTCATGTGCTCCCAGTGTACACAATGCGGTTAGCAATGCATTGTGGTTCATGTGGTCCTTTGAGAACGCTATCTACCTCAATTTAGTACGTTAGTCCAACAAGTTACTCTAATGACAAGCACATAGTTCGTATTCCCACAAATGTATAAGCCTAGTTACCTGAAACACCTGTTTACACGTGTTGTACACGTTGTACAGCATTTCTTCAACGTATATATAGCCAACGATAGCGTTAGCATCTGATGAATTAACCCACCACTAACTAACGCTTTATATAAACATTAACCGATTTTTTTTTTTACTTTACTGGTTTACACTGTCTGCACTAGAGCCAAATCAATCTGTACTTTGTACGCAGAACACATTTTCAACACTGTCAACAGTACAATCATCCAACAAAACCAGGTTAGCGTACGCTAATAGCTAGCTGTGTCATCCAAATGCAAGGAGCGCTTGATGTTTTCACCAAAACAAGACGCGGCAGCGAAACATTTCAAGACGAGCAATACGCGAACAATAAACACACAAGCCCCACCCATCAGAGATACGTTCTTTCACTAAACACGCGCACCCACCAAGAAACCAGACACAGATGGGCCTGCGTCTTCCAGGTTAAACGAGTCGCTTCGCTCAAAACAAAAGCGATCCCGATTAATTAACCCCACAAAGGCTTACCATTTGAAGTATCCGTCTGAACATGGCCTCGATTGGGTTTGTCCCGACACAGGCGTTGATCGGTTATCAAAATGCAAAGTTTACGGGTGGAAACAAGCGACAACCTGACCAGGCTGTGGGAGAAGCGGCGGATGGGCGGGTCGTGGAGGGGATGGCTGAGCGACTGGATCCACTGTGGATGTTCAGTTAACTACCGTCAACACAGAGCTGTCACGTTCTGTTACATTGAAAATAAAAAATAAATGTTTTATTTATGGATTTCAAGTGACGGATGCATTTTTTTTGGTTAAAAGTACAGAAGTCTATAAATGTTTAACATAAATTAAGCTGTCTTTCTAAGAAAATCTGAAAACAGGGTTGGGCCAAGGTTTTCTGAGGACCCCTAGCAGGAATCCTCTGGATGGGGACACCCCCCCACCACTGCTGGATGGGTACCAAATACTTTTTTTTTTTTTTTGTGGCTAAATGCATCCAACAATTAGGTACTTTATATAGGCTAGATGATAAAGTTTTAAAATAGATCTTTTAAAAAGACATCAAACTGCATCACATAAAGGATTCACATTATTCCCACTTTGTTCCAAGGGTCGTCCTAGATCAAATCTATATTAGGAATTTAGTTGGGGGCCCACGTAACCTGAGCACGGTCTCAAATGGGTATCTTGGTGCTTAGAACTTTGATAGCCTCATTAGGAATAATGATAACCTTATTAGCAAGCCTCAACGAATATAACCTTGGATTTATAAAGCTGATACTCCAAATCTGGTTTCTCAGAACTGAAGAAGCCTTTTGGATGAGAGACAAAACTGTTTCGAGACGGCAACAAAAGTCCAGTTGCCTTCAGTTAAACTCTGGGTTCTTCTACTACTACTACTTCTTTATATCCACATGGTCCCAATATGTAAATAATAGCAACTGAAAGGTCTTTGAATAAACTATCAGCACTTCTGATGTTTTGTACCTCATAAAACCAATGGGGCATATCATGCTATGCAGATATGTATTTGCGAAGATATTCATTTTATTTGTTTAAATGCACAAATTGAGAGAAATATATTGTTATTGGCTTGGGCTTTTAATAGTAAACAGTAAATGCTCAGTTTTCTCTCTTAGAACAAGAATGTGTTCAACTTGAGTGAAAAAAACTAAGCTATTTAGCAGACAATCCTAATTTATAATTCAATTGTGGCCCTGTCAATGTTTGAATTCTGAAGGTTTCTCCTTTGTAAGTATAAAAGTAATTGAGTCCTTGTATTATTCCAAATGCTTCTTTAGTATTATTTTCAAAATCCACACTTGTTCACACCCAACAATTCCTATAAAATGAATATCACTGAAGCACTTCTAAAATGCATGCTTTACTTTTTCTTTAAAGTTAATCAGAACATCTGGGATTTCAATCCATAACTGTGCTTCCTTAGGGGACAGTTGCCTATTTCTCTTTAAAATAGGAAAAACAAACATAACCTTATAGCAGAGCAGATGTGTGTTGACGTTAAGTGATGGTACAGATACGGGGACAAATAGGTCAGTATACACAGTCAGAGCAATGATTAAAAGGTTTTAAACAACTGAAACTGTGACAAAAGGGACTGGAAAAGGATAAAAGTTTATTTTGATATAATGAACAGTGAGCAGGATAGTAAATGACAAAAATTATTTAAAGCTCACTTTAAGAGACCTGCAACTAACAGCCAACAACTAACTAACAACCATTAGATACTCTATGGCAACCGAGTGTTTGGTAAGCACACCATAAAAACCCTTTCCCGTCTAACCATCACACATGGGGAGGTTGCCATGTGCTAAAAGGACTTTAACCTGAACTGGGTGCCTTGGTCAGATGAGAAAAAAGATTGATCTTCTTTGCCACCAAGACTCAATGCTATTTTGCTGAGGCAAAAGTTAAATGTGAATAAAAGCACCTTATGCGCACTGTTAACGCATAGTGGAGGATCTGTCATGCTGTGAGCGTGTTCCTTCTTGAGTAAAAGTCTGTAAAGTAAAGAATGGATTTGTAATTTTTTTAATATAAACATAAACAATTAATTTTAAAGATTTTTGCTCAACTTTAACACAGGTGCTCATTTTACGATTTTGTATCTGTGTATACATAATTGAAATATCTCAATGCTATTTAAGGGAATCTATGAGGTTTTAAATAGAGTGCCAAGAATCCAGCGTGATACAACTATTATTTCACCAAAGCTAACTTTAAAGCAACTCATTCAAGAAGAAAACTCAATATAGGGAGTTATGGGGAAAAAGAGCATACATTTGTTCTAAAAAAAAAATCACACATTTGTGGCTGCTACCACTTAGAAAACCTCTTTCGACAGGAAATGATTTGGCGCTGAGTCAGTGCCGGAAAAGGGCTTCCTCTTAAGGCCAATATTTCCCAATTCCAGCCTTCTGGAAACCACCAACACACTGGGAACACTGACTGTCAAATATGCACCAGTTGTAGAACTTTACATCACAGTAATTGAACCATTAAAGAGGTCACATTTGCTCTGTCAGCTGCCAACTGTTGCTTTAATGTTCCAGAAAATTGTAAATACTCCAAGAAAGCATCATGGCTTTTCAAAATAACTTCCTACTAATTAATTTTGTTGATGTGAAAAAAAAACTTGTGTTCATAAAGTAACAAACGCTCCAGTATAGTCCATCAGTGTCCTCTAGAGGAACTCTTGGCTGTAGGTCCTATCTGTTGAAGAACTCTGAGTCCTGCGTTGAGCAAACAACATAGTGGGGGGCCTTGCTGTCCATCGCTCGGGGGCAACCCACAGGCCCATAGGGGGGGCTGCAGGTGTCTGTGAGTCTGCGGAGGTACTCTGAGTGGACAGGCTTGTGGCTCTGCAGCACCCTAATGGCATCCTCCACCTTGAACCATTTCCTCTTCCTACCTGTGGAAATAATCAGGAAATGGAGTAAAAAAGGTTTGACTGTGTGAAGCGGCTCGCATAAAACAAATGTCTCAAGTTATTTTAAAGGTGCTTGATATTTGAAATGTATCCCTTCTCGAGGGCTAGAGTAGCTCATAACAATCATTTCTAACTGGCCTGTTAAAGATGCCTGTGATCGTTTACTCCATTCATCCACAGAAATAGATTTGGCCTGTTAATGGGGAGTGGGGGGGGGGGGGGGCAGGAATGTTTGGTGTGCCCAGTTGTTTTCCAGTTATCACTCACCGCAGCCAGCTCCATTCTCCTGCATGAGAACTGTATCCAAAGCAGCAAGAGTTTAGCTGCTCTAAATTTTCCTTTCTGCTGTTGGTGAACTTCGAGGTATAGACATTGTGGAGCATTGTAAATCCCTTCTAAACTATTCTCTACATGTAAAAAATCCTGCTGACTGCATGCATGCTTCCAAAGTTGTATAACTTCTAATATATATTTTATGAAAAGTGACTGAAACATATGTCAGTTACACTTTTTAGAGATCTGTGATCTGTAATGAGTATAAAAAACAATGAATGTAAACAGAAAGCATTGTGTGAAAGAAAATAAACACAAAGCTCCTTTATTTTATTTGATGCAGAAGGTGGAGAGACTAAAATTATACAGTGTGCTGAGAAGAGAAAATTGCTCCCCTTTGTTGACCTAACAAAGCAAAAGTTTGTCAAAATCTAACAAAAGAGAAAACTTCTCAAATCAAATCGGTAAACCAAATAAAATGTATACCTGACCGAAACTGTTTGTAATTTTGTGCTTTTGACTAAATATTGCTCTCTATATACTGTGTCTATTGGGATTAAGGATGCAAAATAAACTATGTTTTATAGTGATTTTACCACCTTATTTTCTTTCAGTTTTTTCAAACTCTATAATCACCCAACCGTCTTGGACTAAATGTTTACAGATTTATACACAGTTTATGGCTCCAACCGAGAGGTTAGATAATTATAAGCTAAAATACTCAGAAAAGACATCAAAGTTACCTGTCCTGTCAGCTCCTTTAACACAGTATACTGAGGAGAATAAATCCTCATTTGTGCATACGTAGAATCTGCATATCATATGATGAAATTATGCAGTTGCTGTAAAATGTACATATCAATTATCCACATTTGTGTGCCACCTACTTTTGTATCCCATTGAAAGAAAGATATGGAATAGTGATATGTAAAAACAACACCTTAGTTTTTATAAACATTTCTTTTGGTCAGATTTGCTTTGTCTAAATAAAAATAATCATAATGTATTCTTTCAAATGTATCATAATTTTTACAAGCTTTCACCAAATGTAGGTTACAAATGAAATTAATGCTTGATTTAAACATAATTTAGAGGACTCCACTCTTGAAGCCCCATTTCCATCGATAATGGAAGGATTATTAAAAAGTTCTTGTTAAGATGAAGATTTAGTATAAAAAATTTGCAGCAATAAATAATTGTCACATTTTTAACAGCAAGAGGAGCATCTCCTGTGATGCATGTCTCATATAGGACAGATCATCATCAGCAACATCCTTTTGTTCAGAGGGGATATAAAATAACTTTAATATCAGACATAAGGATCAGAAGGAAATCTGCATACTTGCTTCTTTGTCTTTACATTACAAAAATACAACTGCACAATTTCAAAATATAAACTTCAAAATAAGTTCTTGGCTGTTATTCTGACAAATTACCCAAAATCTGCAAGTAATTCTGAGGCAAACTGGACTTGCATTGAAATGCTTTATACATGGAAAACCTGACATCAGAGAGTGGATCAAATGTTATATAAAAATATGTTAATTCAAAAGATTTTTCAATACTAATGTTTTTTTTTAAATCACATGACGAACGGAATTAAAAATAAAAAAATACCAATGTTGACAGAATCCTCCCAGTCCTCCAGTGTTTCTGTCACAATAAGAGTGTAGACGTAAGTCCTGTGCTTTCTGTCTTGATTGTGCTGCTGCATAGGAAGAGGGGGAAAAAAAGTCATTGTTTATATGAACTCTGTAGAAACAATCTGTGGATGATTTTTTGCCTAAAATAGACAGTTGCCTTGTGTACTGTCCTGGACATGATGAGAGTATTTTGTAGGATTTTCTGCTGCGTTATTTGCTGCAGTCTAAAATTACAGCAACAATACGAGGTGTCTTAATAGTCTTACCTCAAATATGCCGAGTAATCTGCCGAGTTTTCCCTTCACGCCAGCCTGCAATTAAAAAATAGGCTGCATTAAAGGTCACAATATATTTTTATTGTTATTATCTTCAAGCTGCCAATTACAGATGATTTACTGAGAATGTATTTTATTGAACATATTCTAAGGCAAAGTATTTATCAGTTGACATCGGAGACTGGACTTTGCCAAAGTACAGTACACATTTTGGTGAGGACAAACAAAAAAAGATTAGGCTCTCCCCTGAAAAGCACTAATATCTGTATTATTTAGTAAAGGACAAAGTTTGGAACCTCCCAGAATGCCACTGTAACTGGCCAACCCAACCAAAGAAGGGTCTTGATAAGAAAGATGACCAAAAACCCAAAGGCCAGTAATATGGGGCTAAAATGGGGATAGAACCATTCATGGTCAGTTATTACTAACACAATAACTGACACCAATCAGGCCTTTACAGTAGAATCACTAAAGCTATGTTTCACTTTTAAGCGTATGGAAGCATCATTTCTTCTGAAAAGAACATAAGAAATGGTCAGAGGAGAACAAATAGCTGGGCTGGCACCCTTCCCACGGCAAAGCATAGTAGTGGCAGCATCATATCGTGGGCATCCTTCAAAAAGACTTGATCCAGAATAATTAAAAATTAAGAATAAGGCACATAAAATTCAAACTGAGCTTGAAGGACTGCAGGGAAGAATGGTTGAAAATATCTAAAAAAGGTGTGAAAATCTTGTAGAGACTTACCCTAAAAGACAGTATATACTGTCTACTACTATAGATAGTAGATTCCAGTCAGCAGGTAAATGGTAAATGGCCTGTATAACGTTTTACTTAGTCCCTACAGACCCCAAAGACCTTTACACTACAGAGTTGAAGTTTCTTGGCCAAAGACACAACAACCGAGACAGTTGGAGCTGGGGCTCAAACTAGCAACCTTCCAGTGATAAGACGAATGCCTAATTCCTCAGCCACAGCCGCCACAGGTAAATCTCTATTCTTTATTGCTCCCTGTTTCAAGTCCATTATGTGACTCACCTGTTTTTGTCTTGCAGACCAGACAGAATAATATTTTTTTTACCAACACAGGAGCCACCTAAAATAAATCCTTTGAAAGTTACTGTGTCTTGGCTGCGTTTTGGGCTCTGGCTTGTTTACCTTTAGTCTGGCTTTAGTTTACCACCAAACTTAATGATGCCAGGATACTCTGTATTTAGTGAGTGATATACAGCGGTGTTCCTCAAACTGGGATCCGTGATCCAGGTATTAAGGGTCTCTGAAGTGACGTGAGGACTCACTTAAGAGTCCAATTCCCAGGGTTGAGCTCATTAGTACAATATTTAAGTATGTCCAGTTCATCAGTATTGCAAAAGCCAAACCAGCTACAATTAGAAAGTATGACAACAGTTATGCTGAGTTTGACTTTATCATAAATGACAATGGAAGACCAAAATGTATGGTGTGTCTGAACAGAAGAACCCTTCTTGGAAATATGCTGTAACGGAACATTTAAAGCAAGATTCCAACAAGTAAATCATTCAAACTTTTGGTCTTCCCTCTCACATGAGTCTGCTGAACTGGCTGTGAACGCTATGCAAATATTGCACGCCTTCCTTATGTCGTGATTCATATTTTTTAGGGCTACTTTATATAACAGTCTCGTATTGAATATGTTTATATAATCTTTAGTTAGTATTCAGAAAGTAAAAGTCTGTTTTAATTAGCTTGCATGATAGTAAAGAAATGTTTTGTCACGTATTGTTTATGGGGGTAAGCTTTTAAGTCGTAAAACTCTAGGCTAAGTTTATTGCATGTTGTAAAAGTGGGATGCGGAGATAAGAAACAGAGTAGGGAGTAGACAGTCATAAACAGACCGGACGGTTACAGCGATAACTCAGGAAACCTTGAGAATAAACGTTTGGTGTAATAAAATCTAGGGGGAGGAGAATAGACATGTGACTACGTTCTTTGTTCTTCTTTAATAAAAATGGTACACCCCTGTATACGACGGTTCAGTTCAGTTCAACTCAGTTCTGACTATTCCCCATCTGCAGGTGTGTATGAGTGTGAAACAGAAATTCTGTGTCTGTGCATTATTTCTCTCTCTGTCTCTCAGCTCTGATTTTATTTTGGAAAACTCCCGCCGGGGTAAATGTTGGCGCCCCTACACTCTCCGGAAGCGAGTGCCGATCGCATGGGAACTAGGAGCCAACACTTACCACTTACATTCGTGAATCATTATTTTCAACTCTATCATCCAACCATCTAAGAATAGAGGTGCAAGACAGGCTCATCTATGTCCCTTATTTAGGGATTTATTGATGACTGGATCAACTATGTGTAGTAAAGCATCAAACAAATAGTTATAAGGGTAGGTTTTTCAGTTTTCTGCCAAATGCAAACTACTGGCAAAAGTAAAATAACTGTAAGAAGTATAAAAAGTCATGTTCATTGTGGTAAAATAAAGCAAAATAAAGTATTAAAATTTTTAAGGAAAACTAAAGACTTTAATTTAAATTGGTCCTGTCTTTTCGTAAATTTCAATTTTTTGAGAAAAATACAGTTAAAATAGAACTTGAATAAATTTGCAGTTTAAACATGTTCAAACAATTATATTGTAATGAAGTCTCATTTATATGAAACCGTTTTTGATCATTTGGGTTGGAAGTATACAATTACAAATAATTTCTACATATCTAGGAGTATAAACAGATGTCATCGGCATGAGGATAATAAGGGGTCCTTGTAAAGATGTTACCCACCTGGTGTACAGTAAGCAGTATGTGTACAGTTTTGTGATAAAATATGTTTCAAATGTGTCCACCTTTTAATGTGAAATATATAATTTCACAATTTTAACTAAAATTTAACAAATCGTTGAAAAGATACACTTTCTTCAGGTGAAACCATGACTTATGTAAAGGTGAAAAATATGAACTCTACCAAATGCAATTAGGTTTTGACCAAAAACCTTCAAAAGAAGAGAAATTTAATAATATGTATTTTTAAGGGTAATGTTCACCCTTTTAGGACTTCTACTTTTTTTGTAATTTCTGTATTTCAGCTGTCTTGCACAGGATATGTGTTACATTAACGTTTAGCTATGAAATGTTTCATGATATGCTCACTTTTTACATTACAAAAATCTGGTGTTTTAACAGGGATATGTAAACCTTTGGGCTCCACTGTGATTTTGCTTCAACACCACCCTTGTTTTCAGCAAAACTTCAAGACGTATTTGGATTCCCACAATCTGAGCTACAAAGAAACATGTTCTGGTTTGAACACAAACTAAGAAGAGCAATGAATGCAGCTGCTTCATCTCAACCTTTGACATTCTCAAATAAGATTATGAGCAGCTTCTAGAAACACAGTCTTAAACATGAATATTCTTCTTTTTGTAACCAAGTACAATAACTCTCTCCAGGAGTTCCTGGCTCTGGTAAGTAGGCCTACTGTGTTTTTATAACAGTGCAGCTCTCTTCTCTTGTTTCAGAACAGTTGGGATCGGTGAAGAAAATTGCCACAACAGAAGTGAATGGCTTTGTCATCACTGTATGACAAAATAACGAGATGTATCACCACCACCTAAAGAAAGCTGCCTTAATTGAACAGCCTTTTGCAATATTTTAAAAGAAAAATTTAATAAAATCAATTTCCTGTTTTCTATCTGTATATATCTGTACTTTTTTCATACAGTTGCACTAATAATGTGTGTTTCAACTGTGTTTTTCAAGTGAGTTGTGATTTATTTGATTGCAAAAATTGCAATTAAAATGCCTCCAAATCAGAAGTTACATGACGTTATGTAGCTAACATTAGGTAGTACTTCAAATACTCACTGAGATCTTGTACAGCTTGTCATGCATGCTGGCTTTCACTCAAGCAACTATTTCTCCCCAAGCATAGCTGCCACTTTCCACATGTCCAGATTTATAATGGTTTTCTCCACATTTAATGCTCCAACATTAATCCTTTAAGAAGGATGCGAAGTTTGCTAAATTCACAGCAATTTTTTTTTCAGCTGTAGTCCACTACGTATTTTCAAACAAAACCTTAAGTAACTTTTGCTCAAAATGGTTGAAAGTTAGCGCTCCCTCTGTATTAAAATCGGAATTTAAAATTCCCTTACATCATGGATCAAATCCAAGCCACATTTCAAACATGAGCAGAAAATCGTTTTCGTCGGTCCACAGACCCTCAGTTTTATTTTTTGACAGCAGGACACCCATGGACCAGATAGAGAAGGGCATTACTTAGCCTCCTTAATTACTTCAGTTTGTAAATTCACATCTACACAAGGAGCAATAGCCAAAATAGAGAGTTTTGATTAAGCTGGAAAGCTTTTTATTAAAAGTTCAGCTCGGACAATACTCGCGCGTATGCGCGTAAACAAACACAGCAGTCTGTTTTGTTTTTCTTTACACCTCCCGGTGTTCAAAATCAGCAAGAACATATTAAATAAACTGGCCTTGCAATATGAAGCTTCTATTGACCAAAAGCTGCACTGACTACAGCTTACATCGACAAAAGAGTACTTTTCTAGTTAAATAATGTTGGGCCGATGTTGGGCTGACCAATCACAGACGTGTGCTCTCCATGCTTTCGAAGGACACTTTAAAAATTGGGCTCTACTCAGTTCATGCTTGAGTAAGTGAGAGACAGCCATTGTGTTGACAGATAATTGGTGCTGCGTGTCTCTGTACCTATGCAGATGGAGAAGTATAAACTAGGCTTTAGTCTCTTAACTATACGAATATGAGTTTTCAATGTCAGTTAAACCACTTAAATATCAGTTGGAAAAATATTTTTAAAGAATATCTCTTACACGATAGTAGTGTGTGCGCCTGTATATATCCAGGTACAAGCAAGGTCTGGGTAACTGGAAACTCAACCCAAATGTCACAGCCATCTTTCAAGGCTGTCAGCACACTATCTTAGCCACAGCAAAAGTTCACAGCTCACCCTGCTGTGAAACATGTAGGAAAACTAACAGCAACCCACTGTAGTGAACCACAGAACTCATTAATGGGACATTTACGCAACACTGCCAAATATTTCTTTCCCCATCTTGGTTTCCTGTTATCACATGACCATATCAGACTATGAGAAGTGATGACACCAATGAAATTAATACAGTGAGTGCTTACTTTCAATGGCTTTGTGGAATGTTACAATACCATACCAGTGGTTTTTCACATTTAATTAAAATTGTACTGTCACCCACTGGATTGTCGTTTGATTTGGCTTGCTGTTGGACGTCATGTGACTTTACATTACATATTTTCATGATGCAAACATTTCAGAATTAAGGCTGCTTTTGAGAATGAATGTAGCAAAATCAAATTACTAATTTGAACCTGGTTCCCCGTCCAGGGTTCCCATTCATTTCGTTTTTTTTATGTTTATACTTTTCCAGAGTTCTGTCATTTTTAGTCCTTACTTAAAGGTATTGTGAAGGATGTTTTTCTACAGAGTGGAACATCTAAACTATTGGTGCTCCTAATTTTCAATCATCCTGAGAGTCTGCATGTGCAATCTGTAGTGCTACGCGATTATCCATTCATTCTGCCTTCGGCAAGTTTCTACTCGGCAGGTACTGTACGCTAAAGTTTGTGGTTATTTTGTCAAGAGATCGCACAGCTATTGATTTATTTTCTGTGATGTGTGGAAATTTAGCCACGGTCCCTAACTGAAACAATCGCCTTCAGGAGCGAGCCTTCAGCGACGTTGTATATCCGCTCCATGAGCGCAGCTCTAGGTGAAACCTTCGACGAAGTCTCCGCTTCAGTGAAACTAATGTGTATTGAATATCCAACTAACTTCACCTCGGAAAGTTTAGCATGTTAATTTGGAGAAATACATTTCAGATTACTGCTAGAATAACTTTCCTACATCTATATGGTAATTTTCATGGGAAGATTTGTTTTTGTGACGGTGCTTTTTTTGGAGAGGGTGGTTCTTTCCTGAAATTCGGAAAAATCCTCTGCTATACCTTTAAAGCTTAAATTCGATTGTTTAATATGATCCATCCATCCACTTGCTTTTCACTGATATCCGTTCTGTCTAACAAAGGTTGGCGCCTCTTGGGCGGGATGTGAGGTATTATTTGGACAACACAGAGGCGCACATGACAAACAACCATGCACTCGCACACACCACACTCTTAAGGACAACTTGGATTTTCAATAGTATCATTAAATCTATGGGAAAGAGAATTTTATAGACCAAAGATGTCTAGGCTATCAGCAGGATCCAGAAAAACAAGAGAAGTATGTGTTTTTGTCTTGTTGCAAATTCACCTCTTCGTACACCTCCCTGACAGCGGCTACACTGGGCTCCTCGTTGGGCTCCATCCCTCCTCCGGGCACAATCCATTGGTCTGGATGCCGACTGCTGCTCACCAGCAGAACCTGCAGAGGACAGAGACCTCCGTCAGGTCTACAACAGCACGGCGACATAATGTTCAAATCCTGTCTGTCACATGATGGCAGCCAAGAGTGTCCTTCCCCAATTTATCGTGTTCATTTACTTTTTTTAAATTAAGATGAAATGAGATCTGCATTATAAAAATAAACTAGAAAGGCAGTCTGAGAGCACAGATCTCAGCCAAGGCAGCACAGTACTTCAACCCATGTTGTGATCTAACTTTTTTACAGTCCTTGACCATGAAAACATAGTAGCTGGATTCACACATCATTAGCTGCTTTCGGACAGAGATTTTCTAAGAACTATGTTCTTATATCCATCCTCTTCGAATTTAGTTCCTATAATTATCCTTCCCAAGGGAACCTTTTCAGAATACATTTGCAAAGAAGTCAAGGACTTTGATAATGATCGATAAAATGAGACTGCCTGTTTTAAGAAAAGTTTGTTTAATTTAATTTTTTCGAATTTAAAGTTTTTCTAATTTTAGTTGGGGGGTTGTAATGGCGGGGCCTTAAGAAGTAGAAATCTAGCAAGGGGCGTAGCTCATGAGTTTAACAAACACCTACGTCATATGAGCTCCGATGGAACCACAAAAAGACCTTGCCTCAGAGTAGGACCAAAAATGGTTATAGGAACTGAGGGCCATGGTCCCTAGTTCTTATCTGACCGAATGTGTGAAAAATAACCATCTGGTTCCTTAGAGGGAACCAGTAGTAATTCATTAAATTTTTTTTCCCCTAAATTCCAATCGTTTATTCTCAGTTCCATTGCAGACATTTCCTGAAAAATTTATCAAATTCCACCTATAACTTTTTTGAGTTATGTTGCTAACAGACATAAAGAAAAACAAACAAATCCTGGCAAAAACATAACCTCGGTGGTGGTGGTAATATCTACATTTCCTGTAGTGTCCAATTAGAGGTTGTTGGGTCTTGCCCTGATTATATGAAAACGATACCAAAGGGTTCTATAATAAGCCAGCATTCCCATGGCTCCGGCTCCCTTCTATCATCAGAGCGGAACGTTGCTCTGAAAAGGAAACTTCACCCCGGCCAGAAAACAGCGCAGCACCCCGCTCAAGTGGTTTCTGCACAGTGACTTGGCTCTCCAAGTCGTGTGTAAAGGGGAGAAACTGCCCAATCGCTCTCTCTCTGGTTCGACTTGAAGCCGAGCTTTAAGGGGAGAAACTGCCCGATCTTTCTAATGCGCGCTTTGGTCGCTAAGTATCTCTTAAAAACCATTCATTGCTAGCAAAACCTCATTCAAGATAGTTGGCCACCAGTCGATCCCCTTATTTTCTTCCTTCATCCAAGCGAGCAGATTAACCCTTCTGCTTTTTTTTCGTTGTACTCATCCCTTTTTCCTCTGAAATCCATCAACACGGACTCCAAAGTAAGATCATTCCTTTATTTTTTTTATTTAATCTGGGTTTGGAGCAGATCTAGAAGATTTATTAGCATGCATGCTTCCTTTAACTCTTTGTTAATTAGTGTTGTGTTGAAGCTACTGTGTTTCTTTTATTAGTAAGCAAGCAGTGTTTGATTGTGTGTGATTTTGCTGTGATCTCTGTGTTAGGCCACAAACCGGAGAGTTTCCGAGAGGCGAGCACGACCGTATGTAGACCGGTTAACCGTTTTGTTTCACTCTATAGCCATTTTCAATCCATAGTTCTTTGTTAGCCAAAAGCTAAGTTAGTGATAAGAAACACGCGGTCCCTTTGTTTCAAAGAGACCACGCGGTAAATTGCCCCAATAAATATACCCCCACCGTTGGGCATCAGGTCGTCCAAGTGCGTATTCCGCATACACATGCGTGTTACGCCATAAGCGCATTCAGGAAATTCCCCGGGTGACATGGTGATTGTTACTTCTGGTGACCCGCCATCCTTGTACTGTTGTTTACATAGCATGTAGCCTAGCTATTTAGCTTAGCCGTTAGCGAGGACCTAATTAGCCAAGAGTGAAATCAGCAGTTGTTTGTGTGGACCATTTTAGTTATTAAAGTTGTTAAACTGAATCAAATCTCCTTGCTTCTTTTATTGAGTGTTTGATTCATTGCAAAGGGCTCATCCTTCAGGCAAATCATATCTGGTAATCATAGCAATCTGCTATTTGACAATAGAGTTAATTCTGAGGAATACATATATTTACCGGGTTAATTCCCAAATTGGTTCCGCCAACAATTAATAATTTAAAGGAATAATTAAATTAATAATTCATAAATTATTAAATGAATATTCCCCAAATAACCAGATAGACAATAACCTCCTTTAAGATACAAAAAGGTTATTTGTTAGTCCTCCATTAAAACACCCCAGACTTACGTCCAGTTCACAGGTTTCCCATGACTGAAAATGTCAATCAAACTTATAATTATCGAATCAAATTTTTACTGACAAAATAAGGCACTGAAAGGTGAATAACTCAACTGTTAGGTCAATTGTGTCAACGTGGCATTGACATAAACTATTTTCAGCTGACTTAAGACAAATAAGTCCTTCTGATGCTATCGCTCCACCTTTAACTGTACCTGGCATCCAACTGACCCATATAGAGTTCACATAACAGTAATCCTGGCTTCCGCTAACCAAACATACAAAGTAGACTTGTTCATTGCCTGCATACAACACTCACAGCTTCCCTTGATGGCAGCGACTGATTTCACACCGGCTGTGAAAAAGCAGCCCTTTAACACCCAGTAAAAGTCAGCTGTGCTAGCTGAGGTTTCAAAATACTAAGAAGCATCTGTGATCTTGCTGAGATTACATACTGTGCTGAATAAAAAAAGAGTTGCAGAACTTTATTTATAAATTGTTTGATAGCCCATTTGTGCTGCTTTTTTAGGGTTCATATAATTTTATATCATTTCGTGACCTGATTTTGCAGCGCCAGTCAACAAAATCTGCAAAATGAAAATGTTTTGCTTTCACTTAACACATTATTTTACTTTTTAACTCATTAAAACATTTTTTTAAACAGATCTCCCAACAAGATATGTGCTGTTATTTCGAATTGTGTTACTATTTTCACCTGCTGGATGACACAGACCAAATGTACATATACAGTGTTTTTTAAGTTAAATTAAAATTTATGTTATTGATCTGATTGTTAAGTGTTTGGTAGAAACACAAACCTGGGAAAAGAGAGTCTCTGTGTCAGCTGGTCTTTGCACATAGTAGTGTCAACCTCTGGGTAAATTGTGTAAGCAGTTTGTGTCCAAGGTAGAGCTGAAATAAAATGGTTGACAACTAATTAAGTCATCACTTTGTTGCTTTATAATCACGTTTTAGCTTAAACCCTTAACATTCCCACGGCCCGCGGGCGGGCCCATCTGCCATTTTTACTTTTTAATTAATGATATTATGATTTCTATAAATTTATACGTTTTATATAATTGGAAAGCTAATAGAATTGTTTTTTAACCATATATGCCAATGAAGGACACAATCATAAGTATGAGCACAGCAGCTGTCTTTGCCACCCCCCATTCCCTCCCAGAAGAAGAATTATGCACAACTCACATTTTGCAGCCAGCTGTCTCTCACAAATCTGATCTTTGAAATGTTTGAGTTCATTTAATTGAAAGCAGGAGATCCGAATTTAAAAAGCCACATTTACTGTAACACCTCACAGGCCATGAAAATGTTGTGTTTAGTGAACGTAGGTTAATTAATTCTGAGAGCCCCAATGTTTCCCAAAAAATACTGCCCAACTAAGTCAGCCTCCTTCATTCCGAAAATGAAAATGTCATTTTCATTTGATGGGCTGAGGTATTTTTGTTAATATTCTGTACATTCATTTGTTTGGAATTCTACCTCATTTTTTATTTTTATGCCTAAAAATTATTCTGGAGTACAAGGCAAGGCAACGCAATTTTATTTGTATAGCACACTTTCAACACAAGACAATTCAAGGTGCTTTACATGATTGAAATTGGAACACAGCATAAACCAAATTGATGATTAAAATACAAGAAAGCAATTAAAATAAGATAATAATCAAGACAATACAACAATGTAAGAAAAAAAACATTAACTGATCTTGCTGAAAAGTTCACAGTTCCTCCTTTCACTAACTGATCTTGCTGATGAAGTTCATAGTTTTTAATTCACTAACTCATCTTGCTGAAAAGCTCACAGTTCTTCCTTCCACTAACTGATTCTGCACAAAGCACAAGAAAGCGTTAACAGTAATCAAGACTATAATCAATGCATATATTGAGGATTTGCACGGGTTCAACAACACATGCTGACATTGAGATATAAAGTTGAGTGTCGTCAGCATAGTTGTGGTAGGTGACATTATTGGTGGTAATAATCTGGCTTAGTGGGAGCATATAGATGCTAAATAGGAGGGGCCCTAGGATGGAGCCCTGGGGGACCTCACATGTGATTTCTGTATTTTGTGATGAGAACTGGCTAATTGACAGAAATAAGTTCCTGTTTTTGAGGTAGGATTTGAACCAATCGAGTACTGTTCCAGAGAGTCGGACCCAGATGTCTAGACGTTCCAGTAATATATCATGATCAATGGTGTTCAGTTCCAATAAAATAGATAGCATAATTGCATTAGTGAAACTTTCCTAATAATTTATTTAGGTGAGAGTAATAGTCAAATATAATTATTAATAAAAGCGGTTAATTGATTAATCGTAAAAAAAAATCGACAGATTAATCTATTATGAAAATAATTGCTAGCTGCAGCCCTAGTCCAAGGGTTTGTGAGGTCTGCAGAGATGTTAGCTACCCTCTTCCTGACCCTACACTTGTATAAGTCATAGATGGAGAGTGGGTGTGTCCTTAGGATCCTCTCTGCAGACCTGATTGGGGCTGGTCCAATCCAAGCTATACAGTGATGGAGAAACACAGCATAGACTGAATAAGGGCTGTTTAGAAGATGACCAGCAGGTTCTTTGGTAGGGTGTACTTCGTGAGTTGCTGAAGGAAGTATAGGCTCTGTAGGGCCTTATTCCAGACAATGTACATGTGTGAGGACCTTCTGAGGAACTACAAAAGGGTGGTTCCTAGCAAACAGAAGGGATCCACAGCAGACAGTGTTATTAAGGATGGTGAGGTAAGGGAGTGTGAGGGTTATTCTCAAGAAGTCCAATGTCATCTCACCACAGTCTTGAGCCGGGTAAGTTCCAGATGGTTCCAACAAACAAAAATGAAAACATGCACATTTGTGTAATTTGACCACAGCAGAATCCAAACTTTTATGGCTTGCAAAATATGTACATCCCAACAACAGACCTCAACTTATTCTGTGGGGATTTTTTAGGATAGACTTAAGCAAAGTTATGTACAGCAAAAGAAAAATTAAATATGATTTTCAAATTAGTATTTAAGAAGTCAGTCATGCATTTGTCTAAAGCCCCCCTGAATTAAGATGTATGCAATACATAATTTGCTGCAAAAACCCCAAGCCTTAGGTAAACCATTCCATTGTAGCTGGAAGATTAACCTTGAGCCCAGTCTCTCAAGTGTTTTACAGCCTCCAACGGTTTTTCTTTCAGGATGCCCCTGAAATTCACTTCAACCTTTTTTTTCCAATAAGCTACTCTGACCAGCTTCCCCGTCCCTTTAAAACAAAATGCTTTTCCACTGCATGATGCTGCAATCATTATGTTATTCTTTATGTTCAAGGAGACATGAACTTTGTAAGGCACCATATTGCAGTGCTTACATAGGGCAATGTATAAAACATGTTTGACCATCCTATCAATTACTAATGCCTTTATTATGCATTATGTGTCTCATTGAATCAAACGTACTGTTAACGAATCAATGCGAATATTACCTTTGGGGATTTTTTGGGATGACAGCTGTAGTATGGTGCACAGTCAAGCAAACAGATACCAAGGTGAAACAGCAGTTCTTTACAAATCTAAAAAATTAAACTAATTTGCTAAAAGCTTCTGAACCATGTTGTTTGTAATGTTTATGTAGTGTTGGAAGTAATTAAAAGCTGCAGAGGATGAGAGCAGTGGTGGATCTCCTCGTCTCCCCCAGAGTCCATTAAAGCTCTTCTGCAAGGCTCTGGGGACAGTAGAAACAGCAGCAGTTGGCTCTCCAACATAAACATGTAACCCACAAAAGCAGGCTAACAGAAACACCAGGCAAAACACGTAGGCAGTCGCACGTACACGGCGACGAGGCTTTTCAAAAACCCACCGGATCAGCAGTTGCCTTTTGGTATGAAAACAACAAGAAGCTTAGCAGAGGAGGGTAATGACCCCAACAGGCATAGCACGTGTCACTGAGAGCTCAGAGAGCTATAGTACAGCAGGAGTGGAACATTTAGGAAGGTTTTACATTTTCAGATAATAATTATATGAACATTTCAGGTCAGGAACACCATTATACTTATATTGCCCAGAAATATAGAGCATTTGACTTATTCATTGGCCATGCTGATAAAAGTTTATTTGTACTTTTTTAAGTTGATAAGTGTCAGGGAGATTTTGACATGACTTCCTGTTTCCATGTTACATTAACATTCAGTAACACAGAGACCCAGTTCCCTTGTAAACTCATCAAAATGGGAAACACAAGAATACATGCTAATTAAGTAAGTAAGATGGCAAAAAATAGCTTCTCACTTAAACTTTCCCACATCTACAGTCAAAGCAACAGATTATATAGCGGTAGGGATCTTCTGATTTGGTGGATTTCTCAATCTAAAGTCTGACTTGGCTCAGTTAAGAAAAATGCACAGAATTGAACAAAAGACCGCGACTGGGAAGAAATGGCAGGCACTCTTTGCCCTTGTTCCCCTCATGCTATGTCATGCTACCTACTGGTACCACAGAACCCTAAAATAAATGAATCTCCTGCGTACGTGAAAATCCTGAAGGAGATTATCTGGTCATCAAGTTGTGATCTTAAGCTCAAGCAAATTTGAGTTGTGTATCAGGGAAATGATCTAAACTACCCCAGCAAGGTCACTTCTGAATGGCTCAAAAAATATGAAAGGTTTTTGGAGTTGCCCATTCCTTGTTCAAACTTTTACCAATTAAAGTGTGGGGATATGACCCCAAACAGGCTGACTTAAAACAATCCTACAAAGCCTGGCCAAAGTTCCTCTAACTGCCAGTTCTCAACAACAAGTGATAGCTTTAGTTGCACAACCAGTTGTAAGTTTAAGAAGGAATTAACTTTTTCACATATGGCAGGTTAGTTTGGATAGCAGTTGTTCCCAATATAAATTAAATTAAACTGAAAAAATTTATTTTGTGAAAAATATTTTTTTACTATCTTTGCCTGGTCTTCAAAGAAGTTTGAGTATCTGAAAAAACTTTGGTGCTACAAAGAAGATTAAACAAAGAGAGAAAGAATTCTACAGGGAAGCAAATAATGTTTTATAGCACAGCATTAGTTAACAGATGAGCTGTTGAGCTAATCAAAGAGCATATGACCTCTTGAAGGTATTTAACAGAAAGTGAATGCTCCACCCTGGGAAATAACACTTCTTTGGGGAAAAAACAACCTTTATTTTACCAGAAAAACTAAGCTAGTTCCCCAGTTCCTGACAGCACAGTAATTGTGTGAAGTTAAAAACCTAAGGGGCGTTTCCACTATATGAACTTCAGGGTAAATTAACCAGAACTTCACAGTATGTGCATGTCTCCACTGCACCAGCCTGGGCCGACAGGGTCGTTCTCAAGGCCATTTCAGGAACCAAATGAGTACCAGTCTTGGGGTATGATAACGGCCAGGTAGAGTCGCTGGGTGGGAGATGTGGATAAATCCTGCTGATTGGTTTTAACTCAGATGGAAATGACCGGACGTCGCCAAACAACTAGCTTTGCTGGTGAAACAGTTTATACCAACATTGCAAATAGAAATGCAGCAACAATCCCTTCTTCTTCCATAATCGATCTCTTACTATATTTCTGCTGCTGTGAGCGCGTTTTGGCATTGATAAGTACAGCTACTCCTTGCCGCAACAAACAAATTTACCCCACCAGAAAAAGCTTCCCCAGAGGCCCCCAGAGAGGCACCAATACCTTGGTCCCACTGAAGGGATCCAGGTTTTAATGTTATTTGTACAACAGTTATTTTAAACCCAGTAATTTGACTGGACAAGAGACATCCCATGAGTGCTTCAAAGCATGAAAAGCCAGCAACGCAGAAGCTAATCTAGCTGAACTTTCACCTTCGTCCCATGAGCGTCAACTAATCAGAGCATCTCACTGTAGTGATGTCGCCCAATGTCAACGTTATCTAGCCAGCCACAATCCACCATTAAAACATCTGGCAGAGAGAGCTTCACGTACTTGTTTTGTTAGCTGCAGCCTTAAAAATGTATAGGTGGGAAAACTCGTAGGTTTCATTTGTGATTTTTTTTTTTTACAGCGACAAAGCGTTCATTGTGAACGTATCACGATGTTTCTGTTTGAAATTTTTGTGTACAGGAAATGTTTGTATTGCCTGGCACAAGCCCTGTCTCCCTTCCAGTTGGAACAGTTTGTGTTTGCGGAGCTAAATAAATTATTCAATAAACAAACAAATCTTTTGTCGATTATTTGTTAAAAAATAAAATGAGCTTGTAGAACTGTTGTATAAAAGCAATATGACACAAGAGGGAGTGCTGATATTCAGCTTAACTGGTGTGTAAAAGGTTAGCATTGAATGTTGCAACTAAATTTAACTTTAAGTTAGACCTATTCTGTGAAGCAATAAAAGGAAATATTATGTTCCTATAAACCTAGGTCGTCAAACATGGGCAAATAAATGGGAGATTACTGTTCAACAACTGCTTTATCTTTAAATCTGTAAAAAAAAAAAAATCTTTCCTTTCTATGATACATGTCACAACTATGACTCATTGTCAGCTAAAGCAATTGACCCAGAGGTGTCCAAATAATTACATTCAATACTCAAGTAGATGTACAGATAGGGTTTAAAAATACTTATGTAGATGATGCAGTATCAATTATGTAGAAGATGCAGTATCAAAAAGCTATTATTCCAGCAAAAGTAGAACAAAGTACTGATTTTAAGTACTCTAAGTATGAAAGTAAAAGTATTGTAAGTAAATAAAATGGAATTAAGGACAAAAGCTTAAGCTCCAGCACAGGCTACCATACCTCCCCCAAAAACATTTTTAATAAAGTCATAATTACTATAATGTTATAGGTAAGTTGTTCATATACATTGGTACACAATTGGCTATCTGTTTCAGCTGTATATAGATATGTCCATTGAAAATAAGTGGATTTTAGTGCAGTGCAAATACATTAAAAAACCATATTTGGACTACTGAGCATTAATATGTGCATAATGAAAGGGAAGATATGCTGATTCTGCCATTTTTGCCGACAGTGTGAAAAAAAACCCCGGTCACAATCTGTATTTACTCCTCAACTTAAAAAATTATAATACAGTCAATATTATTTTTTTATTCTTTCTAATTAATATTCAATCCCAAAAAACTAAACAGAGAATTATCTATGAACAATGAAATTCAAGGATTTCAATTAAAAAAACGACAAGCCAAAATGATATAGGAAAAGTAAGTGAGTGTCTGTAAATGTAAAAAAAAAAAAAAAAAAAAAAAGTCGCCACCCAGATTTAACTAAGCAAATAGCTACAAACCTCCTGTTGGATAAAGACTTCATGGTTGATTATCTTTTAACTGGCAACAAGTTATTCAACCCCAAGTGGTGCAATGAGTTGCTTTTCATTTCATAAACAACCACATGGTTGTGGAAAAGATGTTATTGTGTTTGAGAAGGGTCAAGCCATTGGCATGCATCAAGGAGAGAAAACATCTAAGGAGATTGCAGAAACTACTAAAATTTGGTTTAAAACTGTCCAACGGATTATGAAAAAGTGGAAGGATAATGGGGACTCATAGTCTGCAAGGAAGAAATGTGGCCAGGAAAAAAAAAATCTTGGTTATTCCATCAATGTTTTTTTTCTCTCCTGATGGCAAGGGGATGTTCTAAGATGACAATGCCAGGGTTCATCAAGCGCAAATTGTGAAAGAGTGGTTCTGGGAGCATGAGACATTATTTCCACACATGGATAGGCCACCACAGAGTCCAGACCCTAAACCCATTGAGAATCTTTGGCATGGGATGTGCTGGAGAAGGGTTTGCACAGTGGTCAGACTCTACCTAGACCACACTTACTCTAAGCAAAGGTGGAGTAGTATGTATTACACCAAGGGTACCAAACACATATCCCTGAGGAATTCCACCAGTGAGTGAGTAATATTGAAGAAGAATATTATTCCTCTGAGCACAGAAACATACCTTACATGAGATGAATATGAATAATAGAATTTAAAGCAGATGAATTCAAGTTTCTTGATCTCATTTGAGTGTAATAGTACTATGAAAAAGGCTATGGAGAGACAGATGTCTGCCTTTTACTCCTAGACCACTTTCCTCCACAAGCCAATCTCAAACAAGCAAAAGAAACTGGACTGACAATTCAGAGTATTGTCTTTAATACCAAGAACCTGTTAAAGTTTTAACAGTAACTCAATATGCTGAACAGTAACAAAGGCTGCTGACGGCTTTATCTCAGAATATATATTCTCAGAAGAAGAAAAGCAGCACAGACAGTGGAAAGGGGGTATGACCACAAGAAGCTAACAGATCTGTCTGTACAGTCAGTGCTTGCACCTTGTGTCTATAAATTGCACCTAAGGGGTCACTTGCTGTTGAGCACACTATAACAGGCACTCTGCCAGGTACTGTGCCTATCACATGTGCTCCTTAAACTGCTGCCGTCACTGGGCTGACTGACACCTCTACAAAGTCTACTAGTAATACTTCACATGCAGACATTTTACAGCCTTTGACTGACACCTACCCAAATACATGATATATTTAGGGAAATATTTACTCAAAATTAAAATTTTAACAGTGAAATAAGTAAATAAATTTGGTATTATTATTTTGTAATTTAAAGAAAGTAAAAAACTGATAATGGGACAGAGAGGCTTTCAGTTACTGGGAGCATCCTCCCAGTTGATGGCCCCCTCCAACAAGGCATCACAGCTGAGCAGGAGGCAAGACAAGGGTCAGCTTTTATGGGGAGAAAAACAGTCAGTGCCTTTACATATAATAAGAGAAAGAAGAGATTTTTGCCTTAGTCCAACGGAAATAAGACTCATGAAATACATGTATACACCTTAGCTCAACTTTATTCGACCAAACTGGAGTTTGAGAAATTGGACTAAAGTACCCAGATAATGGGATTGGAAAATGTTGTTTCTCTGCATGTAAAAGCCTGTCAGCAGCAGGCAAATGTATGGCAACCTGGGGAATCCTCCTTCAGGAAGTAATGAGACCACAGATCAACTACAACAGACCAAGCAGTACGATGGGTGTAACACAATCAAACAGTACAGTACTGTTTCACTGACATTTGTTTACTATCTGTCTGACTGTAGTCCAACAGAAGAATGTTGGCACTAAAGTGCGCTTGTCACCACCTAGGGTCGCGGATTGGAACACACTTCATTCAGCAATTCGGTTTTCTGAGTCACATGTAAGCAAGGACACGACTCTCCACTCTGGCTAAGCCAATGGTCTGGTTATTGCCAAAAGCTTGACTTAGATGTGCATGTAAACATACTGACTGAGAGAAAACAAAGTTAACAGTTGAAATAACAGCAAATAATGCAACTGGAGAAAACTAAAAGAAAAAAAATAGAAGAGTTAAGAAAAGTGGTCAGTCTGTCCAACAGTAAAGCCTAGTTTATGCTTCTACGTGTGCGGAAGTGCGGAGACACACAGCACCATTATCCGTCGATGCAAGGACTTTCCAACAGTTACGTCAGGACGGATGGAGTAGAGCAAAAAAAAAAAAGTACAATCCTTTGAATGCAATCGAGAGCGCATGTCTGTGATTGGTCAGCCCAACATCATCCCAAGACAATTTCAACAGAACATTGCTCTATAGTCAATGTAATCAGTGGTCAACACAGTATGAATGTATTGAAAACGCTTAAATTGCAAGGCCCTTTTATCTAATATGGTCTTTTGGCGATTTCAAACACCAGGAGATGTAGAGAGAAAAAACACGACCACTGTGTTAGTTTGTTTACAAGCATTTTTAGAGTATTCAATAGGCTTCCATTCTAGTAAAAAGCTTTCCAGCTCAATCAGAACTCGCTCCCAGATTACCATTGCTCCTTGTGTGGAAGTGCATTTACAAGCTAAGATTTTAAAAAAATCGGTCCTCGACCAATGTAATGGTAGGCAGACCCACCAGAAAAGGTCTACACCCCCTGCTGTCCTGGCAGGGAATTGCTTTGCAACACTGGCACACCAACGGAGAAATAAAAATGAAAACATCTCCGTCAATATGTGAGTGTGGGTGCAGACTTGCTGACGGAGAAGCAAAAGCTAGGCTTAAGACTGTACAGCACCACAACTTCAGAAATAGCTCAGGATAACCCAGGATGTTAGAAAGAGACATGAGAGAGACAGAGCCAGAGATAACCATCTGTCTGGACTGCATTCCTGCCTGGCTGGCTTAGTTGCAGCAGATATGAGGAGGAATGGGCCAAACTTCAAGCAAGCTATTGTTGCAAATATTGTCAAAGTATATAAGTCTATAACATACCCCACCTGTAAAACTAAATACAGAAGCAAGGTCTTTATATTGGCAGCAGTTGTTGCTATGCTGTGTATTAATATAGGTGGAACTTGGTTGTGAAATGGATCTGCCCGCAGTCAAATAAAAATGTCAATAGATAAATGCCTGTAGATAAATGTGTTGTCTTTTTGAAACACAAGCTGCATTGATTTCTTCAATAATGTTTTCCTGTTGCGGTTTTTAAGGCTCCCTTTATTTTATAAGTCATATATTTGACTCCTTGGCCAATTAAAACTCACCTCCGTTCTGCCCAATACCACAACTACACGCAAACTGAGCTCCCTCACCGCATGGGCTGAGCATCGACGAGGAAAGCCACAGTTTTATTTTGAGTCCAGAATAGAGAAAAAAAAGTGCCCTCCCCCTCTGTAAACACTGGGAAATACTAACTTCAGCCGTGGAAGACCACGCAGCTTACCTCGTCCTCCTTCTCGTTTCTTAAACACAAACACGCTGCCCTTCGCTTGAAGCCCTCTCCGTCGTACGTCCTGGTCTGGTTGGCCTTGCATTTCATCATATATGCTCTATTCTTCAGGTAATACTATGAATATATATCTTAGAGGGTGTGTGGGGGATAAACCCTGGGTTGTCCCCTCTGAAGGTGCAACAGTTCCTCCTCTTCAAATTGTCCCAGTTAGAAACGGGGCTGTCGGTTCAGTCATTTCTGCGTGGAGACTAAAGTCAGACTGCATCTGCTCTGCGCGTTTACAGCTGCAGTCAACACGCATGGTTCAACAGACTGGCTCACATCTGTCAGAGGAAAGCTGCTGCTGCTGCTGTACCAGCTGACCCGACAGCGGCGCAACAAGCTGCCTCCTGCCGCCCAGGAGATCAGTGTTGGTCTTCCACAAGATTAACCCTTACCAAGGGTAGCCTATGTTGATATTATTCCCTCCACAGGTAAAAGATGATAATGTGCTGGAAATCCTAAATATTTATTTTTAAGCGCGTGCTTTAACACCTGGTCTTTCTCTGGATTACCAAAGCGACCAAAAGTACAATAATCGAGCAAATAATTTATCCAATATTTATTCATATTGTAATAAAAATGAAAACAATAGACATACAGTGAAGAAAAAAACTATCAATCACGTATTTAAAATGTAACTAATTAAGTACTGTTAGATGGAAATATTGTAAACAACAATTTACAGTAATTTAAGTCCACCGTCAATTAATAAACTGTCATTATACCATGTAAAATAGGACCCAACATCTGATTGGTTAGTTTTCACAGCTACAGTACTTCTCTGTCTGAGCCTCTTTCATAAATAGAGCCACTGCTGCTTTAAAATTTCATGTACTCTGGTTTAAGGTCCCATAGAAATCAATTCTGGCACTGTAGTTTTTTTCTTTAGCTACACTTTTCCTGGACAGAGTCATTAGCCACTCTTATAAAGTAGACTGTGGAAACTTTACACTGGACCTAGTGCAACTTGGTCTGTGCCTCACCACCCCTTCTATGGACTCTGAGACCTTCATTTCTAAATGAAAGGTGTGGCAAATCACCAGGATCCATCAGAGCCACAGCGACAAGACCCTCACACCGTCACATCTCTACCCTTATTATCACAAGCACATCCTTGTGCTCTGCGCAGGGTGCCACCAATTTCGATTCCATGGACTTACCAGTATCATATGAACCCTGCCCACAACAGCAAATATGGCAAGGTGCACAACAAGGGCCCGGGTTGGATTTGATCCCACAACTCCCAGGTGAGAGTCATGCACACTACCCTGTCAACCAAAGGAATATCCCTGTGGCCAATCAGGCAGGGCACATCATCCATCAGAGCCATAGTGACAGGACCCTCACACCGTCACAAAGGCAAAAATGTGCTTTCATCTGTACGGGGAAATTCAAATCACTGATCAATGGTTCAGGCATTTGTCTCCTCAGCTCAGGTAAAATACTTCTGAAGTTGTACCTGTTTCAGAAGTGGCTTAAGACAAGGAAATCAACAGTAAAGACCATATCCTGATTCATGTGTGGTGGCTTTTTGAAATAGTATATAACCTCAGTCTGCATCCTTCTAAATGTCCATCAAACTGTACTGAATTGGCTTTGCTTTATGATCCTTTAACGGAAATGGCTATCCTTGTTTACTGTATACCTTTTTCTCACACATTTTTACTTCCACTGAACTTTCTGTTAAGCTTTAGCCATTTTCTTTTGTTGCTTACTAACCTTCTTGGGGAGGTTGTCCAAGACTCTACTGGACATCTGTCATGTCATCAGCCCTCACATTGAAATATCCCTGTATTAAAAAATTTAAATAAAAAAAATTTCCCTTGTGATATTTTAATTTTCTGAGAAAATGAATTATACGATATCATTTTCTGTGTACTCCATTCTCAAGATTCCCTTTTTAAGCTGCTACATATTTTTAATAAATATAAATTGATATTTAAATGGCTTAAGCATTATACTAAACTTTCAGCAAGGGTGAAACACATACAAATACATTAGAGTAAATTGTAGTCTTTTTATGGAAATTGCCAGTTTTCTGCTGCATATAACACTCATACATTTTGTCATGAATAATTCAGATTTTTTTTCCTGTATTCCTCTAAAGAGAATAGCCATAATTTTGTTTAGATTTAGGCAACACCTGGAGTTTTCAGTATATATAGACCTGGGGATCCACAGTTCAGTGACTCACTCTAGTGGTAGAGAAGGGTTTACACACCCGCTTTAATAATGAGCACCACTTAAGTGTGAGTTTCGTAGAAAAAATAATAATTTGCAGGACAGACTAAAACCCATTCAGTTTAATTTTTTTGTTTAAACTATTTTTGACTCAGATTTTAAATTGAATAAAGTTGAAACCCTACCTGGGTTTCAAAATGTGGAAAAACGTGTACAGTAAATTATACCATTTAACTCACTAATCCCACATCGAACCTCTTAAGAATCACACACTTCTGTTTTTATTAATCAACAGTTTATTTACAGAACTTAAAAGTTTTCAGGTGAACAGTTTCATAGTATTTTGAGCAGCAATCCGCCACTTCTGAGTTTTAAGGAATTTACACACTGAACTGAACAGAGACCACAACAGCTTGGAGTCAGAGCTGTCACCTGTCTGTGTTTGATACATGGACAGTCCGTCGTCTCAACGCTACCCAGGAAGCTCCTATCCCAACACCTGTTCCCATCACGTCACAGGGCATCTCATGGCTCAAGTGTAACCACTCCTTTGTGAAATAAATATTAATGGAAGCAGGGAAACATCTGAGCCTAGCAGACTCGAGGAAGATAGGAAGAGTAGTTAGTAGAGGAAGAGTGAAAAATGTCATAAAAACATCAGAGTTCTGTAATAACGCATTGCATGAAAAACACAGAAAGGTCCACAATCTCCATCATTCTTTCAGTCTGACCATCCAGATGCGTACAGGGCATCCCAAGTTAACGGAGAAAGAGAGATTAAAAGGACAGTGGCAGGCTCAGTTTGGATTTTAGTCCTATTACAGCTAATGAGACCAGAGGCACCTAAAGCAGCAGATCTACACAGGATAAAAATCCTCTACTGGAGTATACAGTGGGGGTAATAGTTGTAGTTAAATGGTTTTATTAAACAAACAGTGACACAATAAAATAAAATTAAAACATAAAAAAGGTACATCAAATTTCACATCTAGCCAACCTCTCGTCTCCACCGAGTCTGCTGCTTCGCCTTCCCCACTAAAGCCACATTCCTCCAGAAATATGGGGCGTTAAGACACCCTCTCCTCCCATTTGGACAACGAAAGCCAGGTGAGTAGATCTAAAACCTCTGCCCATGCATTTTGAATAGTAGTGAGTTAGGACATAGACGAGTCATTCAGTACTAGTGTGCATGGAAATCACAGAATATCAGCAGTTGTTTTCACATATACATTTATATATAAAAAAATAAAAGGCTGTGTCCTTTAAATGCAAATGAAGCCAGAAGAGGACTTGGCAGCACATGAGTTGTGTTCACTTGACTTTAACTTGTGTTTCCACCTGTGGGGGGCTGCTTTACACTTCATTTTTGTTTCCAGCATAAAGCCTGGTCCATGTCTTGGCTGTAGAAACAAAAACAAAGTATGGATTTGAATTCAGCAACTTTATTCATGATACAATAAATTATGCCCAAATCGATTGAATAATAATAAAAAACACAAATAGGGGTTCATGTCACAGAAATTGAAATTTTAAACCTTGAACTTTTACATGTTTGAAAACACAATACCCTTGTGTTTTTTTGGATTTGGAAGTGATAGACCTACACATTAGCAAAATTGTTCACTGTACTATTTTTGTGTTTAGTTTTTTTATAAAATAAGAATCTAAAGCAGGTTCTATCTTTGTATTCATCCACTTTTAATCAGTTAGCCCTGAATAAAGTCTAGTTCAGCCAACAGTTTTGCGAACGTGTCAGAGGTTTGTTGGAGAACAAACAGGATCATGATGCTTTAGCCTATCAAATGGGGGTGGGGGTATAGCATACGTATAAACCTAAAATGGTTGTGTGGACCTAAACTGACAGGCCAGGCAAAGAGAGCATTATTGGAGAAGCAGCCAAGAAGTTTGTGGTAACTGAGAGGACAGCAATTGGTCTTGCATAGTACAAATCTGGGACCTCATTTAGAAAACATTGCGTAGAATCCTTACTAAAACTGTACTGAGTCAGAATTTTTTTTTAAACAAATGTTCCTATTGAAAACCTCGAGCACCCACACCTGCACGCAAATTCCTCTATAAATCCAACTCTTCCTAGAAATACGCTCAGGTAATTTTGGATCCTATACTGCCTCTGCCACGCCCACTTTCTGCTGTAAGCGGTCAGTGCAGGTCAGTCCCTATTAAGTATTCTGCATAGACTTAAGCCTGCTGATTTGTGACATATCACCGGGAACCATGGGAACCAAGATGTCATGGACATAATTTCACTGAGACTGAAATCGAGGTTTTTGTTTTTGATGTGGAGGCACAGAAAACGTTTTATTACAATCAATCATTTATCTATTTAACTTTTAATCAGCCAAAAGTTGACCAAGGTGCTTCACAATAAAATGACATAATAATAGTTGGTAATCAGAAAATGTATAAAACGACAAGACTAAAGAGGTAGAAAAATAAAAGCAGCAGCAGTAGAAGCGATAAAACATACGACAATAAATAAACTATGAAATATATGATTAATTCTTGTAGCAACAATAAGATAGGAATAAAAGCAAATTAACTAATAATGACTATATTACAGAGCACCAGCTCCTCATCAACAGACTAATCTTACTTTAAACACAAACACAGTAGCTTGGATTCAATCTTACCTCAACGACAGACACTGTGTTGTGGTTGAAAAAAAATATGAAAAAAATAAAATAAAAATCGTTTTAAGATCTTGCAGCATGGGAGTGCCACAAGGTTCCATTCTTGGCCCCTTGCTGTTTACACTGTACGTAAATGATCTACCAACTGTGTAAAGTTGTTATACATGCTGATGACACTGTTATATGCTCATGGCAAAACTGCTGAAGCAGCTCAAAAATTGACGGACAAAATGAAAAAAAAAAAAAACAAGTCTGTCTGTGGCTGAAAAACTCATACATCACCTTGAATTTAGATATGACCGTTTCAATGTTCAATGTTCAATTTGATGTTCAAATTTATGCAACGTTTGGATGAGTCTACCAACTGTATCATGGTGGCACTCAAATCGCTTAGTGAGCTGCTCCAGACAGAGTAAATTGGCTGAAATGTCTGTGTGTATTTTAAGTCTTGCTTTAATTCTATTTTACATTTTTAAAATTATTATTTTCTCTCGTTTGCTTGCTTGCTTAGTTTAGTTTGTTTTTTTATCTGTCCTGTCTTGTGTGGCTTTTGGACAGGAGTCTGGCGAATAAACTGAATTGAAATTTAACATGGCCAATTCAGAAACATTTGAAATTCCCTCACAACCTCAGGAGCTTCCCTAAACGCAATGATTGTTCATCTTTTTCTTTAATGTATGACACGTTGGTCACAGGCTTGTAAATCTGTCCTAAGGCCACTTGAGTCATTATATAAAAGCACTCTAAAGATTCACGATAAGAAAAGACCTGTCCATCACTTTCAAATGCTTGTCAAAGACAAATTTCTCAGTTTTGAAAATCTGATAATCCACACAAATCTGTGTCTAATGTATAAGATCCCCCATCACACCGCTGCTCCTCCATTAAAAGAGTTAATCTCGTTAAGGTCAGAAACAGTAGCTTGAGCCGATAGATCTAAAGTGCAAGGCAAATACAGGATCCCTAAACGCAGGACTGCATTTGGAAAGTCTGCTTTTTCTTGTGCGGCCATTCGTCAGCTCCGTTACTTACAGAGCTGATAACAAGCATAAACTCCTATACCTTCTCACGCCTGGTTAAGAAATGGCATTTGTCAAATCAAATTTGTAACCATATGTGATTGGATGTATGCATCTATGTATGTATTTATTTACTGAGGTCTATATATAAACGCAGACCTGAGTAAATTAAAGGTGTACATAAGATTTCTGGTTGTTGTGTTTGTAAAGACTAAACCTTTTTATGATCATAAATGTCAGTGCAAGTGCCATTACACTGTATTATGTTTTTATGCATCTTTATCAGAACATCAGCCAGCCCAGGGTCGACTGGTGGAAATTAGCATTTGAGCTATAACCTGGTACAATGCATCTCTCCCCTTGAGTTTAATGTTTATGTACATTATCCCTGTTTTTTTCTTTATAAGTTCAAAATTTAAATTCTGTAACTGCAGGAAAATTGGTTCACTAGAGATAAAGTCCCAATAAACTAGACTGAAGAGTCATTGCAACTTGAGAAAAATTCAAGAGGTATAAATTTGCAAGGCACTACAAAGCCTAAGCAGCATCAAGTTAGGATTAAACCTAAAAAGCCAGACTCAATGGCAGCATGACGGCATCCATTGCTCCCAGTCCAGGAATCATTGCAGCAACGTTCTGTTTTTAAGCATAAGCCGGAGACCGCAATGTGTGTCGTCTCTGGCCACTCACTGCACAGTAATGTGTGATCATGATGAAAATTGTGTGTTAATCATGTTTTTTTAAAGGGAAAATATTAAACTTCTACTTTTTCTTTGGATATACCAAAACAGGAAAAAAATACTGTAGCAGTTTACCTATGGAATAGTAGATTTTAAAGTAACTGACCCACCATACTAATACTGAATCAAGATAAATACACCTTTTCTATCTATTCAATTTACCTTACTTTCATGTTCTTTCATAATATGAAGTGTTACTTTAAGACAGATTGATGATTTCAACCCTCTGGAATTTAGACAGAGGGGAGTTTTCAAGTAGGTGTGAAGTGCTGGCATAAAATAAATCTACGGCGCCTCCGTCACTTGCTGGTTGTGTCATTCTGGCTAAATTATGTAAGCGCACAACGCATGTGACATACTCGAGCATCTGGTTTGTAGAAGCAGCTTAAAGAAGACCTTATCCTAGTGGCCAGATGGCAGAACTGTTGACCTTTATTACCAAGAGAACTCCATGCCAAACATTGTTATTCACATTCTAGTCTGGAGTACACAGATTGTAAACGGATACTCTGAGCTTCTTCTACACTCTCCGTTTACAGATAGCAAGAAAAGTGGCCTCATGATGACTTAATAACCAGGGAAAAAAACATTATTCCACCTTACTCGTGTTTTTCAACAAAATGTATGATGCGGATTGGGAAAACACAAAAAAAAAGGATTTGTATTAAATGAATCAATACATGTCCAGAGCTCAACTTTTGTCTTTTTAATAGCCTTCAAGTAAAGAAATATCAAAGTTAGCATAATTTTCGTTAAAAATGTCCAAATATTTCTTTGAAGCCCTCACCTGTTTCTATGGCTTCCACTTCATTGGACTTCCACTTCTCTGCAACATCATTTGCTAAGGGGTCGTCAGGATTCGGAGCGCTTAGCAAAGCCTGGATAGATAGCAGCACTGTTCGAATCTGCAGAGCTGGTGACCATTTATCTGAAAATGTGATCAGAGACTAGTGAAACCAACAAACTGCAGTCAATGGACTAGAGACACGCTGTGTTGGTGGAACAGAACATGAGGTATAGCAAAACGCTTAGTTGGGGAGAGAGCAATCATGAGAACAACAAATACTTTATTGAAGAACAATTGGTTTATGTAGATAAGAAACTGAATTACTTTAAAAACTAGAAAAAAAATATGTATATATATATATATATATATATATATATATATATATATATTGAATTGGAGAATGTGAAAACCATTTGGCCTACCTTTCAAAATGTCCAGACATATTCTTCCCAGCTTGTCCACATTGGGATGATATATTTTTGTCATGAAACGCACTTTAGGAGCCGCCATGGGATACTCCTCAGGTAAAAAGAGTTCTAGTTTAAATGTGCCTCCCTCAAACGGTGAGTCCTGAGGTCCGGCGATGACTACGTGAAAGTAGCGAGCGTTGCCTTCATCCGGCTCTGCCTTGATGCCCGGCACGGGCTCTGCAAGCAAGCGCTGGGTTTCCTGGTGATACAAAATGCAACAACATACATTTATCAGTATTTTTTGTCAGTGAGGTCGTGGAAGACCCATTTTCATCATTGCTTAAACACAGTGTCCCCAATACTCTCCATGAGCTCCTGATGTTAGTCACTTGGTGGTGGCCATGAAGGACAGAGAACATAAACTCCTCACATAAAAACGTACAAAAGACTAAATCTGGGAAACGTCCTGCAAAACCACAACATACTTTGTTTCTGCATCTTTCAGGATGGATAAAATGGCTTCTCTTCAGACAGATGATCAATGAACGAAGATTAAGGAACTAAAAAAAACTGAAAACTTATGAAAATAGATTCCACAGATTCACAGTCGTAATGTTGGTCCTGAGTATTATATGGAAAACATTAAAAAACAGACAACAGCCTTAGAATAGGGAAGGGTCAGCCTTTGGCCAGGTTTAATTAATCGATTGAAGTCACAAAGTTATGACAAAGAACATCATACTTTTTCTAAACAGGTAGCAAGTGGTGATACAGATTGAGCATTCCAAAATTATGCCGTGAGATCCAAAAACAGATGGCGGATTCAACACCTTACATACTTTCTACGCACGTCTCTCTTGGTCTAGCGTTAAACAAGAATTCGGCGCCCAGCTCGATGGAAACCAGATGTTCTTCTGGATATACTTAGCATAATAACATAACAACCTGCCAAGTTTAGACAAATGTTTCCTGGACATCCTTAGCAGGTCACAATGACTGTCAAGCTTTGGACAAACAATCAGCTGGCAGTATCAAGGATTTCTTGCTGATGAGGGGAGAGCGATATGCAGCTCTAGTGCAGAAAAAAAGATAAGCAGTTATTTTAGCAGTATTATAACATTAATATATTTGTGAGTTTAAATCGCACTAACCAATCTGATGGGGAGGTGAGGCAAGAATCTGGTGATATGATATGCATCACAATAGAGGGGGACGATATGATATATTGTTATACCAAGAGGAAGACTGTATATTGTGATTTTTAAGGCTGATTAAAACTATAGAAAAACTGTTGCATAATAATGTTCTTTAAAATATTATGGTTTCTTTCTATGGTTCAGCTTCAAACAGCCTTTTAATTCAGTGTTTGATACCCACTCCATTCTGTATTTCCAGCTTAAACTCAGAAGTCATCATCAGTGAAATCTGTGATTTTAGTGTGCAGTCGATTTTAGAAAATGTTTTACATCGGAGCACAGGTGTTAATACGTGGCGCTTCAAGCAGCAACACGCCGGGGTTATTATTTGCTCTGCCTGAGCCAGACCTTTGTGGGCGGAGCTGTTGGGCTACAAACGCTCCGGTGTAGTGCGAAAATCTGTTACCCTGAAATATTCTGTTCCCCCGTTAGGTTTAGGCACTGGTTCCCTAAGAGTAGGGTTGGGAAAATGGTCAGTTTATGGTTAGGTAATGCTCATCCAATGTTAGGATTAGAAAAATACTTTTTTAATTGGTCTCGAATGTTAAGATTAGTAAGAAATCAACCGGTCAGCCAATCAGAAACGACAAAAGGTTAGGGAAAACATACCCACGTAACACCAGGGGGAACAGAATATTTCAGGGGAACAGATTCTCGCACAACACCGGCACAGGAGGACAGCCGCTGGCCTCTGTGCAGCCGTCACAGTGTTTTGTTTTTTTCTTGACTGTTGGTCCATGCCCAAACTGATAGGTGGCAACAACGCGTCTGCAAGCCCATAGATGTGCAAGCTCACTCCTCAATGCTGGTCACTCAAACGGCTGTGCAGGAGGCTGCGGCCGCAACACAGGGAGATAAGGGACAGATGCATGAGCAGGTAGAAGTTCTCCAGACAAAAACAGGGATAGTAAGTATAGGAGGATAATTACTTACTAGGTAATCTGACGTTAGCAGATATTATTTCAGGTTTCTACATTTTTACCTATACCCCAATGAAACAAAACTATTGAGTTTTTACAGTTGGTTAGCAAAAAACACAGTATAAACATGCAACAGCATGAATGCAGAAGGAATATTTAATAATTAAAGTAATTAAACCATTTTTGTGCACACTGCAAAAACTGCCCATCTAATCAAGTCAAAACATCTTGTTTCCAGCTAAAAAGTATTTTAAATCTTGGTTTGAGACTTATATACTGAGCAAGAGCAGAAGGTGTTAGTTTATTAATCTTAGTTTCAGTAGGCTATATATATATATGTCTTAGTTTTTACAATTCTCACCAAATGCAATTTGTGTAGTTTCATTTGCAGATTATTTCACTTAAATTACAAGCTTTCGACTAAAATCAAGTAATTTAAGGGTTAGGTTAGTACCATTTGCCAACTCATACCATCTGTTTGTGTGATTTAGGTAGCCACCCCACCTATTGACCAGCAGATAGACATTTAAAGAGTGTCGTTTATTTCTGTGAGTATTCAAATTAACTGTATAATCAGAGCCTCTTTGCATTGTGATTTATCAGAACTCATACTATTTGTTTTTTTGTGTTTTAGGTAGTCACCTCATCTGTATATTGTTCAGCAGAGAGACAGGGAGCGTTTATTTCACAGCGAGTATTCACACTATGCTTTTAACATATCTTTAAGTCAACATCAGTGATGATGATATAATTTGGATGGTAAAATATCAAAGGGTAGGATTTAAAGTGGACCTGGCATGAAATCTGCATTTTTTGAGGTTTTTGATCATATCTTTTAGTTCCCCCAGCCGGCCTACGGCCCTAAGGGGTTAAAATTACTGATTAGTTTTTCCTTAGTTCCGGGGTATGTCGGCCTACATCGTGAAATTAGCACTCAGAAACGGGCGGTTTGGCACTTTGGCATATGAGGACACGTTTCGGCATAGTACGTGTTGAGTTCCAGCCAATTACCCCCTTTCCCGAACTACACCCTGCAAGTCCTTCCCTCCACGGCGCAGAGAGCTACGGTAACAGGCAAACAACAATCCATCATTATGGAGCCCAGACCGCATCCAAACTGCACTGTACCTGGGTGTACAAAAGAGAACATAAATCTTTTTGTCCTCCCCACTTCTGAGCCACTGAAAGCCTTGCGGATAGATTTTATTTATGCAGGGAATGTGCCCGACCGACTGCCGAGGCGTGTGGTAGTTTGTGGCAAACATTTCTTGGACGACTGTTTTTCCAACTTGGGATAATACAGCAGTGGATACGCAGATAGTCTTAAAGGAGACATATCATGGAAAATCCACTTTTTTAGCCCTTAAATGCATGTAAATGTGTATTTTGGGTGTTTAGGAGTGCAGACAACTTACATTTATTCTCTTCTGGTGCTGTGTTTATATCTTTACATTCTTTTTTGGTCATATTTTTCAGTCTGTTTAGTTTTCTCCATTCGCTGTTACGTTTTCTTGTCTATTACGTCACAGCATTTGTTGTTGAACTGCCAAAAAAGGTAATGAACTTCCAGGTAACCAATTTCGTGAAGCCGCAATTTTTTCTCCCCAACAGCGATTTTGTAGTCCAAGGTCAGTCATGTCGGAATAACAAGAAAGCAAGTCAAGATGTTCAGTTATTGGGTGTATTATCCCACACAAATCCCTACATCGACCCCCAGCATCAGAGACTCTGAGAAGTGCCTGGTTAAATTTTATTTTTTGTGGAAATATACCGAAATCCGTGGGGAAAGTTATCCTCGTTTGCGCGAAGCACTTTGAGGACGAGTGCTTCAGCAACCTCGGTCTGTGTCAGGAGGGATTTGCCAAAAAGACTTGGTCTGATTGAGGGGTCAGTTCCTTCTCTCCACGGAAATGACAGACAAAGCAAAGCGGTGAGCTTCAAATAACACTAAAATGACAGTAAACTTTATTTTAGACATGAATGTTGTGTGTTGATTTGTCGTACGGGCGATTGTTTTGATAGTTGTAGCATTGTACATTCTGCTTCTGTTAGCGATGTGTGCTAGCTTTTAGCTGAGGATATAACTGTACTGCATGCTTTGAATAAAATGATTGAGCTTTTTTTGCCGGTTTTTGTCATGGGGTACACATTATGTACAGGAATTTAGCGACGATCACTTCGCAATAAAAAGTTTATCTACCGATAGAAATCGAAACGCTGCTATCAGACTACAAAAATGTCTGAACGGGGTGGAGCGGAACGCTCTGTAACCTGCAGGGGGCGGGGCATGAAATGTTTCGCTTACATTTAAAGGGACCGCACGAAAATGAGTTGCTCTAAAGATGCTCCTCAAAACGGTATAAGGAGGGTCTGTGGGGCTACAATAACATGGAATTCAGACCAAACAGCTGTGGTTCTACTTTACATAGACAACAAGTGAATGATTTACACGTGAAAAGGAAGGATTTAAAAGCATGATATATCTCCTTTAAACTTCTACCAGGATTAATACCAACTCAACGTGAGCCAGAAAATATCCCTGTACAAGTAATCATATTTCCCCAATAATTTCCTTCAGCTGTTAGTAGACATCGTGGCATTGTTTGAGTTGTTCGCTTTTAAATTAGCTTCATAGCTAACATTCAGAATTAGCTTCACAGCTAATACCCCAGTTTGTTTATGTAGCATTGCTGCTAGTATACTTTTATTTCGGGGAAAAAAGATTATATATTAGTTGAACATTCGAAATATTGTTAGAGACTCATTGACCACAGACACGCATAGCCTAGGCCCCGCCCTCCGAAACCCAGTCATTCTGTGCTAATGCTAACAGAAGGGCTACCTCGTCACTCCTGCAATTCTACAACAAGGCTAAATTACGACAAGCGATCCTTTGATATAGTATTAAGGTGCTTAGTGTGGCTAAAAAGGGCCCAAATGTTACTGGAATTTCATGCCAGTTCTACTTTAAGTATTTTGAGACCTGTGTGTGTTGCTGATGAGTTTTCACATGCATCTATTGTTGTGGGCTGGGCCTAGTCAAAGTCCAGGGCTGTTTTTTAGTCCCAGTCCGCCACTGTTAGCAGCACTTACCTGCTCTAGATGTCACTTGATTGTGGGTAGTCATGTGACTCATTTTTTACACATCTTTTTTTTTTTTACATACCAAATTTACCAGCACATGAAAAGTATGTTGGTAACATACATACATTTCAGTATCGGTAAATTTTCGGTATACCACCCAGCCCTAATATATATATATATATGTATATGAATAACTGGATACATTGCTTTCGAATATTGATACAGTATCGTGACAAAACAATTTGCGATATCCTCCTGTCTTTGACGTTTCCTTATCATCATAGATGCCCTTCTTGGTTTTCTGTGCACTGCTGAATGTGACTATTTTTCCCTGTGCTTCAAATACAGTCATGCCACTACAGTAAGGTTACTTTCAGAAATACTGAAATGTGCTGCAAATTTGCAGAATTATGTCATCATGTTTTCCATGAGCCAACAAAACTATCAGTTATTTATCTTTCATTAGTAAAGCTTCGGGTTTGTTACTCTAAAAGAGCATCTGACGTTAACCGTGTCTCTTTAGAACCACGTTAAACTTAAATGAGAGGAGCAAAAGAATAATGGATAAGGAAAAAAATCAATCAATCTACCAGTAAAGTTACAGCCCACACATGCGACCACCGTTTTCTGCATCTTTTTCCGCTGTGCAGCTGTGAGTGAGATTCCTGAAATGTTTCAGATAACCCACAGACAAAACCGTGCAGTGAAAACACAGACAGAAGAGGGGCTCCCTGTCCCAGTCTCACGCTCGGGGGGCTCAGTGGCTAGGCCCACTAAGTACTGTTCCCAGCCCTTCCACCTTTCCCACCAACTTTAGACAGTCTGCGTGCTTCTTTACACACCTCTCAAACGTTTGCTATTCACAGAAAACCACTTCCTTCTAAAATACTTTTATTTATAGGTTAGTTTGTCAACATAACCTCATAATACTGTGGGCAGACTGACAGTGTTAAAGAACATATTGCAGGTTAAAGATTTTCTAAAATGTCTAAAAATTACTATTTGAAAGGTTTGAGTGTATTATGATTTTTTTACGATACATAATGGCACAAATTATGATTAAAACCTTTTATAATCAAGATGTGTGACATGAGCAGAGAGTTGCATGCTAGGTGCTGCTTGTTGTGGCGAGTAGGTAGTTACCAGGTAAAGTGTTTGTGTTATCTAGAGTCCATGTATTCATTAGTTTGGGACTGCAATCATTTTTTCCCTAAAACTATTATGTTTATGAAGGCTGTACAAACACCTGCCTTTCAGGATATCAAGTCCACAGATTTACAAATAAAAATAAAAGACAACCATAATGGCACTATATTCCATAACTGGGTGCGTTTTGTGCAGCTGATAACACTGGACCGCACTTTCTGTTTCGGCATTGAAAAACACTAATTTCAGACTGGAGTATTAAAATCCCAGCGATGGAGTTTAAAATGGGATACTGTAGTAAAGATCAGGTGTGACTCAAGCAAGGCGCAGTGCCTTCGGTGCATACAACCTTATAGGGACCGCTGCTTGTGGATCTGCAGCAGGCAGGAGACATGACTGCGGATCCATCACAGACTCAGCTTTACGCTTTCATGTCCACTTGTTTCATATTAGAGATCAGACAAAGTTTGGCCAGAAATTTTGTCAAAAGACAAGGAGAGGGAGAACTACAGGTAGTTGCAACAATAAAAGGGGATGTGAATTTAGATTGTTGATGATGAGAGGAAGGTTTGAACAAGATAAAAAATGAACAATTAATTTAATTAATACAAGCATGACATAAACTCAGGGCCGAAAAGAACTTTTCTCCGTTTTGGAAACATAAACGATGCATATTTTAAAAAATGGCCTTTTTCCCCACTTGGCAGATTTTGGTTTTGAAAGCAATTTATTTTAGATAAATTTTAGACTCCTCATAGGCTCACATCTTGGCTTTGGTCCACAATGACAGAAAATTCATGGAAACATGTTAATGTCTGTCATATCATTGACTTAATGGACAAGAAGTCAATTTCTGGCTGGAAATGACAGGAGGAAATAAAAAAAAACAAGAAAAAATCTGGGTCCTTTTGCCTAAGCCATTACTTTTATTTTTTTGTTTGGAATGGCAAGTTTGCACCCCCCCAAACGTGTCAAACATAAATAAGTAAATGAGCTGCACAGAGCCAAAGATTGGCAGTGTTTTGCCTCATTTCAAGCACATTCTTATTTTATAGTTGATCCATAATTAACTTGGCTGTGGATTATTGCTGCCATGTCAACAGAAAACCTTGTCAAGATAAAATAAGTGATAGTTACATTGACAACTATATCCGTTCTGACCATCAAAATGTTAAGACTCCATCCAACAGGCTGAATATTACATTGAGATGCAAAAGGCAATCCTAAAATACTCTGGATGAATCCCTTCATTTAAAACAGCCCTCCACCAAGTTGGAAGTACACAATCTGGTGTCCAATATTACTAGGATTAAGAGAGTATACAAAAACAAGTAAAGTTTTTAAAATTAAAAAAGGTGACTATATAAATAAAACATCCCTCCCTTTCTAATAAATGACAGACTCTTGCTTGAAAAGAAATATAGAAATGAAGGAGTAGCTATTGTTTAAATTGGAATAAACGCGATTTCTGCATTACTCCAGTAGATAATTATTATTTGGTGATTATCATATTAAGTTTCCATTTGACAGATACGCGCTCGTAAGGTTATTAACTTTCAATGAATGAGAAATCATCACGGTTTACAAAAAATACCGCATAATGCGTTTTATTTTTGATGTTTTTGTGGTTTACATTAGTTGGTTTCTAAAATTATCTCGGTAATAAATTAGTAACATTTTAATGAACCTGCATCATTCCACAGTAATCGCTAAGAAGCTACCAATGCCATGGACTAGCACAGTTGGCTAGCCGGTTTCCTCAGCACGAAAACACACAACTAGAGAAGAGGCTGGCTAAAAAAAATAGACGTATGAAACTTGAGCCACTGCCACTACTTGTGACTAATCTTTTTCACCCAGTAAAGGTATTTTAAGACTCTGAGAATCGCTGTTTCGGGGCACAGAAATGAAGCGGAAGTTACTTTATCAAACCGACACTAGCTCGACTGATGCTAACACAGGAAACTGTGCAGCGGACTGAGAAAAATGTTGCTTTATATTTAAACTATACATCCCTAGTTTTAATCACTGCTGAACATATCATTCTTTCAGAAATAAATACCTTAATAATCCTGCGGGGCAGTCCTGTCATTTTTCCTAAATGCGGGCTTTTAGCGTTCGGTGCCTCCTTCTCTCTGTAGCTGGCATTGACAGCAAACAGACGCTTCCTAGTTCCTGCGTGATGACGACAGAAATAAAAGGACTGTTGCGTCAATATGGCAAGGCTCGCAGAAGCGCTATCTTAAAAAAAAAAGAAAAGAAAAAAAATGCCACTATACCCACTATAGCGACAAAAAAATACGATATACTGGAAGGCTCTTAGGGGGAAAAAAATCAATGATCAATCATCTCTGATGTACTGAAGGATAGAGCTGCTACCTGAGCAAAAGAACAAAACAAAAACAGAACTGTATCATGTTATTTCGTGAAAACTTGTTTTTCACACAATACTTTTCACGTTTATAAATATATTGTACAAACGTGAAATTTTTTTTTATTTTAATAGTAAAATTTTTACATTATCAGCACATGTTTTTTTGTTTGAACTCAAAATGTTTGCTTCAAACATACTGAAGTTGATAACTGTACAGATCAGTGCGTGCAAAAATTTGTCATTTACTGGAATTAATTAAGTTCTATTTTATGCTTGGATTGAGGCATCCAAGAGGAGATTATGCAGGTACTGAGCAGCTTGGACAGTATTGTGATAAGTATGCGGTCAAGGAACCTAAAACGTATGGGGCTGTACAGGAGGAAGAATGAGTCTGATCCGAAGTGGCTGCATTTCTTACTGATCAGCTGGAGGGACATCGGATACAAACCGCACCAGCTGAATTACATTCAAGCTTGTCATGTTGTAAAGGGTTATTATTTTCAATCATATATATATATTTTTTTTGTTAATTGTATTAATGTCATTTTTCGTTATAATAGTTAGAAATGCATATTGTGTGAAAAAAAGTCTCAACAGAAACAGGTGCAACAGGAGATGTTAATTTTGTGAGACTTAGAGCTGTGGTATGTGAGCAAGAAGCAGCAAAGGGTGAGACATGGGAAAATACAAAGAGATAAACAGAGCAGAAAGAAACGTGTTATGGTAACAAAAAGAATGAACCAATCATGTGCAAATTTAAAATATAAAAATGTGATGTTCAAACAGGCCTAAGGAATTTGTCAGTCCCTGTGAGCTGACCCAGGGCAAGGTACCCCTCTGTAAACCGAGTATTTGATCTGTTTTAATAAACTTAAAGAACTGGATTGCTCTTCCGTGATCTCTGATAAAGTAACACATATCCAACTAGAACTGAGGGTTTTATGCAAGGCGTTTAGTTCCAACAGTTTTCACTCAGAGCACTGTTAGACATTTACTGAAATATCTCAATCCTTATGTGGTTGACTTCAAACAAAAAAGTTTTCATGTAATAACATGATATTATGTTGTACAAATGGGATAATATATTGTACAAATGTAAAAAGTATATTGTTCGAACAATAACGTTTTCACGTAATAACGTGATACAGGTCTGTTCATTCTTTTGCCCGGGTGGCAGCTTTATGCTTCCGTTCTGATGTTATTCCAAATCATACTGATTTTTGTATTGTATGTTTTATTTAAAAATCTATATGATTGACCTTTCTAGTTAATCATTCCTGTTCTCTCATCTTGATGCTAAAAATTTAGGGATTCTTTTTTTTAAGAAGCTTTTCTTTTAGAACATTTTTGTGTAAAACATAAAATCTGAAGAAAGAAAACCAAGTGTATTATTATTAAGTATCTATTGTTAGGGATGCAATGAGACCACTTTTTTCAAAACCAATACCATACCGATACTTGGATCAGAGTACTTACCGATACCGAGTACCAATACCGATACTTCTTATACATAAAAAAATTGGTATGAATTGAAAGACAGGTTTTATTTTCTTCTTTGCTTGTTATAACAAATGTTGGTGACTTCGATAAAAAAATTATCTATTAATAAAAATGACCACAAAACTACAATTTGAAAATTAAAAATGAAAATTTTCTGTGAAAATATTGCAGAGTTTCCACATTTTAAGTATCGGTTTGTGGTATCGGTTAACTTTAGCCGATACCGATACAAGTATATTAGACGGTATTGGGGCCAATACCCAATACCAGTATCAGTATTGGTGCATCCCTATCTATAGTTCCGTTTGAAATATATAACCAGATTTCACTTTAGTGAGAAGAGCCTTTCACTTCATTGCCCATGGAAAACATCATTCTTGTTCAGTCTGTAACTAATTTGATTGTCATGAATGTTAACATTTGACATGCTAAGCCCTGTACAGTACAGTCTAAGTCTTATGTTTATTTATTTGTTTACTTTTGGTTTCATTTTTTGAGATGTGCATTATTGGAATTTCTACTTTTAGACAGATTGTCAACTGCCTTAAATGTTTTCCACTTGGGACTAATCGTTCTTGAGTTAAAAAAGTTTTAAAAGGGTTCACAACCTTTCACAGTTTGGTTGACAACAGCACATACTTCTCCAGTCATTCCTGTTGCCAGTGTGTAAGCTCATACTTTTGTTCTCCAGAGCAGTAATGGTTTTATGGTGATGATCAAACCTGCTGGTGACGATCAGGTAAAAAGTGCCATAATATGCAGCACCTGGGTCCGCTTTCTGTTTTATTTTATTTTTTTGGAAGCATCAAGGGTGTACTTACGTTTTTTGTTTGTTTTAACACCTATTATTTCTTTGAAGCTTAGATTTGATCTAATAAATAATGAAATTCTGGACCCTGTTGTCAGTAATGTACAGGTGAGGCTTGTCCTTCACATTTTTAAACCTGGTAAGTGGTGAATTAAATTTTTCTTATGATTTTTACAACACTGAAACAGAGAGTGAGCAGTAATAATGCAGATAGAAGCAACATAACGTAAAAAAACATATAAAAATATGTCTAGAACTTTTTCTTTACCGTCATACATGTTTGTTTTCCTTTTCTTTTGATTGTATTTAATAATTTTTGATTGAAATATTCATTACATCACAGTGAGATTTGTATATCAGTACAGATCTCGTCAATTTCCTAAAAACTCACTATAATTTCATGAGAGGAGAGAGAAAGTTCACACCTGTGAAAAGTCATATACCCCATTAAAGTTAGCCAAGTTTTTGCTTGTTAGTAACTCTTAAATTTTTTAAATAATTAAAAAAAAGTGTACCTTTAGAAAAAAAGAAAGAAAAACTGAGTAAATACAGCACGCAGTTTTCAAATTATGATTCAATTCATCAAGGGAAAAGCTGCAAAAACCAACCTTGTCCTATGTGAATACATATCACTAGTAAGTGACAAATTATTTATGATCAAATACACTGTTTAGAAAGCTGAGTTGATTTTCACTAAGGTCATTCTAACTTTATTAATTCCAGACCTGTAGAAGCAAGAAGGAAGTCACTTTCATAAAGCCTGTCTGACAGGTATGTTGACTGAAGTAGGCTAAAAGATTTCAAAAAACAACATATAATGCCCTTATTCAAAGGGGTTCAAGAAAAAATAAAAATCTGTCTCGAAAGGCTGCAAAGTGTTTTCTAAGGCTTTAAGACCCCAGTGAACAAAAGCAAGAGGCATTATCGAGAAATGCAGAAAACATGGAACATAAAGATGTCGCCTAATCAAAGTCCGCACTTAAATCCAGCGGAGATGCCATGGATGATGTTAAACGGGTTGTTCATGCTCTGATCCTTACACTGTGGTTGACTTAAAACAATTCTGTAGATGGAGATTTATTTCAAAGAATGGATGGCAGTTCCTGCTGCTAACAGTAACAAAACTAGTTATTAGGTTTTAGCAGCAACTACTTTGTAACATGAAGCCAGGTTGGTTTAAAAGTTTATTTTTATGAAGTAATTCACAAATGTAAAACCACATTTTGTATACTTAGATTATTTTAGTCTCATATTAAAATTATATCGATCAACTGAGATGTTTATGCGTGACAAAAAGGTAAAAACACTGTAAGGGACAGCTACTTTTAAAGCACTGAATGTTGCTTTTACTCTGCAATAATCTATTACATTTATTTAGTTTGAATTTCTTTACACAAGTGCATTAGCCTTTTCTGATAAGTATAATGTTGATGCAAATGCAATGAAAGTCTTCGCAATATTTTGTTTGATAATATAATTCAATTACATCTAAAGAGCATTTTTTTGCACAGCAATAACAGAACTTTATCTGCTTTCACTGATATTATTGCACCTTCATTCATTTTCCATTTGCACATCCTAGCATTGTTTTTCTTTTCCAGAAACTGCATTAGTTGGAGTTTTGTATCAGCTCCATGTGTGGCAGACTAAACAAGGATGAGTTAGACGGAACCACTCTGGAAGCAAAACAAGTCTACAGGGTTCAGCTGCATTTCTTTTTTCATATACAGACTACAGGGAGAGGATTGTAGCTCCTCCTCCAAACATTTCTGCCTGAACAAAATCTTTGTCCCCTCTGTTACATTAACAGACCATCAACGCACAGTAACTCAAACAGACCTGACAAAGAATAAGTTCAGGATGCAATTTCTGTGCCAACTTACCTCAGCAGGTAGGTTTATTGCTTTGGCTTAGTCTTCCGAGCGTGATATGTTTATCGATATTTTTTCTGTTTTTTTCTATTTTGGATTAGATTAATGCGTAAAACAAAATTGATAAAATAAATGAAATATTTAATAATTTATAATTGCAAAGTTCTTTGTGAACATGTGTTCCTGTCATCTTTCTAATTGTATTTGCGCTGTGTTTCCCAGTCCTGTTTCATGTGTATTGTTTTTTTTGAACATAAGAACAGGATGTTTCAGTAGAGTACTCGGACATGTTAAAATGTGTACTACTATTAGGCAGGGTGTTTTTTGAGTATAATTGTCTTGTATTATCCAATAGAGTATAACTAATAAATAAAAATGCAGATTATGGAACAATACGCTTAAATGAGCCAGTATTTCTGTACTTGAGATGGGTCTTAGTTTTTGAACTGTCTGGCCTGTGTCTTGACTCAGTTTCAGGTTGGCTGATCTTCACAACAAAACCAATATGAGTTTTCAGTCATTAACTTCTTTAGATTTCCCCAAAGGTCTAAAATATTTATATTAACATTTTGGGAGTATTGAGAAATACATTTGTGAACTTTGAATTAATATTTCTTGGTTAATGTAAGAAGACAGTCAAGTTGAAAACAATTGATAAAATTCAAGAAAATGTTCTCCCTGAAAAAATTGTTCTGTTGAAAAGTAAAATGAATTTTAACCAAATTAAAATTCCAAAATGACAAAAACATTTATTTTCCACTCAGACTAAAGGTAAAATAGATTCTAACAGACTTTTGCAGAATCTAAGTAGTAACTCTTGATTTCGTTTTTTTGTTTTGTTTTGTTTAGTTTTTTACATTTTCTACTCCAACCTTGGTTAAGTGTTTGAAATTCTCCATTGTTCGGCACAGATGAACCAGGACCTAATGCAGGCATTTTTTCCCATGGTGCACAAGGAGAACAGAAACATCAGTCACATTACAGACACTGCTGTTCACACTGAGTGCTCTGATATAATGTCAACAGAGTGGCCAGACATCCTTATCATCTTTGAATTCAAATACGGAGGATGATCAGTGTGATCTGGTTGGTTATAGAGTGGTATAAGTTGTAGGACGAAAGTCATTCCCAGTCAGAGTCTTTCACTTCCACACTCTTAAAGTTTGTAGAAAATTAACTTGGCATTTAATCAAAGAAAGGAAAACAACAGCAAAGTTGGGAAAAACCTATTTTGGAGACCTTTTCTGGTCCACAGAGGGTTCGCACTCACAATCAGAAATTTACCATTATAATAATTCAATATAAAAACCTGTAACAGGTTACAGTAGAACCAGAATTAGGGAAACAGCTTGTCTGATTCTAAGAAATGCCTAAGGCCATGGGTATATATATATATATATTTGCAAGGGATTCTGTGATCAGTCACAAACATGTCACGCATACGAGTGCGCGCACACACACACACACGCGTATACATATATTCAAACCTCTGACAACTTGATACAGACGTAGAGATATTTTCAGCTGTACCTTAAAAAGAAGAAAATAAGAAAAAAAAAGATTCCCATGACAGCATCATTTCCTACCTGTATAACTTGCTCAATGCGTCTTGCTATCCGGGAGCTGACAGCGTATTCGAGGGTTGTGAAGTCTTTGGGGTGCATCTTTGACCAGCTGCACCGCCTGGACATAGACCAGTCACAGACTGGTGCAGCTGAACCACTGGTGTAGAAGGAGCGGATGCTGCGGGGGCCTGCGAGGGATTTAGCTTCCAGAACAACTTAAAAATCCCCATGAGAAGTCATCTGGCAAAAATCCAAAACATCATTATAACCTCTGCAGCAATCACACTTGATTACCCGCTAGGTGCATATTAATTTCAATGCAGAGCGAAATAATTCGATTATGAACAGATTCTTTTGAGCCTGTCTGACAAAATGACTGACAACAAAGATATCTACCTAATAACAACAATATAAATTATATTATAAGGAGCAATAGAAAAAAAATCCTTCTTCTTATATGAATATACTCCAAAAGTTTTATTTAACATCTTAACCTAACATCTGCAGTTGAAGTTGTCGTGTGTTCATCTCAAAGACAGAAAGCTGTAGGAGAATTTCCAGCGATGAGCAGGGCCTTTTCTTTGCTGCTTTACGCAATGTGCCAATGAGCAGCTCCTACTAGTTTCTGTCTAGTTCTTCTCACCGGCTGCAGGTTTTTTTCTGTCTGTTCCAGAGTAATGTCCTGTTATCTGCAGCATTTCGATTGAATTCTTGCTTTAATTTATTTTTTGGGGGTTGAAAAGAAATCAGGTATTTTCTCCTGACTAGCAATTTTCTTAATTTACTGCCCTTTTCAACTTGTACTGTATGTTAAAAATTCCATCTTTTAAAAATAGAAGAGTGTTTTTTTGTGTTACATTCAAAGTTAGATATAACAAAATATTGTTTATTTAATTTACTTACAGAATTTGCTTACAGAAATTCAATATGCACATCATTTGTCATCCACAAGAGGGTCCTGCAGCATCCTCAGCTACCTTAGTTCCCACGGCCATGGAAATGTCCCTTTTCTTCTTGTAATATTTCAAAGTGATTTAGATCAATACACAAGTTTTCAAAAGATCTTTTTTAAGTTTTCTCTTTTGAACTTTGGCTAATTTTTCCTCTTAGTTCCTATCCAGTACCTGATCATAAAAGCAGTGTGTTTAAAAACAAGGAAAATGTACAAGTGGAAGACAAAGGAAAAAGAAACAATGATCTGAATGACAAGTTGTTGAAGCTAAATTTTTAGCAGATAAATATTAAATAATCCGACTAAGAAACTTACGCAGCCTCATCAGCTGCTCTTGTTAGAACCAGTGTACTTAACTACAGTACAGTGGAAAAGTTTAAAATCACTCCTAATTACTTTATTGTCAACTTCCTAAAAGTCATACGTTCTTGTGATCTTTTAAAGGGGTATCCATGCTTTCTGATATTTTTGGACTTCAGAAGCTTTTTCACAAATTTTGTGTCAGATTTAAAAAAAACATTTAAAGCAGAATAAATATTTCATGAAGCCATTTTATTGCAAATCAAACAAACACCAGACCTAACCAAAGCATCATCTTACTGTCAGGTTTATATCTAAAATTGGCTACAGATCCAATTCAGGGTTGAATTTAGTCTCCAACCTTGCCTCTGAGGGGGGGGGGGGGGGGGGGTGTGGGGCAAATTATTGTAACTTAACAAGTTTATGCAAAAATAATTTTAGATCTTAAACATTAAAAGGGTTTCCCATGTTTGGTCTGTTAAAAGAATGACATATGTAGTCCGAAGTGTTTTGGGTTAATTGTTTTTAGTGTTTCTCCTGTAGAACAATGTTTTTGTCTTTTCTCAGCAACACAAAACGCTTGTGTTACCTAACAAATGGGTGCACTTCTGAAAAAAAAAAAGTTTTTTTACAAGATAAACAGGCAGTGTTTTTCTTAAGGTCTTAAATCTTAAAATGTTAACTTCTTTCTTCATTAAAAGTCCTTGCAAAGAGAAAAAGAAAAACACACAAACACAAAATTAAAGACATCTTTGTGAATAATGTTTCATCGGTCTATCCACATCTCAGACATCCTTGTGTGCCCCAATATCTAATTTTACAATATTTTCCATTGTTTCTGTTGTTTTTAGCTTTCTGCAGATCATACTCATACTTGGCATGTTTCTTCATCATTCTCCTGTGCTCTGGTGGAGTTTCGTCCCTTTACGGGCCTGCTGTGACTACGGACCTCGGTTCCGCTTTCTCTGCTGCCCAGACCAGCAGCGTGGTGGGAGGCAAACAGAAAGCAGTGACTTTTAACAAACTCATAGTCAACATCGGGAGAGACTTTAATCCAGACACTGGCCACTTCCGCTGCCGCATCCCTGGGGCCTATTATTTCTCCTTTTCTGTGGGGAAGTTCCCCAGTAAACTGCTGTCTGTCATTCTGGTGAAGAATGGGCAGGAGGTGCAAGCCATCGCTTATGATGACTTCCGCAGAATAGGCAGGAAAGTCCAAAGCCAGAGTGTGATGATCAGTTTGAAGAAAATGGACACTGTGTGGCTGCTTTTACAGCAGAATCCCCAGTATGCTTTGTACAGCAATGCTGGCCCTTACATCACCTTCTCTGGTTATCTGGTCTACCCAAACCTTCAGCCAGCCAGTTACGTCAGCAACCATCTCTCAACACCAGCTCTGTATTACCCCGACTGCCCACCTCTGGCTGAAACCCAGAGCAGGGGTCAAGCTGGGGAGCAGCAGCGGTCGGCCTTCTCGGTGGCTCGGACGTCCACACTCATCGGTCAGAGCGACAAGAACCAGAAGAAGCTTCCCCTGACTTTTGACGTGGAATACGTCAACATAGGGGGCCATTTCAACAAAACCTCTGGCTTGTTCACCTGCCACTTCCCTGGGGTTTACTTCTTTGCTTTTACAGTGGGGAAGCACCCTCGCAAGGCCGTCTCTGTGAAGCTGATGACCGGGAGCGGGCAGGTGCAGGCCATGGTATTCGACGAAGACACGTCGAAGAGGAGAGAGATGCAGAGCCAGAGCTTAATGCTGGAGCTCGACAGGGGGGAAAAGGTGTGGCTGTACAGCCAGCAGGACAAGCGCTACGCTGTTTACAGCAACCAGGGGAGGTACACCACCTTCTCTGGCTTCCTGGTCTATCCCACTGCAGAGACAATGCAGAACAGAACCCGCCTATAAAATGCTCTGCCTTTGATGCTCTCTGCAGTTTATTGCTGGTTCTGTACACAAACAAAGTCATTTAACATAAGATGGGTTTGTAGAGTTTGCTTTTGTTCCACATCTTCTATTTTCTTCCGGATTATTCCACCAGATGGTGCTACGAGACAGAATTATTAACACTTCCTTACACCTACCTATCACTTAAAAATGCAGTTTTACCCAAATTGTCTTTGAGATAAAAAATTATTGTTTTTTTTATAATTTGGATATTTAGGATTTTTGCATTGAGAATTTATAATACTGTGCTTTTATTCATGTAAAAATCATTGCTGTGAGGTCAGACTAATAATGTAAATTATGTATATTTTAATAAAATGGCTTACTTACAAACACATACAGTTTATTTTATCTCTCAGAGCTTTGTGTAAATAAATAATAAACCCCTTGGAATACAGATAATTAAATGTTGAAATACACAGGTTTGAAATGTATTATTACTCTTAATGTGACATAAAAAAATAAGTGCATTTTACTTTTATAATTGGATTGACCTAAACAAAGTAGAGGATAATTCTGAATTGGAAGGAAAATGATGCATGGTTTCCACAATTTTCTCTGCCAGCCCTAAATAAAATCCACTGCAACAACTTGCCATCAGAAGTCAATACATTAGTCACTATTCTACCTGTATTTTAATCTCAGTATTAGGGATGTTCGATATTGGCTTTTTTACCGATATCCGATATACCGATATAGCCTAACTCATAATTTCTGATACCGATATAAACCGATACCGATATGTGGGGACCCTCCCTCATAAAAAACAACAACTACTAAACCCTTTTAGGTAACCACAATGAAATATATTGTATCATGCATACTTGAGCTTTAAAAATTTAGAAAATGTAATAAGTACTAGAATTTTAGTTAGGCAATTGAAAAAGGTGCCGTTTTTATTTTGTCTTCAAAAGTAGCTGGAACATTTTCTCACACAGAGAATACTGACAAAGGCCCACCACTCAGGACAAATTTCTAATTTTAGAAAATATAACCAACATTATACCTTTATAGCAGTGAGGTAAAGTGGAAATGAATTTAAGCAGGGCCAATAATTAGCCTACCTTTTGATATATTGAAAGTTGTCTCAAACAAATAATATCTCAAAAACTAAACCTCAAATCTCTCATATTTTTACATTCTGAGAGAGAAAAGAAGTAGCTGAAGAGTTTGATTATAATATGTGTATGGTGTGATAAATTCATCTTATTAAAAAATAAAAACCGATACTGATAATTTCCGATATTACATTTTAATGCCAATATCGGCCCATAATGACTTTAGGCCGATAATATCGGACATCCCTACTCAGTATCAATTCAGATGCTCTGTGAAGGCCTCAAAGGTTTGTTAGAGAACACTTGTAAACGAACAGCATCATGGAGACCAAGGAACACAGTGGGTCATCAACAGATATGCAGTAAATAAATGTGATTTATACAGCACCTTTATAGTCCCACTGACACTTCAACACATGGCGACATTCCACATTGATTCACAGACGGGTGGGCAACTGGGGGTTAAATGCTTTACCCAGTGGCACATCTTCATTTGACAGAAGGAAGATGGAATCTACCCACAGATCCAAAGTCACCAAAAATCTTGTGTGGAGAAGTCACAATAGGATTAAAGCATAAAACAATATTACAAGATGTTAACGTCTGATGGAACACTGTTAAATCCATCATCTGAAGATTTCAATAGATAAAAGTACAGTTTCAAACCTCTTAAGAGATGGCTGTCCACCTAAACCGACAACCTGAGGAATTAGATAAGCAGCCAAGAGGCCCATTGTAACTCTGTAGGAGCTGCAGAGATCTACAGCTTAGACGGGACAGTCTTTAGACAATTTTTTGTCATTCACTCCACAAACAGACCTTTCTGGAAAATGGCAAAAAGGGCTTTTGTTGATAAAAGAAATACATTAAAAGCCCAGTTTATAAGTTTGCATCCAGTAAAGCGAACAGGTGTTTGCAATGTGCTTTGGTCAAATTAGAAGAAAACAGAACTTTTTGCATTACATGTTAACACTGTGGTGGAAAACCACTACTTCACATCACCCAGTCAACATTTGAAACTTGGTGGCAGCATTTTTCTGTGGAGAGGCTTTTCTTCTCAGCAGGATCAGGGAGGCTGGTCAGAGTTAATGGGAAGTTGGATAGAGCTAAATAAAGGGTAGTCCATTGAGAAAACCTGTTGGAGGCTGTAAGACTTAAGACGGACCAGATCTTTACCTTTTGTTAGGACAACCATCTAAAAAAAAACCTCCAGAAGGGATAGTAAAATTATTATGCATAAACAAATCGATGTGTTAAGATATTTTTTTGTGTGGACAAGCTAAAGTTGCAGATAGTTGTGTTATGCAACTTCAGTATGGACAAGAAGGGAGAATAACTTTTGTTCCAAATACAGCTGGTAGGGAATGTTGTGCAAAGACTGGGGCACCTGTAAGTGGTCTAGGACGGTGTAGGGGCACCTGGCAGCACCCAAAACTCATGGAAAATAATTTGACAATAGGTACTTTCAACTCAGAAAGTCTCAAATAAAAGTAGAAGATACTAGATTTCTTTTCCTTTTTCAAAGATGACCAGAGTAGTTTGAATACTTGGTAAATATGAAGACAAAGTTTCTAAGCTAAAGCACCACTGCAGGCCCGTGTGTGGAAAAAGGTTTACATTAAATAGCACAAACTGGCAGATCTTAGTATGGTGTATTACTGATCAAAAAGAGAATGTGTTTTTAAAAACTTTCAACTGATCACCATTAGGACCATGATAAACTTATAATTGTCAGATTCTGTTCAGATGATTTCTTGTTGTAGCCCATCTTTACTTTTTGTCTCTTTTAGGGTAGACACCTAGGATCAGCAGGTCGGACAACTCTGTCTGTGACAGGAGGGGTAATATTCATACGGAGCGCTGACAGTCAACACACACTCAACAAACAGCCCTGAGGAGACCGATGGTTCGGTTCCAAGGGACAAAAGTTCAAGGTAGCATATCGAAAACAAGCCAATAATGATGAGTCGGAAAGAAAAGGAACAAAATAAAGGTGAAAAGTGATCCAATGTTTAATTAAAAACTTTTAATTGGCTATTTAAAAAAAATGTCTGATATGTTATTATCCTTTAATTGAAGTGTCCCTGATCTTAGAAGGTAAACTACAGTCATAAATAGCAAATTATATTTTTTCTGAGATTAAATACAAATGTTTTTATAAAGCAAATAAATAATCTGGCATTCGAATAATCTTTGAATTTTTTTGTGTGTAATCCAATCACATTTATGAAGGCCTACATATATTAGATGAAATATGCGATATTTCAGTGTTTTTGTTGTAAATAATGTATTCTCTGTGGTATGAAAAAGACTACCATGTAAAACATTTCCCTGAAAATGTCAATTATGAAGGCAGACACATAAAATATACATTTCTATGCATAAAATATAAATGAAGCTATCATAAAACTCTAATCTAAATCTCTTACAACCGCTTTCTTGGCTTTGTTCTAAATTCCAGTGTTTGTACGTCTCTGTCTCTATTTTTTTCTTTAAAATAACCTCAAAAACGTAAAAAAGAATATTCTAAATTTCAACTCTTGAGCAAATTATTAGCAATAAAACTTGAACATGAAAAACGCTGTTATATTACACAAATAGTACCTTAACCTTATTATAAAGTCAGGCAGCACCAAAGCAAACTGGTTGTTTGGTAACTGAATCTCTAATCCCAGCATCCTCCAGTTTGAGCTTGGCTCCCCAGCTGAAGCCCTTAAGATGAAATGTCCATCTCTTCTTCCGAGACTCCTTCACTGCTCACCGTGCGTCACTGCACATCCCAGATCTCACAGAGCAGCGGGGTAAATTTGTGGTCGTTCACTCTCCAGGATGTGAGCATCTCTGCATGATAGTGGTGGAGGGTCCTCAGCTCCGTCAGGCGGCCCAGGAGGCGTGCAAAGTACTGCGGCTCCTGCGGATGCTGCAGAACACACAGCTTCTTCAGCAGATGCACCATGGGCTCCTGCAGTCGCTCCACAGCCTGCTGGTCCTTCACATAAGGGCGGTCTAGAAGGGGGGAATACAGTGCACTGTGATTGTATTGTAAGCTTTTTAAAGAGTATAAGAACTCAAACAGAAACATGCATAACAATAATTACCATGAAGAACAGTAAATGGAAGTAAAAGATGGCTCACCTGGTGTCAGGATGGTTATTGCAGTGAGGAGAGCCTGTTCCTCCAGCAGCATGTGGAGTTCCCCAACAGTTTTGTAAAAATTAAACAAGGGTGTAATGAAATCTTCTGATATACCTGCATGAATAAAGATTGATATGCATTTAATAACATTTAACATAATATTGTAAGAATCAAGTTTTGGAATATGCCTATTGAAATTCATTTCACTTTTATTTATATAGCGCCAATTCACAACAAATGTCATCTCAAGGCACTTTACAAAAAAAGTCATTTCAATACAAACATTGCAATCAGTTAAAAGTTTTCTATGGAAGGAATCCCAGCAGATTGCATTAAGTCATCGAAATGTTAATTGACTTTAAAGGGGCTATATCATGCAAAATCAAGTTTTTGGAGTTTTCAACCATCTGGTAATGCAATTTTCTCATAAGAAACCCCACCAGAGTGGTTTTTGACATAATTGACGCATGTCTGAGTAATCCTCCTGAATCCTGCTCTCTGAGCAGCTGCCCCTCCCTATCCTAGAAATTGGCTGAGTGTTCAACTAGTGACATCACTGGTTGAAAATGGAGAGCTAGAGCTGTTTGATATACTGGGCTGGAAAGATTTGCTTAGTCAAAGCAGCTGTGGTGGGTTTTTTACAAAAATAAAAATAAACCAAACGCCTGAGCCCTTAATATAACAGAGTTTCATTGTGGTGCTTTGTGACTATCAAATTCTTGTGAGAATTGTTCTGAAGCGCAGCAGAGTGGGGGAGCATTGGGCTGCAGGAGGCGGGTTTATAGAGAAACGATCAATTTCACTTCGTGGTCTAACATCAACTACAGGATACAAGTTACATTTCAGGACAAATTAATACTGTATAACACCAAGTGTAACATTTGATCATATATATGTCTATCCCAGAAGTTGAAAGCTGTAAAATAGCATGATTTAGTCCCTTTAAAAACCACAAAAAAAGATTGCTTTTTTATAAGCATTTGAGTGTTCATTTAATTTCCATTGCTCATCATGTTTGATTTCCATAGAAAACTAAAACGTGTCTTATTTAAAGAGAAAATCAATAGTGAATGAAAAGAAAGGGAGAAAACTAATATATTTAAGACTCAACTTTGAACAACATTTCTAAAATAGCTGAAACAAGCTGAATAACTTTGAAAATCTGGTAAAGATTTTTAAAAAAATTAAATGAAGGGGCAAATAAAATGATCAAATTCACATGTTGTAATTCTAATTAATTTATCTAAACAACTAAATGTTTTGTTAAATTTAATCTAATATTTAATCATACTTAATTTTTTTTAAATTGTCTTAAACAAGCTGATTTTAAAATCAAATATCAATTTTTTGGCATTAACCTCTAAAAATACATTACTTTTTTTTTCTTCAGAGGTTTTCAAAGCAGCCAAGCGAGTTTAAAACTGAGAGAAAAAGAGTCAAAACAAGATATCCATAGATGATGATGTAGCACATATAACTGCACAGTCTGGGTATCTCTCGCAGTTACCATGAAGGGGATTGTTTTCTTGGTTAAAAAAGACACAGAAGACACAGAAAGAAAGAGCATGGAATAAACAGTCTTTTGGACAAGAATCATCTCTACTTACTGGGTGGGGTACATGCAAAAGGATGGAAAAAAAGTTCCTATTTGTCTCTCGGTGGCCCTGTCCAGGTCAACATTGGATTCTGTCCAGCTATTTTTGTATCCTGTTCATATGATTATATGGTTGATACAGATCCCCTCTACACTTAGATATTTTTCTCCCTGTTTTTTTGTGTTCTTTTGTAGTATATATATATAATTATGTTGGTGTTTATTCTGTTTGTATGTATATATTATGTTAAATAATGTTGTAGCTTGTTTAAATTATTATTTTTAAATCAAAACATAGTAATAAAATGCTTTCTTTGGCCAAAGAATCTGCTCTTTAGGAGAAAATCCTGAAGGAAAACCCTGAGCCAATTTTCCATGGCCTTAAACTCAAAGACACTTGGGTTTAAAGTAGCAGGACAATGCAAATCCAAAGCCCATCAACAAATCAGCCACTGAAACATTCAGGAACATTATGAAAAAGAAAAAACAAATTAAGTTAAGTTTGGACTCAAATTCTATCACGATAATTTGGCATGACCTTCTCCTGACCCTTCATGCTGCCACTCTGTAGCTGGGATATGCAATTCTGCAAAGCTGAGTGGGCCAAAATTCCTCTCCACTTAACGTAAAAGACTTATTCCTATCAATGAATAAAGCCCACATTGGGCTAGGTTGCTTTTGATTGCTTTTTAACTGTAATAAACCAAAAAATCTGTTGAAAACTCCTTTCTGTAGCCTATTTACCTGACTAACTTTGTCCGATATTAAAGTTTGTTAATGTTTTGAAACTTTTAAGTGTGACGAAGAAGAAAAACACGTAAACTTATTTTCAGTCAACTTCCCGTTTAACATTTTAGAGCTGTTGAGGCTCATCGAGCTAGCTGAGGGTGTCTGTCCGTCCTGAGACATCATTACCATCATCATCGTCATCATGGAGCTTTCAAAAATGCCAGAGGGTCTCAGAGGGAAAGAAGTGCACAATGGCCCTTTTGATGTTGTGATAACAAACAATGGTCTCTTCAGACAGCTTCGCTGCCTTCTTCTTTTTGACTGGCCTTCAGTGTGAATATCTCTTATCCCCACCATTCAACAGCAGCGCTGAGGGACTCACTGACACACACACACACTGCTGCCATCATTGCTGCTGTCTAACTGTCCAACCTGGTTGACATGATGACAATTCACATACATATCAATGATTCTTAAAAGAAGCAGGTCGGCAAACAGCTCAGCGTAGAGAATGTTTGTGTAAACAGAGCAGCAGAGTGTGTGTGTTTTAATAACCCTCATCCTGTTGGTTCAAAAGAGGTCGGGTTTGATGTTCTTCACCTGCTGCAAGGCAGGCACACCTGAACAGAGTGAAACTGAACCCGTTGAGGGGAACGTGTGCATGTGTAACCCACACCGGGTCCGGGATCAGTAGGTCAGTGCTCGTCTCTCCGCTGCATCACAAGGATCAAATACTAAACGAGAATCCAACCAGATTTAGCCAGATTCAACCTGACGGATCAAAAGGAGGAGAGACAGCTGATATGTGGCAGAAGTTACTATATACCAGGTTCCTATAGATTTTTCATTTACAGAGGTTACATTTGAGCCCACAATAGTTTATAACTTAATAGATCCAAGCTAAAAATTGTCTTTTTTATTTTACTGTCCCTTTTCTTCTAACTGAAAGTAATAATATTTTAGAGTTGGCAAGCCAAAACTTAAATCTGATAGAGAATTAAGATAAGGTTGATGCTAAGCTAAGCTATGAATAATCATCCTGCCCAATGTTCTCTATCTATCTATCTATCTATCTATCTATCTATCTATCTATCTATCTATCTATCTATCTATCTATCTATCTATCTATCTATCTATCTATCTATCTATCTATCTATCTATCTATCTATCTATCTATACCATGAACACCTTTTACTTTGTTTTATTGTCCTTTACAGTTTTTCTCAGTCGCTTTGGTGCTTTTATCAGATCAGAATAAAAGTTCTCACAACTATTAGTTCGACCTCCATAAGATTGAGTCATTTGTCCAAATCATCGTAGCGCTTTCTCCTTCCTTTGAACAAATTGCAAATGCTTTTGGACATGTATCAGTTACTTTCATACAATTGTCTGCTGTTTTATAACATTATCGTTCGCTTATGTCATGTCAGTCAAAATGAAACATACTTATGGATGCTGAATAGTCATTCCCTATAAAACTAATAGTCCTCATTTCATTGCTGGAGTCATTACATACAAAATTGTTGACCTAGTTGTCAAAATCTCTCAAGCTAATTTCATACCTTCCTTTATAAAAAAAAATCCTGAAAATGTTTCCTAAATTGAACAATAGCTCGCAGGTGAACTTCAACTTTCACTCATTATGAGGTATGTGAAGCATTACGTAGTTGTAACCAATAACAAGCCACTTGTCCACAGTGTGTCAGAGCTGAATCCCATAAACCCTCACTTGGCATATATAAACCAAGCAGGACATAGTGTGTACCATTCCTACAATTCTGTGACACAAAAAGGGAACGTCAGCATGGACGAGGGGTGAGAATCCGTGGAGGAAGGGGAAGGAGACAAAATAGGGGCAGAGGAAGAAGAGGTGAAGTAGATAGGAAAATTCCGGATGAAATTAGGGCTACACTTGTAGACCATGTTGTGAATCACAGCCTCACTATTGCTGAGGCTGGTTGACGGGTGCAACAAATGTAAGGAGAACCACTGTGAATTCCATCATTCAAACATCTTGTAGGGAAAACAGGTATGTGTAGTATTGGACGGTAGTTCAATACCTTGTTATATCTCACATTAACTGTATATTACTATAATTTTACTCTGCAACACATAGGGCTGCAAGACAACCTCGCAGAGGTGGAAGGTGGCCTATTTTAACTCCACAACGAGAGGAAGACATTTGGAGGAGGAATGAAATGCGCATAAAACCACTTTACAAAGTGCCATTTTAAAGGAACAGTGAAAGAGTGAAGAAGAGCCGTCACCAGTATGTACAGGTAAAGCTTGAGTGTGCGTTCTATGCATACTCTAATGTTAAGCACTGTGAACGTTTTTACTCTGTGTAGTTCCATGCAGGACACTTTCAGTTTTTCTCAATTGCTAAAGCACAATTCTTGGAACCTTGCTCCATTTTCTCAAAACATTAAGCACAAAACCTCAGCATCAAGCACGATTTGCAAAACATCTGACTCCTCTTGCAAAATCAAACTTTCACCTCAAAACACTGCTCTCAAATATTAAATAAATTGCTCAAAATTACACACACTATAAAGCAGTCAGTAAACAATACTCCAATGAATAGAAAACACACTGTTCAAAACATATAGTTCTCAGGGAGAAGTACATTTTTAATCTCAAAACAAATTTAATATATTTATGTCATACAAAAAGCTCAAAATGGATCAGAAATCACAATTTAGTTTTTGTTCTTCCTCCTTCCATCTAAAAAACGTGATCCCTGTGATACTGTAATTCTTGTTCTTTGATAGGAACCTATAACCGGTCAAAATTCATTCAGCAGTCAGTACTGAAACAAATGGATAGCACAATGTTCAGGGCCATACAATTTGTTTACTGTAACATATACAGCCTACAATGCACTGTGCTACAGTATATAGAATGAAAGTGACTAAAATCAAAGGACGAAACATGTGATCAATGGGCTTCTTCTTGTTTTGGGCTGCCCTCCTCCTCTTTCTCCTTATCCCCCACCTCACATAAGCACTCGTCCTCCTCCTCTCACATACATTCTTCTATCCATTCTCACACTTTCTCTTTCCCACCTTCAGCAACCTGTTTGCTCTCTGAACTGGCTTATATTGGTTGTTACATCATTTGAAACAAGTGAAATCGATTTTGACTGATACAATCAATGATATTTGTGTAATGTGTAATGTGTAGTTGTTGCCACTTGTATGGATGACATGTGTATTAGAGTGCAGAATTTGTTTAGAGTTTTGCTAAACCATGTGAAATGGTTTAAGGTATTGACAGCAGACTGAAAAGTTAGCTTATAATGAGTTCAAGCAACTGAGAACTTTCTTCAGCCAATGGATTTTAGTGTTTTAGCAACTGAGAAAAAATGTAAGTTCTGTATATTCACAGTAGGCTACATACTGTACACTGTGTTGTCAAGAATTTCTCTCTCTCTCCTTCTCTTCTGGGATAAAGCGTATACTGGAGCTAGAGGCCAGGGAACCACTGCACACATTAAATCACATCGATGAGACAGGTTTTAATCTGGCCATAGGCAAAAGGTGTGGAAGAAACAGAATTGGAAAAAGACCAACGATTGATGCTCCAGGCCAACGAGGAGGGAATGTCACAATGCGTGCATCCATCTCAGAAAATGGTGTCCTCACCCATATCCCCCTTCTCGGTCCTAACAACACACAACATCTTCTTACTTTTCTAGTCACTCTTTACAGAGCCTTAGTCCCTGAGAATAAGAGGGATCTAACTGTAGACCATCTAAGCAAGTATGTTTTTGTGTGGGACAATGTGAGCTTTCACCACTCACATCTGGTCAAAGAGTGGTTTGCAGCACAAGGCAGGATGGTGGTTGAATATCTCGACTCCCTACTCTCCATTCCTTAATCCAATACAAGAGGCGTTTTTTCTGCCTGGAGGTGGAAGGTTTATGACCGGCATCCACGTGCCCAAATGGCCCTGCTAGCAGCCATGTATGCTGCATGTGATGACATCTCAGTGGAGTCCTGCAGAGGGTGGATTCGCCACTCAAGGAGATACTTTCCCCGTTGCCTTGCAAGGTAAGACATCCGCTGTGATGTAGATGAAAATATGTGGCCAGACAGACAGGAACGTGTGGATGTCCAGGAATAATTTATTTGCACTTCATAGTAATATGTACTGTTATATTGTTTATATGTGTGCACAGTTCTACCATAATGGTATTTCTAATGTTTGTTCTAAATACTGTAAGTGACTGTGTTTTTTTGCACAATGCTGTAGAATTGCAAAGAGCAGTAAATATGTGAAACATACATATGTGTTGGTACTCAGTTATCTCACTAAATACAGTAATGTTTAACTTGACTGTAGTTTTTAAATGGCTGCACAGGTAGTGTCACAAAGATCTGACTTTTTTTTGCTTTGGAAAACACACAGAGAGTAAATTGTCACGATGAAAACATGACAAAGCCATTTGACTGTGTGGTTTATACACAATGGTGTCAGGACTTATTATTTTGATGACACAGACAGTTTCAGTGACATGAATACTTGCTTTTGAGGACTCAACTATTCATTTTGAGCAAGTGATGCACTTTTGCAGGTTATCCACTTGGTTTTGCAGTTTGTACTACTTGTTCTGAGAAATGCACTAACTGTTGTGCAAATGTTAATAGTGACGTGAGATACGTACCAAAGCGACTGAGGAAAATTCTAAGAAATGCCTGTTTTGTTTGTTGTCGGAAACAACTTTCTTTTACTTAATTTTTCATTTCATTTTAAACTTTGGAGGTTTAATTGTAGCACCTATCTGCAAGTAACTTTATAATCAATGAAATTTATTATGCACAATATTCTTCCCATGACTTCCTGTGGGTTTATTCCGTAAAAAACAAAGTTATCAACCTATTAAAGGGCTATCCATGAAACCTCAGAAAGTGCATTAGAATGCATTCATCTTCGACCTTTTGAGTCAGCAAATTAAGATCCGTGATAGCTATGCTGTTGATACTGGATTAACCAAACACTATTGTTTTACTGATGCTCTTTAATGTACAGTTCTGGTCTGAACTTTAAAAAACTACCATCATGAGCCTGAATATCAAAGTAATTCTGGAGTTTTAGGCTGGCATTTCAAGCACTGTTTTCAAAAGGATGAATGATTATCTAATCCAAACAACTTCTGGTGCAATGGTAAAGAAGAATGTTTTGTCACATGTCCCTTACAAACTTATTCTAGATCAGGATAAATATGATAACTTTCAATCATAGGTCTAGCTTTACATGCTATTTTCCGCATATTTTTTCTGCAGCACCCTAAAAGGAAGTATGTATATAATTAAGCCTGCATGTGTATTTTCCACATGATATTCAAACATATGCGTTAATGTTCATAGGCGCGGCAAGGCAATTTTATTTGTATAGCACACTTTCAACACAAAACAATTTAAGGTGCTTTATATGATTTAGCAGTAAAGAAAAAAAACATTTGATTAAAAACAACAATTTAGGAAAAGCAAAAAGAGATTAGAAAACCCCAAGAATCATTAAAAGAAACAATTAGCATTTGATTAGAATCAACTATTTATGAAAAGCATAACAATAAATCTTAATTTGAGAGAGCCTAACGATTCAGTAGCTTTGCAGTCATCAAGAAGTTTGTTCCAGATTTGTGGGGCATAGAAACTGAAAGCTTCTTCTCCACGTTTGGTTCTAATTCTAGGGATGTTTAGAAAACTAGAGTTGGAGAACCTGATAGGTCTGCTGAGCTGGTATAATGACTGCAGGTCTTCAACATACTTTGGTGCTAAACCATTCACTGATTTATAAACTAGTAGGAATTAGTGCTTGGCCGACGTGTCGACGTAATCGATTACGTCGACATGTAAAATACGTTGACGCAAAAAATTGCGCCGATGTGTCATCACTTTCAAAACACACACGGCGGGAGCCAGTAGTGTCAGCATGAGTGAGTCAGTTGACTTAAATACCTCCATCCGAACTCGCAGTTAAAAGGTATGGAACTATTTTAAAATAAAGGGAACGATTTTGTCATCTACCGGCTTTGCAAAATGGAAATGGCTTATAAAAACATGACGGCATCCAGGAGCAGTTCCAGCAAATGCCGAGAACACACTCTCATCAACACCAGGGTGGAAGTTAGCCCATTTTCCACCTTTTTCCCTGACGATCTAGAGTTGTGCTCTTGCGCCCCAACAACACAGCAACTATTTGCGATGGTTGAGTAATAATAGTAGATTCAATGAATAATAGATGAAATCAAGCCGCCAGACGGAACGTAAATAGGTCTGTAAACAGCGGGTTGTTGCTGTAAGGAGGGCGACTGTGGCTCAGTGGTAGAGTAGTTGGCTTGCAATCGGAGGGTCGTAGGTTCAATTCCAGCTTCCTCCAGTCACATGTCGATGTGCCCCTGGGCAAGGCACTTAACCCCCAAATTCTACATTGTCCTACTGAGCCATGTTGGGTGTCAGTGTATGAATGCAAGTGTGAATGGGTGAATGTGGCTTCAATGTAAAGCGCTTTGAGTGGTCACTAAGACTAGAAAAGCGCTATATAAGTCCAGTCCATTTACCAGAGTGGCGGCCGCATCAGTTGATGACGACACGATCCCAAGCCCTATTTACATCTACCAGCCAGTTGTGGCTGCGGGTTGACAAATACGATCTCTATGATCCCACATTATTGTCTGCATAGCTCGGCTTGCACTGGGAAAAATGGCTAGTCGGTAGTTCAAGCAGCTGCTTAGAGCCTCGAAGATATCATAATCCGTCTCAGGAGAGGAGAGACGGGAGAAGAACGGAAACTAGAGTACATTTAGGTGAAGCCTACACTGAACGGACCCACACAAAACATTTCCACGGCATCAAACATTATGCAGAAACTGTGACTTTCCTCCTGGATCGTTAAGCTAACTCACTTGCTAACTTTGCTAACGTTAGATGTCAGTTAATCTCCTCTAAAATACATTTCTCACTGGACACAGTTCAGGTTGGTCACTGGGCGTATCCGCAGCAAACCAGGCAACACAACGGCTGGAACTATTTTTCCATTGTTGCAACTAAAACCAAAACATACTAGATGCCACTATCGTGTTCATGCTCCAAATCCAACCTTAAGAGAATGCGACAATTAAATTCAGCTCTTTCAAACACTTTTTATGAAGTCAGAAGAAACTCTGCATTGTTACACTGGGATTGTATTATTTGCTGTCAATTCAAGCGCTAACCTGTTTTCTCTTAGTCTCTTCCTACAGTAGGTGCTCCTGACCCGCCCTGCTTGACGACCCTGACTAAGATGACATTCCACCGGCGGAACGTTCTCCACGTCCTGCTACCAGCTTCTGCTTCTGCATCAGTTCTGTTGCTCTTTCTGTGTATCTGCTGCCTTCTCCAAACGCCAGACGGTCTTGGCAGATGACCGCTTATGCTGAGCCTGGTTCTGCTGGAGGTTTCTTTCTGTTAAAAGGGAGTTTTTCCTCTCCACTGTCGCTTCTTCCTTGCTCAGTGTGAGGGATTGCTGAGAATTCACGATGCAAGCTTCTGTGGTTCTCTATTTCCTAAATTAAACATTGTGTTGTAATAACTCTTCTTGTGCCTTGAGATTACATCTGTTGTAATACGGCGCTATATAAATAAACTGAATGGAATTTAATTGAATTATTTTCGCAGACTGAATTGGACTTTACAAATACTGTATATAGTGAGTAAACTCACCACTTTTTCGTATCCTCTCCTCTAAAACCTCAGTGTGTCCTTTTGGCATCTTCCTGCTGAAAACCTGGGCTGAACGCAGAAACATAGCCTCCACGGCTGAGCCCTTTAGCAGAGCGATCTGGTCTTCATGATCCAAAGACAGAAAACCTACAGAAGAAATGACACCTCTCTTGAACTTTCTGGTTTTCTGCATTTTAGAAATAATAATGTGACAAAATATTTGTCCTCTTACTGATGTACCCTTATTTTTGCTTTTTTTTGTTAGCATTAAATATTTTAGATCGGTAAGCAAACTTTCATAATTACAAAACAATTGTACACAATAAGTGAAAAAAAAATTGCCACTCCCTTACTGAATTATAAAAAAAAAGAATAACCCCATTATCTGGACAGCTGTGTTCAATTTAACAAGGCATAGAGTACCTATGGCTGATTACTGCCAGATCTGTAGAGTCAAGAAATCACTTAAAAAAGATTAGTCTCACAACATGAATTAGGTAAAAAGATCCCAAAAAGCATTGGATCTAGAGCCAAAAAACTCTGTTCCAATACCTGGAATATTCTTTGTGAACTCCACCAACACCTGAACTTGACTTGTTGCAATTTCAGTCAAGAGGAGAAAGTTTTCCTCTGTACTGTACTGTTCTTGTAGCTGAAAAGAAAAACAAGAATGAATGAAAAATTTTATTTAGGTCTGAAGAAATGGCCACTCATTTCCAACAGGATAAAGTACTATTTGTCTACGCGTCCACGTTTTCTCTATTAACTTTGCTAACGTGAAAATATCTTTGTCAATAAAAAGCAACAATTTTAACGTATCACAATCTGATAGCCAAAATAAGTAGGGATTTTTACGCTGGATCTTTTGAAACATGGATATTATCAGATCATTGTATTGTGAAGAATAAATGAAAATATGAAATCCATCTTCAACAGTATCTAAAATACACAAAACACACAAATGTTGCAAGAATAAAAAGATGAATCCTTTGTAATTACTAATGATCAAGACAATAATTCAGTATCAGGCTGAACATATACCAGCTTTTTGGTAACATCCTGGGGGATTTGATGTTTGTTGTAAGCATCTACGATAAGCCTCATAAGTGCTTCTTGCTCTTTGGTAATTTCCACCTTTTCCTAAATTTGAAAAGAAAACAAAAACATGACATTTGTGTTAAAGCTTACAGACTGCCTCCACTAAATTTTTCAGGGATTCTGTAAGATACCATGTTTACCTTTAACAGTTTTGTAGTTGAGGTGACCTGCTTGTTGTCCACACTGTCCGCCCCCTCTGGCTCTTCTCCTGTCGACCGTCTAGGGGAGGTCTTGGTGTTCTTGCGTAGCCTTTTGGATTTACACTGGATCTCTGTCAGCAGGCCTGTGGGCATCGATTAAGGCTTCACTTTCAGAGCTTTAAAAAAACTAAACAAAGTCACTTAAACCTGTAATAAAAACACCCCTTACAAATATCTGTCAAACACATTAATTCTTGTAAATTCCCTGTAATTCTACGATGTGTTGAGTACATACTTTTTTTTAACCACTTAATTAAATCAATTTAGTTCTTAGTCAAAGAGGGAAAAGGAACAAAGACAACTGCTGAAAGAGAGAGAGAACATTCACCGCTTAATTTTTTCCTGCCTAATTAGTTAAGCTCTTACTAATTAAGGGGACAGATCGTATCATGAAGGCCTTCCATGCTGCAATATTGATCACAGCTGCCCTAAAGTATTTATTTATTTAAAGTATTTATGAGCAACAGGAGCCCAGTTTATCCTTCAGTGCTTTTGTACTCGTAGCAGAACTCACAACTTGCTTCTGAAACTGACAAGTTTCCAGAGTGAAGGCTAAGTCGACTGTTTCAGCAGTAACACACTAGTTAATTATTGTTTATGAAGTTGATTTCTTTTAGTGCAAACTTTTTGTTTCGCTGCTCCTATTCCAGGAACCGAAACAAAAGTTGTGTCGTATGGCATAAGCGACATGTAATATCCCAGGATTAAAAAGACCATTTTAGAAGGGAGAAAGAGGATTCACCTCTGAGATCCGCTGACGATTCCTCCTAACAGGCAACACCATGCACACACATCGTTGGTACATACATTTAGAAATCCATCTCTAATCTCTCCAAACCTGCAGCCATACTCACACTCTGCCAGCATGCCCATCTCCTTGCATTTTCTCAACCTGCACTCCTGGCATTTCCTGCGCATGTACATGTCCATCTCACAGTTGCCGCCACTCTTGCATTTGTACACGGCGTTCTTGGTTATGCTTCGTCTGAAGAAGCCTAAACATCAGTAACAGAACAGGTATATCACTTAATGCATTGCCTTTAGTGTTTTGGGTTTAAAATGAACATAAACACTTAAATTATTCCGTATTTGGAATATTTCTTTCAAATAGCTACAAAAACCACAAAAGTTATATTTATATTCATTCAGGAAATAACGACCCAAAAATGTATTAGCAACATCTATGTTTATAAAATAATCGTTTCTATCCTATCACCCTGTGCAATCATTAGTTTTTGCAGTGCATAAACAATACTGAATTAAACAATAGCTTTGCTTTTCAATATGAAGTCTCGAAGATCCTTTAAACAGGCAATTTAAAAACAAAAATATCCTCAGAAGTCCCTTTCTTATAATTTTGCAGATTTTAGAGATGCTGCACAACCTCTAATAATCAATGTCTAATGATCTTAAGGTTTGAGTCTTTTAGTTGTGTGTTTTGCTTATTTCATGATGTGTTCCCATTTGCCTTGTTCTTTAATCAACTCTTCAGCTTGAATATCTCTCAATAGCTCAGATCAGAGTTTCCCAACCCTGGTCCTCACGGAATGTTGCTACGCAAATTTTAGGTGTATCACTGCTTCAGCACACCTGATTCTATTGATGACTGATTAACGGGCTTTAACTGAACAACAACTATCTGAATCAGGTGTGTTAACGCAGAAGAACATCTAGAACATGGAGCGCCAAATACCTTGAGGGTCAGTGTTGGGAGACACTGGCTCAGATTGTCCTCCCTTCATCCCACAACCCTGTTTCCTTATGATTTACTAGTTTGGTTTCCAGTTGGAGTTTAGTACTAATAAGTCTGCCTCAACCCTCCATTTGAGTCCTGCTATTCACTGTTTTATGACAAAGTTTGAATAGACAACATGCTGAAAAATACATTGAACTTCTACAGCGAAGTGTAGTTAATCTTTTCACCGAATTGTAATGTCTGACATCAGACTTCTGGCTTTTAATGAGAAATTTCGTTGTTTTGCAAAATAGACGTTATTTTTAGCTTGCATTGTGTTCATTTATTCACCCAGACAAGTTTGGAGCCACTTAGAGTCCTTGGGAGAAGTTTATATCCTTGTTGTGATCAGTGTATATCCATATAATGAGAGTAAAAGGGGCATCCAAAGTGCTGCCTCTAAATAACGCATGATCTACCACAAAACTCCTTCATTTTACAATTTTTTTGGTGGGAATTGCTAGCGCTATTCCACTGTGAATTCAGAGCGTCTCTGTGCTGCTGCATTGTTGCCTCCAGGGGTATTTTACAGGTTTTTAACTACACTAACGCGTGAGTCCAAAAAAGTCTACTGCAAACATCAACATGGTTTGCCTTTTCTTGTTTTCAAATTACACAAATAAAATGATCAAGTGGACTAATGGTGCGTTCACACTGAATGCTTTGTTGGTGTCACAAAGCTAACAGTTTTTAGGCTTTAGGGGCAACCGTGGCTCAGGAGTTGGGCATTCGTCTTGTATTCGGAAGGTTGCTGGCTCGAGCCCCGGCTCTGACTGTCTCAGTCACTGTGTCTTTGGGCAAAACACTTCACCTTTTGCCTACTGGTGGTGGTCAGAGGGCCCGGTGCCGCCAGTGTCCGGCAACTTTGCCTTGGTCATTGTGCCACAGGGCAGCTGTGGCTACAATGCTTACCATCATCAGTGTGTGAATGTGTGTGAATGGGTGAAAGACTGAATGTATCTGTATAGCGCTATGGGGGTTAGCGCTATACAAATACATTAGCTGACTACACAACGTTAACGTCAGGCAATCTCACTACAGTGAGACGCTCTGATTGATTGATGCTTGGGCAGTGTTAGTGAAAGTTCAGCTAGCTGAACTTCTGTGTTGCTGGCTTTGAAACCCAGGAAGAGGTTCATAAATCGACACGGACAAAGAACACAAAGTGCCGCTGAGACTCTGACGGCTTCAACCATAGACTTTACATGTAATCTTGCCGCTCTTGACGTCCACGTTTTGGGCGATGTGAACGCACCATCAGTTGAGCTTCCACAGGCTCCCTTCCCGCAACCTACTTACACTACAGCTGTAACAATGAGTGGCTGCGACGTCACTCAAAGCACTGTTTGTTGTAGTTTGGAATTGTTAGGATTAAAAGCCTTTAAAAATCCCAGATCACAACAACGCAGCAGCTCCGAGACGTTCTGATCTAACAAGGGATTAGTGCTAACAAAACGTTGGCGCAATGAAGGAGTTTTGTGGGACATAATTCCTTATTTAGAGAAGGCATTTTGCTTGCCCCATCAACTCTCATTGTATGGATATACACTAATCACCAGTGGATAGAAACTTCTCCTCTGGCTCCAAACTTGTCTGGGTGAGTAAATGAACATAATGAATGATATAGATAAGGTTCAGGTAGTTGAAACCAGTACTTCCCATTTAAGGGAAATGGAATACATCACACGTATCAAAAAGGTATAGCTGGTGTCTATTAAACAATTATGTTGTATTGTATAACTGCGAAATCCAGCTTTTACCCTATAGTTAATCTATTTAGTAGCCTGGATATTGACAAAAATAAATAAATGTATAAATAAATAGGGAGAAGCAGTTGGGTAACAAGGGGTTTTATTCCTTTAGGCGAAGTTCTAGTTTTGCACTCATTCTATCCATAAAGCAAAATGCACCAATGGAAAATGGATTTCAGCCCTGTTTTCAAAGCAATTTTTAATCAACTTTTTATAGAAAAAGAGACATATAGACATATATCAAGTGAAACATTATAGAAAAAGCTGCAGTGTTCCAATTGTTAACGTAAATCTGTTGGGCTTCTTCTTGCCAGAACAACAATTCTGAGTTCTTCATGGCTGGATAGAACACGTAAAAAAAAAAAAGAAGATGAATAAAGCCTTGTTTCCCATACTTATTTAAAGTAAAGCTGTAATTGTTAAATACGCTACATTTCTGATCATTATAATTAGATTTGAATCAAATGGCAGTTCAATTCTGGTGTTTCTATAAAATGTCAGTCATACGGATGTAAAAGTTTGGCTGTAAACCAGACAGCAACAGGTGAAAACACACACACACGCACACACACACAGTTGTTTTTTAAAACTGCTCTACAGCCTGAACTATTTCTAACCTCTAGCCTCAATAAAAATCTTGGTCCACATAGAACTAACAAATATAGTAACCAACTAGCACTTTGATACATTAACTTTAGGACAACTTTAGGACAGTGACAAGACATTCTGTCGTCATTAAACACAACGAAACGCAGTGATGAGACCTAGCTCAGGTTGCTTGTGCATTGTGTTGGAGAAAGGTGAGAAGGAATCCAACCGAGGCAGCATTACCACGTAGACCCGAGTCAATTCTCAGTGAAATGGCTGCATAGGTCACCTTCCGCACTCCTGGCATTGTTCAGCACCGCAGTGTGGAATTACACACATATCCATTTAGCCTGCTGTACGACAGGAATCCCACTGAATTCCCAATGTCATAAAATCACAGGGAGGGGTTGCTGAAGGTCGCAACGCTGCTTTCCCTCAGTTAATTATTTGTAAACTAAAAAAAACTCGTAAAGTGCTCACCCCCACTGTTACATACAGTAATTTGGTTGTTTTATTCTTTTAAAGTCAGCATCAATCGGTCACAGTTGAACCTGAGCAATGTCTTAGGTTAAATGGATTTATTCCATGTCCTTGGTGGGTAATTAAACATTCACCAAACAGCATTTAGTACATTTTATACAAGCACTCTTTAACTGGTGTTTCAAAATCTTCAAAAGCACTCACTTGAGGAAGTGACTGTGGCATTTTAAGATAGAAAAAATATGTCCTATTGGAAAAAAATGTCCTTCTCTTTAGTTGGGACATTTAATCATGAATTTCTAAATATTGTGTAACTCTGGCTACTATTGTCTCATGCACACATATAATTCTCCTCCAGATGTTTGTATTGTAGAAATAAACATTGCTGTCGTTAATAGGCTCTAAAGGTCTAAAGACATGACGAAAAGACATTTCCAACGTAGGGCAAATGCCATTGAGCTTTTAGGTAAAATTTTATTTATAATAACTGCCTGCAGCTGGACTTTAAACAGACTTTAGCTGCTTCTGATGCAGTGCTTTTCTAAAGTCTTGAACTTGAAGTAGTGCCACATTTTGTAACACTGCAATCACAAAATTTTAAGTGCTTCAATTGGATTTTTGATGATAGACCAACACAAAGTGGTAAATTATGAGAATGTAACTGAAAAACATCATCATGCAGAACAAGAAACACAGCAGACAGGTAAGGAAGAAAAATGTGGAGAAGTCTAAAGCAGAGTTGGGCTATGAAATAATATTCTGCCTCCACAGTGCTGCATCTCCACACACCTTTACATCCTTCACATGTGAGGGCATTGTAGTGGTATCCAGAGGCCTTGTCTCCACATACCACACACAGTTCCTCCCCTTTGATCCGTCCAGCTTGGTTCAGGTGCCGGTTCCTCTTGCAAACAGCTGGCACAACAGAAGACCCCTCGTCCATTTCGGGCCCATAACCTCCCTCTGGGGGTCCTTTCCTCAGTTCATACAAGCCCATGTGTGAGTACCACTCATCTCCACTGTATGGAGGATAATAGTTCGGAGTGGAGTAGTATGGAGTGGCAGACATGTTTGTCTCCATGGATGGGTACTGCATACTGGGGTAAGTGGTGAATGGTAAGATGTCAGAGTCCTGCAGGAGAGGACTGCCTTGATCTGCCAGTATGTCTGATGAAGGTAGAAGAGAAAAACTTTAGAAAAATGCCCATTTATTTCTAATACAGTACACAAATACATACACTGATTAACACATCATAAGAAACGTAAGAATTTTGTTGTGGTTTTTTGTCAAAATATTGTGACCAGGCACTGGGCTCAAACAGTCAATTTTCCAAACACCTTTTTGACAGAAGTAGGCCTTCAGTGAAATTAATTTGTTTTAGTTTTTATGTTGCTCGTATTTCCTAAGACCAGTGTTTTAGCATTGTGCTAAAGGATTTAACTTATTAAATTAAGAACTAAAAAGTTTTTTAATTTTTTTGTTTCATAAGACATACAAAACATGAAACATGGTAGGTTGGAAGCATTTGATTGTCTGAATGTCCTTTCAAAAACGTAATTAGGAAGTTGGTTGCAATTTTGTTAGTTAGCCTCATATGGAATGACTTTTTAACATGATTTCACCTTTTCTTTAACTTTTAATGCAAAGAAACACAACTACAAATGTGTAGTGCATGCTGCGTCCAGACTCACTTGTTATATTTTTATTTTACATTTATTAGAACATTTTTCTTGAATACATACATACATACATACATACATACATACATACATAAATACATACATACATACATACATACATAAATACATAAATACATACATACATACATACATACATACAGTACATACATACATGAATACATGCATACATACATACGTGCATACTGTACATACATACATACATACATACATACATACAGACGTGGACAAAATTGTTGGTACCCTTCATTAAATCAAAGAAAAACTCATAATGGTCACAGAAATAACTTTAATCTGACAAAAGTAATAATAAATAAAAATTATATAAATGTTGACCAATGAAAGTCAGACATTGCTTTTCATCCATGCTTCAACGGAATTATTTAAAAAATAAATGCATGAAACAGGCCTGGACAAAAATGATGGTACCCACAACTTAATATTTGGTTGCACAACCTTTTGAGGCAATCACTGCAATCAAATGATTCCTGTTACTGTCAATGAGACTTCTGCACCTCTCAGCAGGTATTTTGGCCCACTCCTCATGAGCAAACTGTTCTAGTTGTTTCCGGTTTGAAGGGCGCCTTTTCCAGACAGCACGTTTCAGCTCCTTCCAAAGATGCTCAATAGGATTGAGATCAGGGCTCATAGAAGGCCAGTGTTTTCCTCTTAGCCCTTCTTGGGTGTTTTTAGCTGTGTGTTTTGGGTCATTTTCCTGTTGTAAGACCCGTGACCTGCGACTGAGACCATGCTTTCTGACACTGGCCAGCACATTTCTCTCTAGAATCCCCTGATAGTCTTGAGATTTCATTGTACCCTGCACAGATTCAAGACACCCTGTGTCAGATGCAGCAAATCAGCCCCAGAACATAACCGAGCCTCCCCCATGTTTCACAGTAGGGACTGTGTTCTTTTCTAGATATGCTTCATTTTTCCGTCTGTGAACATAGAGCTGATGTGCCTTGGCAAAAAGTTAAATTTTTGTCTCATCTGTCCACAGGACATTCTCCCAGAAGCTTTGTGGCTCGTCAGCATGTAGTTTGGCATACTCCAGTCTGTTTTTTTTAATGATTTGTCCTCTCCTTGTTCGTCTCCCATGTAGCCCTCTTTGGCTCAAACAGCGAAGGATGTTCCGATCTGACACTGATGTTCCTTGAGCATAAAGTTCAGCTTGGATCTATTTTGAAGTCTTTCTAGGCTCTTTTGTTACCATTTGGATTATCCGTCTCTTTGATCTGTCATCAATTTTCCTCCTGCAGCCACGTCCAGGGAGGTTGGCTACAGTCCCATGGATCGTACATTACTGAATGACATGTGCAGCTGTAGTCACAGAAACATCTAGCTGCTTGGAGATGGTCTTATAGCCTTTACAGTTAACATGCTTGTCTATGATTTTCTTTCTCATCTCCTGAGACAACTCTTTCCTTTGCTTCCTCTGGTTTATATTGAGTGTGGTACACACCACGTCACCAAACAACACAGTGACTACCTGGAGTCCTATATATAGGCCCACTGAGTGATTACAGGATTGTAGACACCTAGGATGCTGATTAGTGGACATACCTTGGATTAACATGTCCCTTTGGTCACATTATTTTCATTCTTTTCTAGGGGTACCATCATTTTTGTCCAGGCCTGTTTCATGCATTTATTTTTTTAAATAATTCCGTTGAAGCATGGATGAAAAGCAATGTCTGACTTTCACTGGTCAACATTTATATAATTTTTATTTATTATTACTTTTGTCAGATTAAAGTTATTTCTGTGACCATTATGAGTTTTTCTTTAATTTAATGAAGGGTACCAACAATTTTGTCCACGTCTGTACATACATATGTATTTCTTTGAATGGCTATTGAGATACATTTGGTATAGACCCTTTCATTTAACATAAATGGTGGAAAAAGGTATTAAGGCAGTTCAATAGTAGAACATAAACCATCAACGTTTATAAATCAGTTTAGGCAATATTTATCTATAGTATTACTCCAGAAGTAAAGTCTACATGCATAGGGGGGAAAATCTACTTCAGATTGAAGGCAATAAAACATCTTTATCCTTTAGAATATGACCATGGGGATTCAGGTGTAAATTACAAATGATAAAAATGAAAGAGCAAAAATAATCCATCTGACTCTGAAAATGAAACAGGGAGTCTAAAACTAACAGTTTAGGAGTCAGAAATCATAACAAAAGTGCACTTTAGTAATATATCTGTAACTGACAAGTTTAAAGGCACACTCTAAATAGAGAGAGTATTTCCAGTAAAACCCATTGGATTTACTGACAGTACTCAATGCAACACACAAAATGTCATAAAATCATAAATAATTAACAACCTTCTTTCACACGGTACACTGTGTCTTTTGGACAGGCAATGTACAGTAACATTACACCAAACAAGCTTAACACTAATTAGATCATAATTATGTTAAAAGGTTGGCATTCCAGTGAACCAGCTTCTCAGGCAATCTAACGCAGAGAAACAGCTTCAGAAAAATCTGGCTTGAAACAAAGAGATTCCCTCACATGATATTTGCTGAGAAAAATGAATCACAAACCTCTTGATGTCTTGGTCTGGACCATGGCTTTCTCCATGTGACCAGACACACGCGGGCTATTTTGAGTCTTTTCTCTCTGGCCTCCTTGGTGCTGCTGTGTTTCGTACTTTGGCCCTTTTCCCAAGTTTTAACAGAAAAATCATCTCCCACTCATTCCTGTTGAGCTGACACTTTGCTAAAGATGCGAAACCACCTTGATACCCGGTTGAGAAATGCCGAAGGGGAACAAAGGTTGCGGAGGCTAATCATTTACCAACCAGCTATGAACTCTTTACATCATTACAGGTAGCAGACTGATTCAGGATTTTGGATACATACAGACTGCTACTGTATGACAGCCGGATTTTGGCAGGCTTATTTATAAATTTGACAGGTGAAGAACCCCAGCTACTCGCCATGTTTGGTGTTTCATGTCTGAAAAGTTGTTTATTGCATCTGATCAATTTGAAAAAGACCAAATAAGAACAACAGAGGATAGGAGTATCATTCATTTCTGCTCAGTGACCTGTCCTTGTACAGAAAGTCATATACTGTTTATCACTGTAGGCAGAAACGACCTTCTGTACCATTCTGTTTTACAGAGTCACTTTAGGTTTCAGACTAAAAGAGCTCTGTTCCGTTTTGCATTAAGGGCGTGCTCAGGAGTTTGTGCAACAAGGCTTTACCTGGAAGAAATATCACAGCTGTGCAGAAGATACTTAGATTTATCTAAAACTGATACCACAGATGCTTTTTCAACCATCTGAATGTCTCAGGGGAATTTAAGCTGGGATGATTTTGAATTTCCTTTGATTCTTTTTTGGATATAACCTTATAAAGATCCTTGGATTCAGAGGTACTACAGCACAGTTTGCATCCATTAGCTTAACTTTAAACATTTTGAATAATCCATAGTGGAAAAATTTGATGTTGTTGGGAAATCTTTTATTTTCTTTTTTTTTTCTTTAGCTAAGACTCATTGAAGCTTTCAACTTAGTACTGCTAAGAGATCAATAAACACTAACATAGTACATAGACTTGGACCATTATTAAATAGCAGATCTATTAGATAAATGATTTGATGTAGATTCAATGTTCAGTCTCCAACAAACCAATTATTGATACAAAGAAGTCTGATGAGAAAAAACAAAGTCATTATTTAGAAGATTAAAATCTTCATAACATTTACTCATTTGAAAACTTGGTTAAAACCATAGATTGTCGAGAGGTTAAGAAGAATCCCAAGGTTCTCATTTTAAAAACTGTATCAGTCTGGAAAAGTGTAAAAAAAGGGTTTGCTGTATCCTCCATAACATTACGCTATATAATTGAGGGAATTAAGAAATATTACGCTACAGGGACATTACTAAATCTAGACATTAGTCCAATAATACTGTTAAAACAATCAAACTACTCAAGAGCCTAATGACACTAAAGGAGCTGCATTAATTTCTAACAAGTACTGCTTGTGTTCTACATTTGACAGAAATATCCTTTATTTTCCATATAGCTGTATTAATGTCCACATTCAAAACAAGAAAACCTCGGATTTACTTAAAAATGTCATCTCTAGTGGTTTCACACAACTACTTTAAGTAACTGTTAAGATCTTTACTTTCCAGGTAACCGAGTATCTTAACAGTTACAGTACTTCAATATCTACAGTTACTTAGAATATCAAAAGGTAGTTTTAGCACAGAAACAGGACTGGGCATCAATAAAAGAGCATCACATAGTAAAACATGATGATGGCAGCATTATGATCTGGAGTTACTTTTCCTCAAATAAATATTTTTTGGGGGGCAGAATGGATGAGAATAAGACCAATTCCAAATACCAGTCAGTTTTCACCCTAAACTTTCAGGTGTTCAGTAAAAAACTAAAAATGAAAAGGGATGTGAATTTTTAAGAATCCCAATGAATCAGAGCACATAGCTTAACCAGAAAACATGTGGAATCACCTGAGGAAGGTTGTTCTCACAATCTGATAGATTAAGAGAATTTTTGCCAGGTAGATTGGCAAATATTGCTCAGCTATAATGACTCCTACCAAAGAAAACTAATTGAGAAAACCGAGAAAGTACAGATGGATTCATTTCTTAGTTGAATTGTACAGGATGTCACATTATGAATAGTATTGAAATACATTTTTTATTCAGAAATATTTACAAATGTTTACATCACAAAAAACTGTTATTTTAACAAGGGTGTGTAAACTTTTGAGTGCAACCGTAAAATAGAGAATCTTTTCATGACGTCAGTCTGTTTTGCAGGAGGTATCATGAACATGAATGCATGAGCCCACCTACCTTGCTCATCCATCATCCCTAACTCTCACCCTGCTTCACCACTTCTGGCTTCTCTTTTTTGACTTTACTGTGTTTAAAGAGTAGCCTTTTTCTTCTTCTTCTTTTTTTGAACTGTGTGGGTCCTGACTTTACACTCACCAAAGAAGTGGGCGCTCTCAGGGATGGAGAACTCATCACTGGGTGGGATTTGCAGCGGTCCCACCACATTGATCTCGGGGCCTTCCCACTCATTCATTCAGGAGCGTTTTCTGTCGCTGACTTCAAAATCCTTGACAGGCGTCGTGATACGTCAGTGCTTACTCCTCCTAAAAGATTTATGGGGCTTGATGAAGCTGTTTTGAACAAACATGCAATGAACCATTTGAATCATAGCCAATAATGAAAGTGTTAATAATCATCAACACACCTGACAGCTTGCTCTCACACTCAGGGATGAGATGTTTAGTAGCTGTGAGCAGGAAGAAAGAAGATGAAGGTCAGGTCACTACAAGGCCTCGGGAAGAGCAAACCATACAAATGAGACCATTCTTTCTGTATTTTCAGTCATTGCACATGCTGTTTCATTATGTTTAAAAAAAACTTCAGCTGATGTGAATGCCAGTCTCCATGTAATCTGATCAAAGATACAGTTTAAAAAGCAAACATTCAGAGGTAACAGATGTTTAGTAAGTAGAGCTGAGGTGTATTTGAAGAGTTTTTCAATATATTCTTTGCACAGGGGTCACAAAATGTTCACGTTGGACATTATTGACGTCTCTTCCACCATGTTTTAATTAAGTCGGTGTAATTTCCCCTGAGATAAAAAGCAGCCCACATGGATTCAGTTACCCTCTTCCCACAATAAAACTATACATACAGTGGAGGTTAATATAGTCACGGGAAAATCAAGCACATCATCTATAAGATTTGAGCAGGAAAATAACATCCATTGCCACTTTAGAAAAACAAGTCTGATCAGAGCACTGCAAAATAAAACTAAATAAAAAAGATGCACACAGGCTAGAGAATAAATGGTCCACAAACAATTACAGTGCATTAAAAAAGTATTTGACCCTGTTACAGTTTTCTTGTTTTTTTTCATTCTTTGTTCAACTTAAATATTTTAGATGATGAAACTATTTTTTTTAACCAGACAAAAAATGACTAGACTCAATGCATACTGCTATTTTGAAATTATAATTTCCTTTTCAGTTTTTGTTATTACTGGTTTTGTAATTTTTATGTTTTGTACGTATATTATTCTTAATTCTGTTAATTTTGTACTTTTCTTTTTTTCTCTTGTTAATATAAATGCTTCTATTACTTGTCACTTGGCTGCTGTTATAGCTGAATCCCCCCCTATGTAGGAGAATAAAGGATAATTCTATTCTATTTTTTGAGGTAAAGGGCTAAATCAATCAATTTGGGCCTACAGGAAATTCCCCACTTTGTTGAATCATGAATTAACTGCAATTTTCCATATTATTCTGATCAATTTCACTGTCTATGTTCAAGCCTTATTACTGTCTGAGCAATAGAAGCAATTAATCACACAAATAGATTTTGTCTCAACGCATGAAGTAGGTCAAAAGACATCAAAAAGAAACACATTGTTTTAAAACTTAGAGAAATTCAAAAACGGATGGGGAAACAAAATCTTAAACATTTACCAGCATGTAAAGGGGTACAAAGGCAACTCATGGCTTTGGCTTTCTTAAAATCATTCAATACATTTAATCTTAAATTGTTTATGGCAAGCCATTCTGCTAAATCTTTCGATTCCCTTTTTTTTTGTGATCAAAAGCCCTTGCAAAAACAGCAGATAGCACAAACACCCAATATCAATTGTCAAGCATAGTGGTGGAGGGGTGATGATTTGGCTTGTTTGGGAGGATCTTCCAGTCAATGAGTCAAGCACCTCTGTAGGCCGAAGTGTAACTACTCTAAGTTTGTCGGCTTTTCATCATATTAAACTCGTCCCAGACAGGTTTAAACACATTCATCTCATGAAACATGGCTGTAAATCTGCAGACCAATGGCTGAAGAAAAGAATATATGTGTTTCAATGGCCTATTCAGAGCCCAGATTTCTACTTGTAATGCTGTACAGGAACCTCAAGCTAGTTTGCAAAGAAAGTTATCACCACAGGCCTCAATAAACATAAGCAATGTCATAAATAAAAAAAGAAAACAATCTATCCACAACCATGCCAGAAACAGATAAAGTCACAAACAAAAAAAGTCTCATATTAAGATGATAAAGGTTTTTCTAAAAGCTGTCGAATTATAGAGTATTCTATCCTATCCTACCAATATAGATTCAATCAAAGGAAATGTTCTTTATCCCATCACAGTACATACATCTCCAACCTTTCACTCATTCTAGTTCTTACCTTCTCCTGCCCAGTTGATGTGCAGCACTTTCCTCTCGTCTTTGTGAGCTAGAGCTCCACCAATATTCAGGAGTGAACATTAAGTTGCATGTGTCCGAACTCCAGTGAGAAGATGTGCGAGCATTTGAGGTCAGAACGAGGAATAGATGGTGGTTATTAATTAAACTGTCCATTCCTGTCCATGTCAACCCACTCCCACATTGCGTTTTATCAGAACATGTCAACAGGCTGCCTCATGAATCCCCACTTTCACACACAAACAACACATACATCGTTAGCATGACTCAAACTACTGCTGTGATCATTAGAAAGGTGAATGGATACACCAACCAACATATTTTTACAAAAAACAAAAACAAATGACAAACTTTTTTTCATTTCTGTGGGGGGGGTTTCAAGGTTTTTTTTATAGATTTTCTAAGAATTTCATCTTGTAATGGAAAATCTCTGAAGCTGACTGGGTGTCATTTGTCCTTGAACTGATCCAAATCATTTCATCACGCACAGTGACATTCAGTGGCAGATTTATTTTTTGTTCTTTTGGTTTTTTTGGAACAGTCAGGGCTTACACATATCTTTTTATTGTTTTTTTTTTATATAATTCAGTAAGAAATAAGCCTGAAATTAAATTCCTTTTTCAAATTGAATTCTTAATCTTCCCCTAAAACAGGATAGTTTAATCATTGATGGGATGTTGCTTCATCTGAAGAGGCCCTTCTGAGTCAACAGACAGGCTCGCTGAAATAAACAGAACCTTTGCCATTGGCTGCTGTTTGTGGACTATCTGCTCTGGATTTAAGAACATGCGAGGAATTAAAAAGCACAATACAAGCAAACAAATGTAAAATTCACATTTAAACAGGTAACTAAGATAATCAGAAGATTTCAGTTGTTAGATTGTGTTTTTTCTCCCTTTGTTACTGGAAAGTACAACTGGAAAGTACAACACTGCAGCAATACAAGGACAACCAGCAACAAAGTCCATAACCTTGAAATTTCTTATCAAGTGAAAGGGTGTAATCATCTGGTTTTTCAAAGCCAAATCACACAAATCTTTTTCGAAGGGCTTTACAGGATGAACTGTCTTAAACAGCAGAAGCTAACAGTAGAAATGAAGAATCTGTCAAGTAATTACGAAGCAAGCATACAAGGCTAGATAACGCTAAGGATGTTTACAGTTTGACTGAAAACAGACACGTGTTTAATTTTTCTTTCACAATCTTTACATAAACAACCAAAAAGAAGAGCATCATACACGTTTTAAAAAAGCATTGACAATTCTTTTTGTTTGCTTTAATACATGTAAGTTGTGCTTCTTAAACTGTGGTCCTGATTAAAATGTAAAAACACCAGCCATCATTTGTCTTATTTTTGCATTTAATTTATATTATTTGCTTCTACTCAGAGATTTATTGGGACAGGCTGTTTTTATTTTTTTGTAATGAAATTAATGTGCCAAAACTTCATTCCCATTAAAGGGACTAAATCATGCTATTTTACAGCTTTCATCTTCTGGGATAGACATATATATGCTAAAATGTTACCATTGGTGTTATACAGTATTAATTTGTCCATTCATTAAACTTATGTATCCTGTAGTTAATGTTGGACCACTTAATAAAACAGCTGGTTTCTCTATAAACCCGCCTCCTGCACCCCCCACCACCATACTCTCAAAGTGTCTAAAATGTTATACTATCATGGTGTTATCTTTTTAAATTGGGTCGTTTTAACACTTACAATACAGACAGCCTACACCAAAATAATGTATATAAACTCTGACAGTGTCTAATATTGACCTTATGGAGTCCAATGAACCCCTGAAAAGGTAATATATTCATTACCAAAACACAGTAAATCCTACAGAATTCAAGAGTTGACCTTTGACATTTTACATCCTCTTCATATGTACTCTAAGATACCATTAGTTACATTGCTCTCATTTAAAAAAAATTATTACACATCAATGAGCAACCAACCATAGAAATTTCAATCATTTATTTCAAACCAGCAACACAATAAGTTTTGAAACATTACAACATGCAGACAAAACGTTCCAAGTGTACAGATTGGCTTAAGAAACATAGGAAAGACATTGATATATATTTATATTATATATATATATATACACATCCTTTAAGCCAGTGTGAAAAGATTTAGAACGTGCTGCACAATGAATATGAAAAGTAAACAAGGAACCCTAAACACAAAAAAAGTGAATTGAAAATGAAAAAGTGCAAAAGTAAAATCACTTTTATCAAACATTTACTTATTAACAGTATTTTGCAATTCTCACTACAACACAAAAATCAGCTCAATTCAAGTTTGTACCAAACTAGTATCCTGAAGAAACAAACCTTTTCACTGCCCGCTATGATAGCGCATGCACAAGAACCACATACAAATCATTACTCTCAAACCAAAGGTCTAAAGGTCAAATGGTTGGAAAAAACGCAACTTATCAACCCTCAAAAGAGAAGTATCAAACTCATTTACCTTTTCCACATGGTAGGAGAGAAAATGTTCAGCAAATCCCAGTGTCTCAAAGTGTTCGACTGCAAAAAAATGTTTCCCAGCAAAAACAATAATTTCACTTATTTTACTAAAAACTGGCATTCCACCTTCAATCTTTGAACACACAAGGAGACCAGGGTGATACTCTGTTCCATAACACACATCCCAAGACACCACGTCAACCTCAGAGTTCATGTCAGCCTTCAGGTTATCTACTACCAAATCCCCATGTTTTAACTCACATACTTTAACTTATTTTACAGGCCCAGAATCCATGCCTTTCAAAGGTAATGACTCCCAGTGATATGCTATAGCCACCTCATGTTTTTTAGCTAAAGTCTTTGTAATTTTTTTGAAATTTTTTACAGTGTTTTAAAAAAATCTATGCTTTGCCTCAAATCTGGTTGACCAGAGGTGAAGAATTGGGCCGATTTTTCATAAGGTTCTGGGATAATGGATCATGAAGTGGTGTTTGGGTATCAGATTCTGTTGTGGATACAGCTCTTTGAATAGCTGATGATGATGATCAATAATGAGATGCTTCAGACAAATGGTCATGCCTTCTGTAACGACAGGTGAAAACACAATATTGATCACTTGAAGAAGGAGCAGCAACAGTCTCCAGTATGCATTGCCTTCTGGCAGTATATCTCCAAATATTAGTGGAACATTTCTTATCAAACAAAATGTATGAATGGCATCAAGACCTATTGAATTGCTTTTTTGGTCCAGGTTTATTTTGTTGGGACAATTTTTTCGTTCAAGAAATCCATAGTTGCAAGAGTACATTCTTTCAGATGCCTCATTTTTGGAAATGATTTTGTTGTCTGAGAGGTACCCTGAAGGTAACTTTAACTCCAACTGCCCTACACCCTCCAATATGTCATGCATAATGTCAACAGCGTAGTTTTCAGAGACGTTAAAATACAGCAGATCATTGAGCAAGCACATTCGATTTACCCCAAATGATGATGGCACTGCAGGGTCCTGTATATCATAGCAATGCTGAACATGGAGTTCTTTGTTGCGCAGTGTTAAGTCTGGGTCATCATCAGTGAAAATGTTTTGACACGTATCTTTGTTAGCCACACAGAAACGGCAAAAATAGTTAGCACTGAAAGATTCAACATAACCTAGCAGTGTATGCAAACCTAAATTGTCCCCAGTGACTTATGCCACTGTACCACAAACTGGACTTTTGGAAAACGGGACACTGATTCCTGAGGACTCAAGGATTTTGAGATCGTGTACCAAAGGCTCGAACATTGCATTGATACTTCCAATTTTATGAATTCCTTTCTTTGACCCAAGTGGATTTGCAGTTTCAAACTCATCAAAAAAAAATCTGAATTTGGATAGCATTTTTGTTGTTGTAGAAGAGAGGATGAGATTGAAAATAACTACCATCACAGAAATATTTGTACACAGAAGGTTGATCTGAAGGCTGAACAAAATGGCTAAGTATCTCTTTGTTTGAAAAAATGAATTTCAAAGTCTCTAATATGGGAACGTAAACAAATTTATCTGTTACTGGAACCTGGTCATATGTAAAAGAAGTTCTATATCTTCTTGCGTCATAGCGTACGCCAAGGGCAATCTCAACAGGTTCGATCAACCCCCATTTTTCCAAAAAAAAATTCTTCCCCACCCCACCCAAAAGCAAAACTTACCCTCTTTGTTCAAAATAACTTCACACACACATGGGTCTATGGAGGACATACTCAGGTGTATGTTGTATGTTGTCGATGTCTAGGTTTTAGTTAATTTCATTGGATTTGTTTTTTTTCATCTTACTAATTTTTTAATCTTCATTTTCTTTTTTTTTTCTCTCTCTTGATTTTTCCTTCTCTGTGTCCACAACCTCACCAAATTAAACCCACAGAAAGGACTAATAAAGAATTTGCAGACATATTTATCAAGTGGAGTACTATAGCAAAAGCTGTAATGCTCTGCTTGAGAAAGTAAATCTGTCGGGCTTATAATTGGTACTCAGACACCAATTCTGAGTACCACACTGCCAGACAGGACATGTAAAAAAAAAAAAAAAGAGTTAAAATAAATAAACAATTTCAGTGAAATGCTTCTTGTAGATACCTACCTGTCTCTGACATCAGTCTGAATTACATATCTGAGGTTCAAACAGGACTGACATTCTTGGAAATATTGAGTTATGGTTTTCTAATCTTGTGCACCTGATGTGATATTTCTGTGTGAGATTTTAGCCATTTCAAGTACATGTGAGCTTGTCCTAATGCTTCCTTCAACAGACACATTAAAATGTCTTTTCTTCACTTTTCAGTTTTTTTGTTCCTTGCTTAAATTTTAGAGCATTTTTAAAATATAAAATATTAGAAAAACAGAATGTTATAGGGTGTCCTGTTTTTTCATGTTTGACTTCATTTATTTATTTATTTATTTATTTATTTATATATTTTGACTATTGCATGTCTTTTTTAATGTTCTGCCACTTTGTGCTGTAACTTAACTTAATTTGTATCTCACACTTACATCAGTATTTACACTTCAGAGGCTTAGTTTGCACCTTGTTAGTTTTCCTGTGATCCATTGTGTTTTTTCTTCAAACACACACACCCATTGTTGAACATAAAACCAGCGCTAGAAAATTATTAGACGAACATTTGAAAGACCCTGCCACTTTGTGTGTACTATCTGGACGTGAATCGAAGGTTCTGTCACTGAGTTAGGTCCACTGAGCTTCAGATTTAAGCATCAAAGCCTAAATAGCTTTTAAAAAACGTAGTCAGTGTCAAAAGTTTGTGTCAGTTTGTTTTCCATTGACATGAATATGACCAACAAAGGTGATCCTGTGTCTAATCAGGCTATTAATGAATGTTATTCTGTTTTTATTCACTATAATCTGCGTATGAATGAGTCTGTATTTATTAGTATAAATATGTATGTGTGAAAATGAAAATCTGAATGTGTGTGAGTATGCAAGAGGATGAATGACTGCGCACATGTGTGTGTGTGCCAGTGTGTGAGAGGCAGAGTTGCAGGTGTTGTGGTCTGCCTACCTTACAGCTCCTAAAAGGGCCTGAACACATACATGATATTTAAAAGATTTTTTAACTGTGGGGGACACCAGTCCCTGATCCTCCTACATGGAGAGCTTCATAGCTATACTTCATTCATTCTAAAGATAAGCCGATGTATTCAACGGCCTGATTTTTTACTGAACAAAATGATTTATGCATAATTTTGTGATAATAATAATAATAATAACAATAACAATGTCAATAACCAAGCAATAGTCATTTTTATAAAGACTTTTTTAGGTTTCCATGACTTCACATACGAACAAAAAATATTTATCATTCACATAAACATTACCTAGAAATCCAGAACCTTAAAGTATGTCATGGTGTTTTCCGTAGGCAATCTCCATAATTTACAATAAAGCATTTCTTTTTTACACCATATGTGTAAATGTGCAAATCAAGCCTATAAAGTTAAAACTTACAGCACAATTTGTTTGTTCTATAGTGACAATATGATACTTTTTTCCCACATAATTAAATTATTACAGTGAAATACTCATTGTTTTTAACTGGATCTCCAAGTAGAAAACAATGAGGAAAGAGCAAAAAATAAATAAGCTCAACCTTCATTTTGTCCAATAATGTGGAGCTCAGTAAACAATAAAGCTGATTTAAAGATGGTTTCCAAGCAGATGATGAACTAAGACCTGCTCAAACAAGCAAAGCAGTGACCAACAGCAGATTTACACTGGAATCCCTCTAAGACTGACACCATTACCACTGTGGTTAACTAAAGACTGATCATTACATTCTTTCAGGTTTTTACATGTTGCATAGCTGACACAAAACACCCCATGAACTGTCCACATGGATTAACAAATACTGCAATCAGCACAACCTGCAGACAAATAAGAGATCGGTTTGGAAGTTGATACAGGTTACTTATATCTTCAGCATAATGTTGGATACAGTGGATTGCACTGGACAAAACAGTTTTTGTTTGTCAAATTAGTAATTAAGTTGTATTTTTTTTGTGACAGACACATTTTATTTCCCCCAGTGGTTGTCTAATTCAAAACAATGTCCAACATTGGCATTTGTTTTATTATTTTCATCACATTTCACCAAAGTACTATGCAAATGTAAGTCCACCATCATTTCTTTATATTTTGCTTCCAAGGAGCAAGACTGAGCCAGCCACAGGTACAAGTGAACTTTGTAATTGCATGGGTTGTTTGAGGTCCACTAACAGAACTTGGGTTTAAACAGGACAGGTCTACGAATGCACAAGTTGGATAGGTACTACATAGATGTGCAGTCATTTCTTCTTTATGTCTTGGAATGTCATTTCATAAAAATGGTAGATATGAATCTTTCTCAATTACAAAACTATCCCCATTACATGAATGAATGCACATTTTCATAAATCATATTTTTTTTTTATTAAACTAAAACCAAAATCAAAATTAATCAAAGTGCAATAATATAAGTTTATTTATAGACCAAAACCAATGGGAGTTCATAGTTCTTTTGCAGATAATGAGCACAGAAACTTAGAAATACTTTTTTTTTTGTATTTCACATGCTGATCACAGATCAAAGCTAATCAAGAGAAAACTGTCTGATTCTGACCTCTGGTCGACAGATCAGCACACATATGAACCTAAGGAAGAATATTCATGATAAAAATAATAATATGAAGAGTTATATTCTCATTTCGATTAATCTACATATTTAATTTCCTGCACACCTTTATTATGTGTAAGTAGATCAAGGAGTGATAACCTATTGTCCTGTGGTTGTTGTGAACTAAACAATACATTTTCTCCCCTAATACTCAACTCTAAAAAGTTTTTAGACTTGCAATGAGTTTAGTTGAAAATGAGCCTCTAAACCAAATCCTGGGAGAGTTAGGTTTAGTTTTAACCGTGGACCAGGCCAGGAGGAAAGCTTTTTCAAATCTTGCTATATCTGTTGACACAGCAACATTTTCTACTCATATTCAGTTCTGTAACATACTGTAGGTAGGGTGATGGCCATTTAATTCAACCCATGTTTCTTTTGTGTTTCATATTTAAAGTTTGTGACTTTTGCTTTTTGCTTAAAGACAAATAAATCATAATATGAAGCATTTTTCTGAAGTATCTACATAGATTCTCTTCACTATGAGAAAATGTTACGTTACACCAATGAATATTATGTATCAGCGGGATGTTGGTTTGAAATATTTTTGCTTTGATCACTGGCACTATGCAGAAAATATTATATAATTGCACGTTAAATCAAAAGTATCTCTATGTCCATAGTGTTAATAAAGATACTAAACCATCAAAAAAAAAAAATTTAATTGATAAGCAAAGATTTTCTAAATTGTTACAAAATTGTCAATGTTGCACTAAATGGAAGAAGAAACTGATTGAATGCTAAAAGCAGCTGGTCTAATTGACCTTCAGTTCATAAAAATGCTGAAGTTAAGCTATCTGGACCAAAAAGCTGCCACCTGAAAACTTAACATGAAACCTTGCTGATACTGAGACTGATTTCAGGCCCAAAATGTCCTCCGTTGTTTCCTTTCATAATGTACAATACAGTGTCTGAATGAGGTGAACAGAAACAGGTGAAATACGTTGAATTATTAATCAAGATCACTTTAACATATTACAAAAATTGCCTGGCTCCCTGGAAACAAAATATGCTGAAATAATGGTCAGGAACTTTTTTACAGTACTGTCTTGAGGTGCTTACGATCCTGCAGTTCACATTGTTTCCCTCAAGCTGTCTAACAGGTGTGAAATCAGACCTTGAGTTTTATCCCAGTGTTCTGGAAGTCCTGTAATTGTAATCCATCTGCTGTCTCACTGGTACCCATCCTGGTAGTCCCCATTACTATAGTGTTCCTCCTCTCCCTCTATAGTGACCCCTCTCTTCTTTTTCCATCCCTGTTTTCGGCCGTATGAATTGTCCGTTGTTCCGTAGCGCTTTTTGGAAGCCAAGACACCGTCATTGGTAAGTTCAGACTGCTCTGCCAGCTCGTCCTCATCAATAATGCCGCATTTATCCTCACTCAGGCTCTCGGGGTTGGCCCAGTCCTGCTGCTCCCCCGATGCAAAGATAGCATAGAAGACGACCCCCGTGTAATGCACCATGGAGGCAATGACAAAGACATTCTGCCACTCAAGCCGAGTCTGCGAGGAGACAGAAGAGGCAGGTTTACTGATCTCTCAATTTTACAGCTAGTTCAATTATAGATCAGAGCTTTGGATAGCTGTGAGGTTGCACACAGCAATATAGAAGTAGACAAAAACTTTCCGTATTGCATTTAAATTTCTAAATAAACAGTACAAATTAAATCCCCAAAGACATTTATTCCAATGATGTTTTGTGGTTATTTCAGAAGATGCGACTAAAAAAGCGTCCAAGTAAATAATCAATGTAGTATTTTACCCCAATCATGTCCATTACTTTAAATTTTCAAAACATGTTGCCATTTAATGTGTGAATAAAAACAGAATCGAATAGTAGTACACAATAAACAGTTATTTAATTTTTTTATACTGGTTTCTTTGTATAGTATATACCTATTTATTTAATTGGCTTTCTAATCTCCTACAGTAGGGACTTAGTACTTTTGATGGTTTTTAATTCTATTTATTATTGAAAGAGATTCTTCACTTTTGGATCTCAGAGCAGCTTTTAACACAGTGGGCTACAACAATGCCATCCTTTGGCTGGAGCAATAATTGTGCTGGGATTACTGGAACTGCTCTATAATGGTTTATTACCAACCTTCACTTTCATAATCTATATATTGCTTAATGTGTGGGTACCTCAAGGATCCATCCTTGTATGTTTGTTTGTTAGAAATCTGCAAGAAAACTAAGACTTTTTTTCACAGCACAGCATTGTCTGAAGATTTTTTTTTTACCTTGTGTTTAGTTAAAGCTCCAACAATTAGGGGGCACACCATTCCAGACAGCGTTCCGACTCCATTGGAAATGCCCATCAGGATGCTGGCATAACGAGGAGCAATATCCAAATGATTGACATTAAAACCTGAGAACACATTCAGTGAGAAATTACCCCAATGAGATGTAAAAATTGCATACCTCTACATCCACACAGGAGTTTTCGGTGTCTAGTCAACAGTCTACAACACATCACATGTTATAATAGGTATATAATATGTGTGTCTTTTGGAAAAGTATGGCTAAATTTAGCAGAAAAAGGCTCTGGTGCAAAATAAGTCTCTTTTTTTCCTGTTTACAGCATTTTCAAAATAAAAGTTAAGTGTGGGGTCTTTAGAACCTGAAATGGCAAATCCACTGAAGCCTACAGCCAGCACAAGGAAAGAAATGGCAACTCCGCGAGTGTGAGAAAATCCAACAACCAACAGTAGAGTGGCCTCCATACCAAATCCTGAGATAGATAAACAAAAATTCACCTGTGTGAGGGAGTATCTATTTAAGTATGGTTTTTATTGAATCTGAAATATTTGAGAAATGGTTACGCCAGCGTACCTCCACAGTTCATGAGTTTCCTCACATTAGTTGTTGACATAATTTTTTTACTTCGCAAGAAATCTGCCAGTTGTCCTCCGATGGGGACGACGATCGTCATCACCATGTGGGGGACAGCAGACAGGATCCCCACCTGTGAGCAGCACACATGTCCAATAGGTAATACACAAGTTTTGTGTTGGTAGAACTTGATTTTAACAGATTCAAACACATTAAAAAGGCAATCAACCATTTATATGTTTATAAACTGTATTGTAAAATGTATCTGTTCATTTGAAATCAGCAACATTTTGTCAAACAGGAGAAAATCTAAAAAAAAACCACTAAAAACACAAAAACAGCCTTTTGAATGATGGGATTATGCTGCAATGAAGAGACTTTCCCAAGCCTCCCAAGCCTCGTGGTGCTCAGACTGAACTACATAAAAGTGATGCAGGGTGGCACTAGAATTTAACAGTTATGTCTTTCAATTAAAAGTTTTTTAAATTCTACCACAGATTTATAATATAGCTGGTCACTTTGTTGGCCACTCCTGGCATCTTGGAGGGCTTCTTCTAAAACCGAGCCTGGAATCCTGAGCCACCACCACGCTTCACTAGCAGGATGTTCCTTTCAGTGTATGCCTAAAAATTCCTCTTTCAGACACCACTGATCAATAGGCCTACAATGTCCCAGCTTTTGGGACAAAAGAAGCTAACATCTTCAGGGTCAGACATAGTCCACTTTGGGATCTACTATGTGCTTTACTGTAAAAACTGGGGCTTGAGTGGCTGCTGTCACCCAGTCTTGTAAATGCTAAACAGCCTGTATCCTGCTTTATTTGGTCCCCAAACCACTTTACAATGCATTCA